>CAJQZJ010032322.1:5501364-5532937 GCA_907164525.1 Lophiomys imhausi
GAGAGAGAGAGAGAGAGAGAGAGAGAGAGAGAGAGAGAGAGAGAGAGAGAGAGAGCTGGGGGTAATGGTGTAAGTCTGTAATCCTGAATCAGGGAGGTAGAGACAGAAGGATGCCTAGGGATTGCTGGTCAGCCAGTCTAGACTAATCAGTGAGTTGTAGGCCAGTGACACCGGTAAGGGGAACGGATCAGTCACATGCTAGGCAAATGTTCTTCCATTGAGCAGCATCCCCAGCCCCTGATAAGACTCTGAATCCTCATCTAATTTATTCTAAAATTAGAGAGACTGAGACAGACAGAAACAGAGAGAGACACAAAGAGAGACAGGCAAAAGAATGAGACAGAGAAACAGAGAGCTTTTTTTCTTTTGCCTCTCCAGCAGTCTTTCAAGCACAAAGCTACACAAATGCTCTCTGGTCCAGGCTGGGCCCTCAGGCCTCTCTGGTCGTTCATTCCCTTTCTTCTTTTTCCCTCCACTGGTGCCCCCTCCTCAGCTCAAGAACATTGTCTTCTTTGGACAGAGCAGGTGGGAATTTCAGGTCGGCAAGGCAACAACCCCCGCTGGGATTTACCCATCCAGCTTCCGTCCCTGCAGTTTGCCCCAACTCCCTCCTCCGTACATGGGATTGCATTTGGTTTATGCTTGAAGTAACCTTGTGTCAGCTGGACAGGGCTGTAGAGTTATCCGGCGATTGGTCCAAACACTATCCTTGCACATCAGTGAGGGTATTTTATTGGACTAGACTGACATTTGAATTGTTAAGAGTAAAACAGACTTTGTTCCCTATTGTGAGTGGACCTTGTCTAGTTGCTGAAGGCTGGAATAGGATAGAAAGGTTTGCCTTCCCATGGTCGAGAGGCTTCTCCTTGACTGACACAGTTACATCAGCTTCTCAACTGTCCTGGGTCTCAGCCTGCAAGCCTTTGGTCTAGGACTGCACCATTGGCTCTTCCAGCCTCAGCTTGCTGCCTGCCTCATCCTGCTGACCTTGGATTGCTTCAAAACTGAGTCAGGCCGGGCGGTGGTGGCGCACGCCTTTAATCCCAGCACTTGGGAGGCAGAGGCAGGCGGATCTTTGTGAGTTCGAGGCCAGCCTGGTCTACAAAGTGAGTCCAGGACAACCAGAGATATTCAGAGAAACCCTGTCTCGAAAAACCAAAAAAAAAAAAAAAAAAAAAACTGAGTCAGTTCCTTATAGGAACACATATATACACAGACAGACAGACACACACACACACACACACACAGACACACACATATACACTCACACGCACACACACACACACAGAGCACTCTTGCAACATTCCCTATTTACAGATTAAAGCATGCTTCCAATTCAGAGCCACCAATGACTCCACCATGGAGCCACGCTGGAAGATGTTTGTGGTCAGTGTTACTGGTGGAGCCAGGACTTGATCCCACCACTGTCCCTTTCCAGTCACAGGATCCTCCTTGAGACCCTGACCCTTGATGGGGAGCTACTCCTAGGCTTAGGGTCAGTCCCTGCCCCTGAGGAACTAGTGAAGACTGGAACCCCCCCCCCCCCAACCTTACCCTCTTGGCTCTGGATTAACTTGTTTTCCTGACAAGGACCATAGGCATCCACTCAGGTGTCCCCTACCCTACCCTCCAACAGCATGGCCTGAGCTTTCTCACCTGACTCTCCCCCTCCTTCCCCCCCATGTCTCAGTCTGCTCAGCTCACCTGTGCAGGTATACACTCCCTCTCCAGCCTTCCACCTCAGTCAACCTAGTTTATGATAATGCTTTTCCCAGGGAACTGAGCCAACAGATGTCCATAGATGACTGAAGTAGACACTGACTGTGTCCCTGGTCCTGCTGTCATTCCTTCCTTCTGCAGCTGAAAATATCTCAGAGCCCCCACCATTCCATTGTGTTGTCAATCACTCTGGACAGAAGGCTCTGCTGTCAACTCTTTTCCTTGAGGTCCTTTTGCATTCTGCATAATCCTTGCCTGCCTGCAGGTTTATTTCCAAAACAAGTGAGGGCTTGGTGCTTTGAGGGCCCACACATTTCGATCTGCTGTGGCTCCCAGAAACTCTTCTGTGAAGGGATCTGTGTCTTAACAGGAACTGGATTCTGCTGGGCTAGCATTTTAATTTTTACATAGAGGAAAGAAAGGGCAGAAGAAGGGAAGAAAGCCTGAAAGAAATGGGTAGCAGCTTTTAGCAACCAAATCTAGTTGTAGGAACAGCTTGTATTTGCAGGTAACCTATAAATCTGGCACACTGGGTATGAGGGGACCAGCAATTTCAGCATGCCACATGCCAGTTACAAAATTATACATATCCACTGGTTTCCATTCTTGGTATTTGAAAACACTTCAACACAAACTGTCAGCAATGCTCTTTCTTGTTCCAGGCATAAGGCAGTGTGGGGTGGGGAGGACTACTCAGGAGGGTGGGCATGATGGGGCTAGGAGGGCCTCAAAGGTTCCCCTCAAGGCAGCTCTCCAAAAGACCATAAACAAGGTCTGAAGCTGTGCCAAGACCGAGTTACTGGCATTGCAGAGGCCTTTCCAGAACACATAAGAGGGACTTGAAAAAAAAAAAAAAAGGTATGTGAGAGTGTGTCAGGTGGGCATGAGGCAATGTTCTCACAGTAATTGGGCCTCCTGTTAAAGGACCATTTATCCCCAAGTTATTATCCTGCCTAATATTTGTGTCTGCAACAACAGTTGTGACAATGGAGCCCACAAAGGCCAACCTGTGGCTGCTGTTGCTTAATGTGCACAGTGAAGGCTGGAGGCAGATATGAGTTGATGAAATTTGTCTCTGATCCACACACATTTCAGAGGTCTGCAAGAAAGCCCAGATGGGTTAATGCAGAGTTAATAATGTCTTCTGGACCCCAGCAAGTGTGCAGCTCATTTTAGCTTGATATATGCCAGGAAATGCTTGAGGTGCTCATCTCAGCATCCTTCCTCTCTCCTTCCCTCCTTCCCTCCCTCCCTTCTTTCTTTCCTGACAGGGTCTCTTTATCTTGCCCACTCTGTCCTGCAACTCATATGTAGACCATGCTGGCTTTGAACTTGGAATCCTCTGCCTCAGACTCCTGAGTGCTAGGATTATAGAACCACGTCATCCTACCTTGTTTCACCATCTCTTATGAGAGTTAGGGCTCAGTGTGATACCGCAATCAATATATGAGGGCCAGCCATAGGAAGTGGCCCTCAGTGCTAGGCAGAGATCCTCCCTACCAAGGCAAGCAGTGTGCCTAGTGGAGAAGGTCCAGGTTCTGACTCCTGCCCTTCTCCATCTGGAGTCATTTCAAATCCCACTTTGCACTGCTTGGTCCTTAGATGTGGAAAGAACTGCCCAAACTCACCCAGAATCTGGAGATCTGGGTTTCCAGTTGGAACATGTCCACTCTGCCTTTTCTACACCCTCTACACCCAACCGGAAGCTGGTGAGTGTGACCTCCCTGTCCCCAGCTGTGAGGGATAGAAAGCCAGGCCAGCATCCAGTTGGTTCACATCTGCACCAGTCATGTGCTACCAGATTGTAGCATGTGCTTCAGAATGCTTGCTCCATTTTCATGTACTGTCCAGTATGGGGCTAGCACAAGAGGTTTGGAGTTACATCCTTCTGTGGCCTTGCTTCTTCTTCAGCAAATGGACATTAATCATCATGTTCCACATATTTGGTGAATGCTCTATGAAAGATGGCCATCCAGCTGGATGGTGATGGTACATGCCTTTAATCCCAGCACTTGGGAGACAGAAGCAGGAAGATCTCTGTGAGTTTGAGAACAGCCTGGTCTAAAGAACAAGTTCCAGGACAGCCAGGGCTGTTACACAGAGAAACTCTGTCTTAAAAAACCAAAGGGAGAGCCGGGCGTGGTGGCGCACGCCTTTAATCCCAGCACTTGGGAGGCAGATCATTGTGAGTTCAAGGCCAGCCTGGTCTACAAAGTGAGTCCAGGACAGCCAGAGCTGTTACACAGAGAAACCCTGTCTCGAAAAAAAAAGGGGGGGGGGGAGAGAAAGAAAAGAAAAGAGAGAAAGAAAGAAAAAAAAAAGATGGCCATCCAAGATGGGAGCCACGCCCTCAAGAAGGTCAGACTCTCAACATACACCACTGAATGAAGGCTCAGGAGCAGAGGAAGGAATTCTAACATTCTACACCTCAGCATTGGTGTGACCTCGGCATCTTTGACTTCTCCAGAGAAGCTGGAATTTCTTTTTTGTAAAAATGGTATAGTGTAAGGAGCCCAGAAACACTGGGCCATGGATTCATGGCTGGAGATGAGCAGAAACACATGGAGGCGACCTTCTGTTGTTTCAGAGATGGAGTCAAAAGCGATGAAGTTTCCTCTTCATTTTCTCTCTCTTGGATCCCTCAGCCTCAGCTCAGGGAAGTCAGCACCATGCCGCAGGACACTTAATGTGTTACAGACAGCGAGGGTGGCAAGGAGCAAGCCACATCAGAGGACCGCTGGGGCAGCATCCACTTCAGGCTTCAGTCTGAAGTCACCAAAGAGACTCTGAGCCACAGCTCATGGTTCTCCAGCCCTGCTCCTCAGCAGCGGTGCTCTGCTTGTCCCTCGAGGCTGCCAGCTTCGTTCGCCAACAGAGAGGGACTGCTTTGCTGCACACAAGGGGGATGCCTACAAGTAGTAAAACTTGAATGCTAGGGTTCAAGATGGTAGGATACGCCAAGTCCAAGCACTTGGGAGGTGGAGACTGTAGGATCAGGGAGCTAAGGTCATGCTCGAATACAAACTGAGCAGAGACAAAGAGGGAGGAAGGGGGGAGGGAGGGAGGGTGGGAGAGAGAGAGAGAGAGAGAGAGAGAGAGAGAGAGAGAGAGAGAGAGAGAGAGAGGTGAGATGGTTAGCAGTTAAGAGCACTTGCTGTTAGGACTCTGGTTCAGTTCTCAACACCCACATGGTGGCTCACAACCATCCTTAACTCCAGTTCTTGGGACTCTGGTTCAGTTCTCAACACCCACATGGTGGCTCACAACCATCCTTAACTCCAGTCCTTGGGGTTCTGATGCCCGTAACTTCATTTTTCTTCTCTTAGATTCCCCCCTCCCCCACTCTCAGCTCACAAGACTGCTCCAGGTCCATCCTTACTGCTGGGAACTCAGGTGAAGGAGGCTTCTCGGTCATCCTTCATTTTGATTGGGTGTCATAATGATTCCTAAATCAATTATTATGCCTGATTGGTCAGGCCTGAAGGGGTGGGGTCAACCTTACCTGAAGCACAGGGGCGGTGCTTTCCCCGCCGGAATACAGAGGCGCAGTTGCTAGGAGCAGGAAGCGGTTGCTGAGCAGCCAAGCAACAGATGCTTACTGTCCCTGCACTTTACTGTGTTCTTCAGCGTGTCTAGGTGCTGTTCCCCTCAAGCCACCTGGCTTCCTGACTGTAGAACGCTCTTGTTTCTTCCTCTCATTTAGCTCTTATATACCACCTTTCAACACTTCCCTTCAATACTGTTTTAATCTTTTTCAAAATTTGCTTTTTTGTATGTGAATGTGTTCGTGTATGTGGTGTGTGAGTAGGGGTGTATTTGTGTGTGGCATATGTGCACATGCATGCACCAGTGCCACAGGTGGATGCTCTGTGTCCTGCTTTATTCTCTGCCTTATTCCTTTAAGACAGGGTCTCTCCCTGAACGTAGAGTTGAACTCCCATGATCCTCTAGTCTCACCCCCTTGCCGCTGGGGTTACAGGCACATACACTGTCACGACTGCTAAAAATGCAGGAATTCAGGAAACTGAAGCAGGAGGATTGCTGTGAGTTTGAGGCTAGCCTGAGCCACAGGCTTTTTACTTGGGGATTTGAACTCAATCCCTATGTCTGTACAGCAAGTGCTCTTAAACACTGAGCTAGCTGTCTAATAGTTTTCTCTAATTAGTTAACTATTTTATTTTATGTGTATTGATGTTTGACTTGCACTTTTGTTTTTGTAAAGGTGTCAGATCCCCAGAACTGGAGTTACAGACAGCTGTGAGCTGCCATGTGGGTGCAGGGAGTTGAACCCAGGTCCTTAACCGCTGAGCCATCTCTCTAATCTGAACCTCACCTTTAAAAAGTAAGTGCCGGGCTGGAGAGATGGCTCAGAGGTTAAGAGCACTGGCTGCTCTTCCAGAGGTCCTGAGTTCAATTCCCAGCAACCACATGGTGGTTCACAACCATCCATAATGAGATCTAGTGCCCTCTTCTGGTGTGCAGGGATACACACTTCAATACAGAGCAATGTATACATAATAATAAGTAAATTAAAAAAAAAAGTAAGTGCCTCCCAGGTGTGGTGGCCCACGCCTTTGATCCCAGCACTCTGGAGACAGAGGCAGGCAGATCTCTGTGAGTTCAAGGCTAGCCTGGTCTACAAAGTGAGCTCAGAACAGCCATGGATACACAGAGGAACCCTGTCTTGAAAAACAAAACAAAACAAAAAAAAGTAAGTGCCTTCTTTCGATACCCTCTCTTCTAGAGTCCCTTCTATTCTTTTTCCCCCTTGAGACAAGGTCTTAATTATTTTATCAGCCTCTCACACTGAAATGTGAGCTCCACAGGGCAAAGACTTTTGTCCATTCTGGTCCCTGCTATAGCTTTTCTACTTAGGACAGTGCCCAAGACATACTAGGCACTCTACAAGCAATGGCTATGGGTGTTCAGGACTATCCTATGAAATGCTGAAAAGAAGGTGGGGCTCCTGCCCTTGCAGAGGAGGCCCTGAAATTTAAGTATCTCCTTGGCTGAAGAAGAAAGTTATTGTTTTAAATGCTAATTGTTGAGTGTTAATGAGAAAACAGCAGAGGAAAACTGCACGCATTATAGTGTGTTCCCGCCAAGTGAACACCTGATGCAGCAATTCCATCTGAGAAAGTGGCAGGAGGCTTTAGTCATCCTCCCGACTGCTGCTAATACAGACATCCCAAGCAGCGCCAAGGCAGCTCCTACTCCAGCTCAGCCAGACCTGAATCACACTGAGAGCAGTAATTTAGTTTCAGCAAATAAATGAACGTGGCTCATTTGAACTTTACTGGTTTTATAGTTTCTTTTAAATTGAATCTATTTTGATTTTATTGTTAATGCTAAAGGAAAAAAAAAAACCTAAAGAGTGTGTACCTAGTCTTATGTTTGTGCATATGGAAAGAATATTTTAAAAATTGGGTGCGGTAGCTCATGCTTGTAATCAAGCACTGAGGAAACTGAAGCAGGAGGATTGCTGTGAGTTTGAGGGTAGATGGAGCCACAGGATACAGAATGAGACTTTCAAAAAAAAAAAAAAAAAGAAAGAAGCCGGGCGGTGGTGGCGCACGCCTTTAATCCCAGCACTTGGGAGGCAGAGGCAGGCGGATCTTTGTGAGTTCGAGGCCAGCCTGGTCTACAAAGCGAGTCCAGGACAGCCAGAGATATTCAGAGAAACCCTGTCTCGAAAAACCAAAAAAAAAAAAAAAACTAAAAAAAAAAAAGAAAGAAAAGGAAAGGGGATGATGAAAAGAGAAGGGAGAGGAAGAGAAAGGAAGAAGAGAAAAAAAGAAAAGGGGAAAAAAATAGAAGGGGACCAGCAAGAGGGGACTGAGGAAAATACCAAATAACAAAGTGTAGTGACAATGACTGTTACAATGATAATCACTTTGTATGCTAGCAGAGTAACTAATCCAAACATTAGAAGGAAACTAATAGGTCAGTGAGCATTTGTATCCTTTATAAAGAAACTCACTTACTCCTCAAGATGGCCAAACACTTGCGAAAGAGTCAAACCTTTGTCCTTGACATAGAAGGTGGCAGTCTGAGAAAGATTTCAAGAGAAGGCCAAAAGCTTAAAGATCACCTGGCCAGCCAGGCGGTGGTGGTGCACGCCTTTAATCCTAGCACTTGGGAGGCAGAGACAGGCGGATCTTTGCGAGTTCGAGGCCAGACTGGTCTACAAAGCCAGTCCAGGACAGCCAGAGCTGTTAAACAGAGAAACCCTGTCTCGAAAAACCAAAAAAAAAAAAAAAAAAAAAATCACCTGGCCAGTCCAGCCTCTCATATCCCTTCTGAGTAAATCCTGGGTTTACTCAGCTGACCCCAGGGCTCTATTCCTGACCTTATCCTGCCTCCCACCTAGGGAGAGCTGACCCCTCCTCCCAAGCTACTTTATCAGCTCCAGGAAGTATCCTGGTGGACATCTGGGGTTGGGAGCAAGCCCTCCTTGCCTCTGCCTCCCCCGGCTCCGGGAATCTGCAAGCCAGCACCCAGGTGGCGGAGGGGTGGGGGGTTACTCACCAGGAATTCCCAGCTTTGCTTTGGTGTTTGTCTGCTGGTATTTGCTAGAGATATCTGGGAGGGCTTCCTAGCTTTTCTTAGCTGGCCCAGGCCAGGCAGCTGTTGCGCTTGTCTATCTTTGTTCTCAGAGCTGACCTCAGTTGCTGCTGGAGCTGGAGATTAGTTTGAGCGTCCTTCCCTGCTATTAGCCCAGGAAGTTGGGAGAGAGATAGAAATGAGCTTACTGAGGGAAAGAGGGTACCAGAATGCCACTTGTCCTGTCCTGAGACCAGAGAGCTGGATAACAGTGTAGGAAGCAAAGACACTTTTTTGCTTATTCCAGGCCAATCTTTTATTAGAGATCCTGTAATGGTGACCTGCCCACTGTTCCCTACACCCTGCATTCTGTGGTGGGAGGGGAGGAATGGCCCTCAGGAAACAGTGCCAGCCAAGCAGAAGATGAGGGCTGGGAGCTGTTGACTGAGTCGCTCAGGGGACACAGCCCACTCAAGTGTCTCTCCAGCATCACTTTCCCCAAAGGCTCAAGAACTCATGAACTGTTTATGTGCAGCACGGCAAAGGACTGGCTTCCCAGGGCCTGTCTCGGGTTTAATAGAGAAACTGAGGCAGAGAGATGGAATTTTACCAAAGCTGTATTTTGTACAGCAAATTCCACAGGGGATGGAAAATGTGGACCAAGGCTCAAATAAAGCAGAGAGCAATGGGTTGGCTCTGAGAGGCGGTGCTGTGAGCATTCGAAGAATGTGCCTTCAATAATCTATTTGCGATTGGATCTGAGGACAAAGCTAGTTTCCACCTTTTTGACCTAGAAACTCAAGGATTCATAGAGTTGTCGATTGGGTTCTGTCATCGTGATAAACACCATGATCAAAATATAACTTTGAGAAGAAAGGGTTTATTTTTGTCTTATGCCTCCATTAACAGTTTATCACAAAAGGAAGCCAGGACAGGAACCGGGAGACAGGAGCTGAAACAGAAACCATGGAAGTATACTGCTTGCTCTCTCCAGCTTCTGCTCAGGCAGTTTTCTTTGCAGCCCATACCCCTGGCTAGGGATGATACTTTCCACAGAGGGCTGGGCCCTCTTATATCAATTAGCAATCAAGAAAATGTCCCATGTAGATGCCCACAAAACCAGTCTGACTGATGTGGTCCCCACACTGAGACTCCTCAGATAGCTCTGGCTTGTGTCAAGTTGATAGCTGGTTAAGAGACATGGAACATTTTCCCTGTCTCCTTGCAGCCTTTTATGGCTTAAAGTTGAATATCTTTTATTCAAAGTGCTTAGAACTAGAAGTGTTTCAGATTTCAGGGTCCCTGCCCTTGATTTGGGAGTATTTACATATACGTAATGTGGTATCTCAGGGATGAAGCCAAAGTCTTAATACGAAATTAATTTCTGTTGCAAATACACAGCCTAAAGGTAATTTTACACAGTATTTTTAGTACATCTGTGTGTTGGCTGCAATCTATCATGTGAGGGGAGGTGTGGAACTTTCCACTGTGGTGCTATGTTGGCACTCTACAAGTTTTGATTCAGGGAACATTTCACATTTTGAATTTCACTGGGCATGGCAATGGATACCTGGAATCCCAGCACCTGGGATGCGTCAGAGATTCTGGCTCAGAGGTTAAGAGCACTGGCTGTTCTTCTAGAGGTCCTGGGTTCTATCTTTGGCACCCACATGGCAGTTCACAGCCATTTGTAACCCCAGCCCAAGGACAGATCTGACGCCTTCTTCTTCTTTCTCCTTAGACATCAGGCACACATGTGGTGCACTGAATTACATACAGACAAAATACCAACACACGTAATGCAAATAAATACAAAATTTTAAAAATTCACAGCACTTGCGAGGTGAAGGCTGGAAGACAAAGTGTTCAACGTCAGCTTGGATTGTATGAGGCCTTGTGTTAAAAACAAAACAAAACAAAACAACAAAAAACAAAAGTCTGGAGGTTCAGATTAAGGGTATATACTCATTCTGTTCAAATGACTGACTACTGTGCTTTGGTGCTCTTAGGAAAGGCCCATTAGGAACCCACTATTCTCTCTAAAGGGAGAAAACCCAGGATATGAAGAAGGAAATCACCAGGTGGATGAACTAAGGGACCTCACAGTGGTTTTAGTTTCCAGCATCTTATAGATCCTACTTGTCTGTGTTTCCCTTCAGGGCTCTATAGGGCCAACACCTCATAGCAGGGCGAGGAGAATGAATGATTATTGTAGAAGCCTGCTGTTTACCACACCCTGGACTAGCATTCTGTCTTCTTTGTGTCACTTGAAATGTCAGTCCAAGGATCAGGGCTGTAGCTCAGTGGAAGACTGCTTGCCTAGCAAGGCGTGAGGGTCTAGATTCAAAGACACACCGATTTGAGGTTGCTCTGGCAAATGAGTCCAGTTCGCTTCCTCTCAGATCCGTGCCTGGCTGTAACTGGCTGTTGTGTGGCTGGAGTCTACCGGAGGAAGCCCCTGGTCTGAGCCCAGCACTTGCTCTTTCTAAGCCTTCCAGCATGCTGCGTGGCATGGAGTGGGTGTGCGCTAGGCATTCCCAGAATTCTCAGGCATCTCCATGCCCCCTTCTTTCCCAGGGAGGTTTGTTCCTCTACCTAGAGCGAGGTTCTCTCAACAACGGGACACCTGTAGCTCCTAGTGACTCACTGAAGCAGCTGCCCTGAGCACTGGTAAGGGAGGAGGCATGGCAAAGTGGGAGGTGGAGGCATCTTTCTTGAGCAGCAGCACAGAAAAGGCTGACCTTGGTGAAAGAGACAACCTCGGCGTTCTCTTCTTCACCAAATCCAAAGGATACAAAGACACAGTAACAAACAGCTGAGCCTTTGGAAGGGGTCAGTTGGTTTCCTAGTCGACTCTTCCCACTCAGCCCTTCATTCATCAACTCACTCCATTTTCTCTGCACACATAACTCCAGGGAGTGATGGGGGTTGAACCCAGGGCTCCAAAGATGCTAAGCATGCCTCCACCGCTGAGCTACACCTCCAGCCTAGGATTCTTTTTTGACCAGCTTGGTTTGTGTCTTCTTATGTTACCCAGTCTCATCTCAAACTCAGTCTAAAGTGATTCCCTGGTCTCCATTTGCACTGTGGTGGGAATATTGGTATGTGTCACTGTGCCTGGTTAGGGATATATTTCTTTTAAACTTTCATTCAAAAATGTCGGCTGAGGCATGGAGGTATAAGACCTTAATCTCAGCATCCAGGAGGCACAGGTACGTGGATTCTCTGTGAATTCCAGGTCAGCCTGGTAGGTCTACATAGTAAGTTCTATGCTGGCTAGGGTTATATATTGAGATCTTGTCTCAAAAAAAAAAAAACAAAGCAAAACAAAACAAGAAAAAGAAACAAATCCAAAATCAATTGAAATATCATATAAAATACTCTATTCAGCTTCTCATTTCTACTCAAGCAAAACAAAACATCTTCCACTCCGAGCCAAACAGTCCTCACAACCAACCTCCATGGAGCTGTCGTTAAACCAATACTGCCTATTCAGAGGGAGACAGGGTCACATCTACTTAGCTGGCCTGCCCCCCTTGTCTCCTTTTCGCTTTGTGCTTTGCTTTTATATTTGAGACAGCGTGTTGCTATGCTACTAAGGCAAGCCTTGAACTCAAGATCTTGTCTTTGTCTCCCAAGTGCTGGGATTACAGATTTGCGTCATCACATACAGCTTCTTCAGTCTCTCTCTCTCTCTGTGTTTGTGTTCTGTGTGTTTATAGGGCAAAAGTCAGTCAACTATTTTCCTCAATCTTTCTGCACCTTATTTTTTAAGATAAGGGCACTTACTGAATCTGAAGTCTATTGATTCAGTTAGACTGGCTGGCCTGAGAGTACCTGGAATCCTCCTGTCTTGGTCTTCCCCGTGCTGCTGGGATTATAGGTATGTGCTGAGCTTTTATGTAGGTGCTGAGGGTCAAGTCCTCCTGTTCACACGATAAACACTTTATTGACTTTATCTTCCAACCTGATTTTCTTCACTTCTTACTTCTAGCATGGTGCCAGGCATAGATGAATACCTGATGAATGAAATTTGGAAAATTAGTAAAATATGCATGACAAATAGAGAATGAATTACTACTAGAAGCTACGGTGGCAGGAATAGGTGTTATTTATTCATTCAGATGATCAATAGCACATGAAAAGACTTAACCAAAAGAGCCCATTGCTCACACACCATAATGATTTTTTTTAAACGATACCAGGTGGTAGGAGGGTGTGGAGCAACTGAAATCCTCATCTCCTGCTGCTAGAGAGTAAGTTGTTAACAGCCAAATTGAAAAACTGTTTGACAATATTTACTAAAATTGAGCATGTGCCAACCCCGTGACCTAGCTTACACTCAGAGGTATACACTCAAGAGAAATGAATGCTTATGTTCATCAAAAACACATAGAGAAATGTTCATCGTGGTTTTCTTCTTCATGGTAGTTCCAACCAACACACAGTGAAAATGTCTGTAGGCAGTTACTCAGGATATACTCGTATAATGAACACACACACACACAGCTATGACACAGGGCTGAGGATATAAATCATTTGATAGAATGGAGCCTAGCATTCACAAGGACCTAGTTTTAATTTCCAGTAGTGTATGTACCAGGCATGGTAAAAAGAAGTTCAGGGTCATCCTCAGCTACATAGGAAATCAGAGGCCAGCCTGAGCTACAATGAGACACTGCCTCAAAACAAGAAGACAATACAGCTAAGCTGGGCATGGTGGTGCATGCCTTTAATCTTGGCTCTTGGAGACAGAAGCAGACTGAACTCTTTGAGTTCAAGGCCAGCCTGGTCAACATA
Organism: Lophiomys imhausi; assembly: GCA_907164525.1. Taxonomy (NCBI): domain Eukaryota; kingdom Metazoa; phylum Chordata; class Mammalia; order Rodentia; family Muridae; genus Lophiomys; species Lophiomys imhausi. Next base: position 5,514,427 of record CAJQZJ010032322.1, read on the forward strand.
GTATCAACATAGTATCAGGCTAGCTAGGGCTACATAGTGAGACATTGTCTCAAAAAAAAAAAAAAACAACAACAACAACAAAAAGATGGTAAGAATGGTTTGGGGATAAACCAGACTAAGAATGTTTTGTATCTTCACTTGGCTGACAGGCGTGCAGATATATGGACTAGTACTCTTGATTAACATACTTTATAATGAGTTATGCTCTGATTTAAAATGTGAATGTTACAAACATGCAAACACCTTAACATCTGTTAAAAAAAAAAGCAACAATTTTTGTAACTATGTTCCCTCTACAGAAGGTGACATTACTCTGGGATTAAGTCACCAGAGTGATGACCAACTGTGAGAAGGTGGGCTCTGGCCCACCTTTCAGGGTCTTCTGCCTTAAAAAGAAGACCAAGACCATCACTTTCTGGCACACCTGCACAGCTACGGTCATCCTTACCCATCACCAGTTCCTTCTTTTTTCAGAACATTCAGGTCTTTCTTCTTAGTAACAATCCATTCTTTAAACTGGCATCCTTGAACCCACATGGTCCTGTCCCAAGAACTTACTGTCACCCCCAATCTCCTCTCCCTTGTCTTCAACCCTCTCCTCCAAATTGGATCCATCTTTTCTTTTTTTTTTTTTTTTAAACATTATTTATTTATTTATTATGTATACAGTATTTGCTCTAAATATATGCCCGGGCAGATCTCAATGTAGATGGCTGTGAGCCACCATGTGGTTGCTGAGAATTGAACTCAGGATCTTGGGAAGAACAGCCAGTGCTCTTAACCTCTGAGCCACCTCTCCAGCCCTGGATCCATCTTTCAGACAAGTAACTCAACTTTCTGTGTTAAAGAGCCTTCCTTTGACTTCAGCCTGCCACTATTTCTTCTTTCCTTCTGTGTCCACCATCTTAATTTATTCACCACTTAATGGCTTTTTGTTCGTTCGTTTTCTTGTTTTTTCAAGGCAGGGTTTCTCTGTGTAGCCCTGGCTGTCTTGGTAGACCAGGCTGGCCTCCCATTTAGTGGTTCTTAAAACTCACAGCTGTGGTTACTCCACCGAAAGCCCAGACAAATGAATTTTCAGCTGTGAGGCCCAGAGACCGTTGCTTTAGGCCTCGCACCCAGCCTTTTCTGGTAAATCTCATGTGGCCCATTTCCCACACCTTGAAAACCTAGCACCCCTCTACTTCTACAGTACGGTATGGGGAAGCACCAAACTGTCTCCTCATCCTTTGTTAACTGCTTTTCCTCTCTTTCATGAGTTCTTGTTCTTTACTTTCTCCTTTCTTCCCTCCTTCCTCCCTTTTCACCATGCTGGGATCAAACCAGAACCTCACACATGCAAAGCAGGTGCTCTAGAACTGAGCCATTATCCTCTACCTCCTTCTAAGTGTCATGTGCCAGGGCTCTGCCTTTGTCTGCTTCTCACTCCACACTGGTGTCCAGTGTCCTTTGCTGATGGCCTCGTGGTGTCAATATTCTCACATTAGTTTTCTCTGAGTCAGACTATGAAGCCAGACTACTTTCTGAACTGAACCTGGACATTTGAAGGGCACTTTTTTTTTGTTTTGTTTTGTTTTTGTTTTTTTTTTTTCGAGACAGGGTTTCTCTGTGTATCCTTGGCTGTCCTGGACTCACTTTGTAGACCAGGCTGGCCTCGAACTCACAAAGATCCGCCTGCCTCTGCCTCCCAAGTGCTGGGATTAAAGGCGTGCGCCACCACCGCCCGGCTTGAAGGGCACTTTTAAGTGTGTTCAAACTTGATCCACGATCCATCCCCGTTAGTTCTCAGCCTCAGCACCAGTGATATTTTGAGTCAGGAAATTCACTGTTGTGGGGAGGCTGTTGTGGCTAATGTAGGATTTGAACACCATCCTGGATTGCTATCAACTAGGTGTTAATAAAGACAATCATAAAATGACTTTTTTTTTCTTTTCTTTTTCTGGCTTTTTGAGACAGGGTTTCTCTGTGTAGCCCTGGCTGTCCTGGAACTCACTCTGTAGATCAAGCTGACCTCAAACTCACAGAGACCCACTTGCCTCTCCCTCCCGAGTGGTGGGATTAAAGGTGTGTACACCACCACAGCCTGGCTCCATAAAGTGACTTTTGACATCGACATATCCTCTTGTAAGGACAGGAATTAAAATCTAGTAGGGTGGAAAAGTCACTGGATTAGAGGCATGCATCTAGGTATCACTGTGCAACTCTGACAAGTTTCTACCTCTCTGGGTTTGGTCTATTTTCTGTTAGATGGAACTTAAATATTTGGTACAGGTAAACCTCCTACTCTACTCCATAGTGTATCATGAAAAATTTGCCTCTCCTCTTTATATCCAATTAAACTCCTGTACCTTCCAGTTTGTCCCCAAGTATGCCTCTATCTACATCTTTCCTATTACAGCCTGGTTTCTACAACAGGTCTTTTGGTTTGCAGCCAGCCATTTCTCCGACTTCACAGGGCATACTAGGCCTCCTCTCTAGCCCTGTTCCCACTCTGCCCCTTACAGTTCCTGTCTGGCTACCTTGAGATGACAAACATCCAGCTGTTTGCCACGGAGTCTTCTGCCCCTGTGTGCTAACTCCACTGGTCCCTCTGCTTGGAATAAGCACCCAAGCTCATCTGATTTTCATTCCCTAAAGTTTCCTCAAGTCCTACCTGGAGCCTTCTTCTCCATATGGCTCCGTGCTCCTCCAGGCTCTGCAGAACCACATCAGATCTCCCTCTGCTTCTGTCTCATTTGAGCACATCTTTGCTTCTAAGTCTGTCTCTGATGGACTGTGTGGGGAAAGATTGTGGATTTTTCATCTTTATTATATATACATAATGTCTGGCATGTTCTCCAACACACAGAGGGTATTTGGAAAATATTTATTGAGTGAATGAACAGATACAGCACTATCATTGCCCTCTGTTAGGTTTAGAGCCATAGTTTGGAAGTACTTATAAAATAGTTCATAAATCCACTGTCTCTAGCCCAGAAACAATTGTTTCCTGGAGGAACAACACTGTTGATGTGTTTACACCTGCATCACTGTGTCCTTTGCCAACCAAAAGCACTTTTTTCCCTCTCACTCTGTCCATTGTGGGCTTCCAATTCAGATCTCTACCAGTAAACATCTTCGTCTAACTTGTTAGACTTTACTACCCTCTGGATTAACCAGCCACCCGACTAATCCAACCGGCCTTCATTTTCACATCCTAGAATCTTGGATTGAACTAACTATAGATTAAAACTATCTCTAGCCGGGCGGTGGTGGCGCACGCCTTTAATCCCAGCACTTGGGAGGCAGAGGCAGGCGGATCTTTGTGAGTTCGAGGCCAGCCTGGTCTACAAAGTGAGTCCAGGACAGCCAGGGCTACGCAGAGAAACCCTGTCTCGAAAAACCAAGAAAAAAAAAAAAAAAAAAACTATCTCAAGGATGGGGGAATTGCTCACACTGTAGAGTTCTTTTTCCTGTCAATATTTCCTCAACACTGTCACAAGCCATTTATTTATTTTAAAAAATTATTTTACGTTCTTTGTCTTCTTCTTTTTGACTGCACCTGCATCTGTGTGTGGGGGTATTAGAAGCCCCGGAGTTGGAATTACAGACAGGCATGAGCTGCCAGGCTGGTGCTGGGAATTGAACCTGGGTCCATCACTGACCCATCCCTCCAGCCCCCAAGTCACATGGCATTTCTATCAGGGACTGATTTAAGGTGTACAGTGGGTGTATGTAGGTTACACCTCAATCTTGTACCGTTATATACATGTGAGACTTAAGCACTTGCAGATTTTGGTATCTGCAGCACAAGTCCCCCTGGGGATTGATGACAGGGATGGCTGTAAAAGATTAGACCCTGCTGATGCAAGGACTATCTGTTGTCTACATCAGAGAGCACAACCAACTCCAGGTTTACTTGCTTCTGATTTTTGTACTTAGTGTCCCTCAAGAGACCACCAGGAATCTGGGTGGCCTCTTCCCAGGATGCAACACTGCTGGACCAACAAATTTCCACCCTCCCTTACTGAGCCCAGGCACCACGCAGTTTAGTTACTCTTGCGCTGTTTCTTTCCTCCTCCAAGGACAATAAGATTTTGTCAGGCACAAGATGACATACAAAATGGGCCTGTAGAGACCATACCTGCTAGGTCTCTTGTCCAGCTCAGCTCTTTGAGTCTCAGTTTCCCCATCTGTTGGGAGTATGTATTTGGAAGGACTCATGGTATGAGCAGACCATTTCAGAATTCTTCCTAGTTTTCAGGAAGGTGTAGGGAAGCTGTAAAAGTGGGAAGGAGGATGAATGGTTTCCAGAAGGTAGATTCAGTTCACCAGCACATACCTGCCAGGGAGCCTGGGAAGTCCGGCAGTTCAGCTGCCACCCAAGAAGCCCGCAGCGGGCCAGTGCCCAACCCTAGAGAAGTACTCAAGGACCCTTGGCAAGGCGGGAAACTCAGTGGGTGAGAACTGACAGCTGGCCACAAACCTGGCTCCCAGAGGGCAGAGATCAGCCTAGTCCCTAGGGGCGGGGCGGGAGCCTTGGGGGAATCAGGAAATTCCTTTTTACTGTGGGCCTTCCCTAACCCTTTCCAGGGTGTCGATTTGTCCCTACCCAGGTTCCCCGAGAAAGAGAAAACGAAATACGCCTCGGGTTTTCCCGCGCGGGTCGGGGTTCGGTAGCTCGTGTGGGACTGCAGGGAACATCGGTGTGCCCGAGTTCTGGGCCTTCCCGCCGGCAAGGAATGGGGCCAATTTTCTGCGACTCTAGGGCTCCCGAGCCGGGTGCCGTTTGATCCCCGAACTCGGGGAGGCGTCCCCGGGCTCCACTCCGGTTCTTCTTAAGGTAGTGTCACATGAGCTGCAGGGGAGTTGGAACCCAGGGAGTGGGCGGTGGCGTGCGCTCCCGGCGGGGGCCGCCCAGTCCACCTATATGCACATAGACCCGCCTGACGGATGCCAGGAATTCCCAATGAGAGGCGCTGGGGGGAAGTTTGGGCAACTCAGCCTGGCCAATGGAGAACCTCGGGAGGGCTCTGCCTCTTCTCCCCGCCTCCGCCCGCCTCGGCTCCCGCAGGGCGAGTGTTCACTGAGCGCAGTGTGCGTGGAGATTAGGTCGGAGCGCGCGCCCCGGGAAGGTAGTCCGCGAGCTCCAGCCGCCGCCGCCGTCCGCAGCAGCCTCCGCTAGCAGAGCCGCGGCAGAAGCGGGCGCAGGAGAGAGAGCCCGGCCCCGCCAGCCTAGCCCAGCCCTGCCGACTCCCTCCCCACGCCTCGGCAGCAGCCGCCGTCGCCTAGAGAGAAGGTGGAGGAAGAAATCCAGCCCCTAGCACGCGCGCACCATCATGGACCATTATGATTCTCAGCAGACCAACGACTACATGCAGCCCGAAGAGGACTGGGACCGAGACCTGCTCCTGGATCCGGCCTGGGAGAAGCAGCAGAGAAAGGTTAGCGGCCATCCCCACTCGCCGCAGCCCCGAGCCCTGATCGGCTCTGCCCGCCGCTCTCCTGGGCTCCGGACTGGAAACCAGTTCCCGGCGCGCAAGAGCGGAGGCGGGGACCTCGGGGCCACTGCGAGGTGGGGTATTGGGTTACAGGCACCCGGCGGAAGAGAGGATCACCCCTGCCCTGGATCCCGGGAGCGGCGAGCCGCAGCCTAGGGAGGTGGCGCCGCTGGCGGGCAGGTCGCCTCGGGGCTGGTGGTCCTGGCCACGCCGCTGCTGCCGAAACCCTCCCCGCGTGGGCAAGGCGCGGGGGCGGTGCTCTAGTGGCTGGGGCTGAGACTTCGGTTTCATGGCTGCTTACTCGGGATCGATTTTCCCCTTCCTTCCCTTTTTCCTGGCGCCTCCATATGGCGTGCGGTGGCAGCGCGCGCTTCCTGGGCCTCCCCTGGGGCTCGGTACCGTAGGGGCAAGCGGCCCCGACTATGTGTCCGTAGACGGAGCCGCAGACATTAGGCAGGGCCGGTGCCGGAGGAGGGTTTAGCTGCTGCCTTGGGAACTACCTGGAAGTGGACCTGCTGGCGTACGGCTGGGGCTGATAAAATCGGGGGTGGGGGGCGTTCGCGGATCCCCAGGGCCTTGTGGGGGCGGGGTCAGGACTGTGAACCGTTTTATTGCTTAACTCAGTGAACTGGTGACTGCTGCAAGCCTTGCATCCGCGTTCTGCCCCGCCGAATTGCTCTTTTCCCGGTGAAGCGAGACTTTGGTTAGCTTGGCGAGGGTCGGTCTCAGGAGATATTTGGGGTTGTTCTCTGAGGATACCTGCTTATCCATGGCGCTCTATGCCATCATCGAGGTTCGGGATCTGCTGCCCTGTCTGAGCTGGAGTATTGGTGATGGGACCCGAGAGTAATGGCTAGTGGCAGGAAGAGGTCAGAAACCACCCTTGTTGAGCCGGGGTAGGGGGGCATTAACCCTGCCGCGGCTTCCAGCCGGCGCAGCGAGGCCTTTCCCTAGGCGATCACTTACCCTGAACCCCCCCTCCCATTCCGGTCCAGTCCCTCCCCATTTCATACTCTACCCCTTCGTGATCTGGGAATGAAGGGGACGGGATGGCGCGTCCCTCTGGATAGTGCGGTTAGGGCTGGGCTTGAGGGAGAATGCTCATGTCCAAAAATGGTAACATTCATTCCCTTTTTTAAACTTAAAAGGGGGGGAGTTTAGAGCCGACTGAAGTTTTTTTTTTTTTTTTCAGCCGAAGGCATCCTGTATTAGCTCACTCAGGAATCCTAAGTCCTGAAACGGTGCCCTTTTACTCACTTCATCAGACAAGCAGAGGTAATTTAAAACACACCACAATGGGCTTCCTTAAACAGGCGACCTGGGGCCCTCCCTGCCCCTGTCTCCTACAGCAACAGCGACTTAAGAGTGTCCCTTGGCTTTGAGCTGACTTCTTTGTAAAGTATTGGTAGCTTAAAGACACCGCCCTCTTCCTGTCAGTCCCCTCCCCCTCTCCTGAGAGGGCTGAGGGTCTTTCCCCCTTCTTCACTCACTGAGTTTATTTCCTGGGACTGCTGGTGGAGAAGAAAACTGAGTGAGCAGTTTGGAGATTCCCAGGGAGAACAAGAGATCTTCCTTCCTCCCTTGTTCCTTTCTCTTTCTTTTTTTTTTTTTTTGGTTTTTCGAGACAGGGTTTCTTTGTATAACAGCCCTGGCTGTCCTGGACTCGCTTTGTAGACCAGGCTGGCCTCGAACTCACAGAGATCCGCCTGCCTCTGCCTCCCAAGTGCTGGGATTAAAGGCGTGCGCCACCACCGCCCGGCGTTCCTTTCTCTTTCAAAAAAAAAAAATCTTTCTTAAAGTGACTTTTAAAAAATGTGCAATTGTGTCTTGCCTGCAAGTAGGTCTGTGTGAGGGTGTCAGATCCCCTGGAACAGGAGTTAACGGATGGTTGTGAGCTGCCATGTGGGTGCTGGCAAGTGAACCCTGGTTCTCTCAGCCATTTCCCCAGCTCTCAAAAAAAAAAATCTTCATAAGAATAGATTTTAAGTTGAACAGAAGGCATGGGATCAGAATGGTGGAAATCTTGGGATCTTCCACGGAGAATAGAAGTCCCTTCCAGGAGTCCAACTTTGTGCTGGAAGGGACTGGGGATGATGGAACTGTTCAAGGGCCAGCCCCAGTAAGGGCTGTGGGACTTAGGTTTCTCCAGTCAGCCTTGGGCCTATATGCTCACTCAGTATTAACGAATGAATGGCTGAATGAACATATTCAATGTAGTTGGAGAGAAAATGATAGCTTCCCAGGCCACTGACCTGGTAGAAACAGACCATCTGGGGCATTTGGTCAGCCCTGCCCATGTGTAGCATATGTAGGCTGATGTTGGCTAATGTGGGGTACCCATTTTATCTCATAGATCCCAGTAGCTCTGTGAGCTAGACACATGTGAGGGTGAGTAAACCAGGGTAAGAAGTAGCCTGGGCTGAGGGTTGGTGGGCAGTGGACTGGGAGGCAGCTGGAGGAAGGATGGAAAGCTGAGTCTGACAGATGGTGAGACCCTGGGCAAGTCACTTATTTCTCTCACCTCTCCATGTGTGGGGTGTATGTGTGGGTATGTCTATGTGCTGGCTAGAGACTCATGTCTGGTGTCTTCCTGAGTCACTGTCCACTTCATTTATTGAGATAGGGTCTCTCTATGTCCTGCCCTGACTGACCTGGAACTCCACAATGTAGAATAGACTGGCTTTGAACTCAGCTATGGAATGCCTCTGCCTCCATACCCGGTCAACTCTCCACTTTATTTTTGAAAACAGGGGTCTCTCTCACTGAACTTGGAGCTCCTGACTCAGCCAGTCTGGCTGGCCAGCATACTCCAGGAATTTGCCTGTCAATCTGCCCCTCCCAGGGCTGGGCTTGCAGGCATGTGCCACTTCCTATATGGGCACTAGAGATTGAATTTAGGTATATAATGCTCATGCAGAAAGCCCCTTAGTGACTGAGCCATCTCCCCAGCTCTGAGCATTTTCTACTTCCTGATTGTGAGCCAGGCTGAGTTCTTCTAGCTATTGGAAGTTTTTTTCCCTTATCTGTGAACCTGATGCTTTTCTGCCCCATCAATATCTCGTCCCCCCAACCCGATCCAGTGAAATGACGTGGTAGGAACTCCTTCCTTGGTGGAGGTGGGTGTGGGTAGAAGCCTGAGCAGGCAGGCAGGAGGCATGACTCAAGGAGTCAGAGGCGGTGGTGTGGCTGTGCTTATCCCTTCTCCACAGAATGCTCTGGGGCAGAGTTCTTAGGTCTGGTCCCTATACCTCCAAACGCATTGTGAGGCTGTGCCACAAAACCTGTGGACTAGAGGAGCTGCAGCTGGGATGGCCCTCGTGACTTCCAGGCTCACCTTTCTTTCCCAGGACAGTTCTCTTTGTGATAACCAAAGGCCTGTCTGTGTGTTCCCTCTCCAAGATCTTGCCACACCCTTTGAGTGTATGCGCACAGGTATCAGGCAGGCTAAAGAGAATATTGCCTTGGAGTCAGGTCCTAGATCTGTCTGTCCTCTCTCACTGACCTTGGGGCCAGGTCCTTTCAGTCTCGGCTCAGGCTCCATATTTGTAAAAACTAGCTGATGCATGTTTTTTTTTTCTTTTTTCTTTCATGTGCATTGGTGTTTTGCCTGTTTGTGTGAGGGTGTCATATCCCCTGGAACTGGAGTCACAGACAGTTTTCCAGCTACCATGTGGATGCTGGGATTTGAACCTGGGTCCTTTTGGAGAGCAGCCAGTGCTCTTAACCACTGAGCCATCTCTCCAGCCCCATAGCTGATGCAGTTTTGAGATATAAAGTGGTGTTTGTGTTTGTTGAATTATATTCTTCTCTTATCTCTGAAGTCTTGGAGGTTCTGGGTGACCGTGTATTCCCATGGGTGTCAGCCCTGGGGTTTTTCACAATGGGACACTTGATTAATATTTGTTGATTGAGTAGCAGTTGGAAGGTGAATGAAAATGGCTGCAGATAAGACCCAGATCCTGATTCTGCAGAAGTGGCAGGCTGGTTCTCAGCAATATAGGCCACCTCATTCACACTGGTTTCTGGGCAGCTGGGCCATCTCACAAGAGCTTACTTGTGATTCCCAAAGGGAAAGGGCTTGCATGGATGGGCTTACCTGGGAGGGACTGACCATCCCAAACCAGGGTGGTGCCTGGTGGAAGTGAAATTAGAAAGAGCAAAGACTTGGCTCTTCCATCCTCAAACTCACCATTGTCTGTCTTCTTTTTTTTTTTTTTTTTTTTGGTTTTTCGAGACAAGGTTTCTCTGTGTAGCCCTGGCTGTCCTGGACTCACTTTGTAGACCAGGCTGGCCTCAAACTCACAAAGGTCCACCTGCCTCTGCCTCCCAAGTGCTGGGATTAAAGGCGTGCGCCACCACCGCCCGGCTTGTCTGTCTTCTTGACTCGTGTTTATGACAGTGTCTGCAGGGGCCAAGAACCCAGGCTGTCTTGTTCTTTCCTGAATTTCTGGTGCTGAGCTCAGGTATGGAACTGATTGAGACTGCTGCTTGAGGACATAGATGCTGTGTTCTAGCTCCAGTTTCTGCAGGCAAATGTGCAATAGGTATGCTGGAGGCGGGGTCTAAACCTTGGCCCCCTCATTGACTACTAGCTGTGCCATCTTGGATCTACACGATGAATTCTAGACCAGCTTGGTTTACATCATGAGACCCTGTCTCAACCCCCACAACCCTCCTCCTGCCAAAAAAAACAAACTAAAACAAAGAAACAAAAAACACTAATCAGAAAGCACTTAAAACTTGTGTCATCGTGTTATAGTGTAAGAAGAATGACACCCAGAGAGTGAATGTCCTTTAAGAGCCATTTAGACCAGGAATTTGTCCACCCTCACACTTCCTAGCAACGTCCCCAAGCTGACTTTACCCTAGGACTTGACAGAGCTTCTCCCTCTCCAAACCCTGCTCCACATGAGTAGACTGGGAGCAGGTGCCCCACTGGTTCAGCAATGGATAAAACCTGAGGGAGAGGTGGGGGAGGGAAAGGTTGGCCCGTCAGACCACAGATGCCAGCTGGTCCCAGACCAGACAGGTGTGAGAAGGCCTGGCTTATGGTCTGACAACCAGATTTCCCAAGTTGAGGGACACTAGAGGTGTGTTTGCAGGAAGAAGAGGCTGATAGGCTCCTGAAGGGTCCAAGGTCGTGTCCTCTTGATGACTATCTCTTGTCCAAGCTTGCTTCCAGAGGTTCTCCGAGGCTGCTGCCTTTTTCACCCTCTCTAAAAAGGCCTGGCACTGGGCAACCTGGCTGAAGGCCACAGACTAGAAATTCAGCTTAAGGACTTGTCATATAAGATGCGGTACTTTCTGTGTGTCTAGACCTGGGGCTGGGGGTAGCCCCCACCTGAGATATGACTTGACTGTGGATATACTGCTGTGTGGTTCCTGGAAGGAGTCCATTCCAGAACCATTGAGATGACTACTGGAACCAGCTACGGGGAGTTAACTGAAAACCTTGGGTGCCCCGCCGCGGAGATCATGACACCACGGTTTAAGCGGAGAGGGGACCAGGAAGACCCACAGTCATACTCCTAGGCTGTGTCAGTAATAGCTGATGGAATGAGTGGACGGCAGAGCTTGTGGCCGTGGGGGCAGGGGAGGGCAGGAGCCTGCATACAGACTGGGGTAGGGAAGGTGTCCTGTATGTGTAGTTTGAGTAAAGGACCATAAAGAAAGAGGCTTCTGCTAGGAAACTGAGTGTCCCCTGACAGCTATGCTGCAGGATTCAGAAAAGCCTGGGAGGGCAGAGCAAGCCTCCGGGAGTCAGGTGCAGGGGACACCCTCTCATTGTTCTTTCTCTCATTGAGCATCAATTTCCTTCATTCTGCCTTGGCCTTCCTCCCCCTTCTCTCATCCTTTCTTCCCCTTTGCTCTTTTTTTTTTTTTGGGGGGGGGTGTTGGGAGCAGGGACGTGGGTAGCCCAAGCTGGCGAATTTTCTGTATATCTGTGAGTGACCTCTACTGTCCTAAGTGCTGGGATACAGATGTGTAAGAGCACACACTGTGATGCTGGGAACTGAACTCAGAGTTTCAGGTATGGTGGGCCAGCATTCTACCAACTGAGCTATATATCCAGCCCCTCCCTGGTCCTTTATTTTCTGAGTCTGATGGCTAAGCCAGGCTGCCCAAGCAGGTCACTGGTCAGGCTCTAGAGGCCCACACCTCTTTAGGTATGGTTGGGGTCATCCCAGCCAGTCAGCCCTAGTGATCCACAGTCTGGCATGCAGCCAAGGGTCACCTGCCCTACTGGCCTTTTCTCCTCTTGAGATGGTCAGAGGCCCACATCTCTACAGGAGCAGTCCTGGGAGCTGGGCCTGTTTACACAGCAGGAATACTGGCAGGGCCAGGTGTGTGGGGCGAATGCCTTTAATTACACTTAGGAGACAGAGGCAGGTGGATCTGTCTGCCTGGTCTGCGTAGCCAGTTCCGGGCCGTCCAAGGCTACACAGTGAGACCCTGTCCAAAACCAATAATAATATACTGGCACGTTCTACAGCTCCATATGAAAGTGAGGGGGCAGAGAGTTCCTCAGACCTTCTTTCAAGGCCTTCCATTGACTGGAGGTTATTTCATAGGATTTTGGTGGGTGGGGCACGAGGAGTCCAGCCTACAGTAGCTATCCTGAGGTGCGTGTGTGCTCCTTCGAGTTGGGCCCTACTGCTGTTGGATTGTCACTGGTGGAGAACTGTCTGACCTCTTCAGGATCTCAAGGTCAGGGTGACAGTGACGTAAGGATCTGAAGCTGGCGGCTCTGTCCCCCTTTGGTGTCTGCTCTGCTGTGCTGCTTATAGAATAATCTGCATGTGTAGGAACATTGAGCAAAGATGGATGTATACAAATAAAACTCCAGGGGTGGATGTGTTCTGGAACTAGACAGTGGTGATGGTTGCCTGGCCTTATGAATAGATTCAAGATTAGTGGATTTTGCATTGCGAAAATAGTGACATTGATGTTATGAAAATTATGTCTCAATTTTGAAAAACCCAAGAAAAGACTAATATAAAGAGGAAGCTGACAGCTGCCTGTCATCCTACCTCCCAAATGTGAATACTGTCACAGGAGTTCAAATGGTGTCTTCCAGCCTCATTACTTATCCTTACTTTGGCAACACTCCTCCCCCGCCCCCCCCGTCCCCCCCGCCCCCCCCAATTTCTCCCTGCTCACCGTCTGCTCCTGGGCCAGGATTTGGAGTCGTGAGCTCTGGTAAGAGTAGAGCTGAAGAGTCACCAGGAAGAGAAGCATTTCTATAGAGTGAGTTGTCTACAGTTAGATTGGTCCCTTGGAAACTATCTGAGAATATATAACACACAGACACCAGGAGAACAGGGCTGGGGAGGAAAGGTGGCTTTCTCTATTTCCCCAAGTCTCCACCTTGTGAGACTCCTGGAGATGTTCAAATATAAATCCTGTTAAACTGTGGTCATTTCTTGCCTTCTGCCATCTCTAGGGTCAGCAGGCAAGGGCGGCTTTCCTCAGGTCCAAGGCAGGCATGGTCTGGGGAGGCAGCTGCACCTCCCTGTGAAGTTGCCTAGCAATCGTGGGTAGGTGACTTAGCCCACTACAGAGGTGGGAGGAGAATGAAAGGCAGTGAGGATGGGAACTGGGCGTAGATTCGTAGATGCGGAGGATGCCGTTCCCCTGGAAACTGCCTGCTTGGTCCTTGGCTACCATGGGTCTCTTGTGGGGCTGTGAATTGCTCTCTATTGAGAGGGATCAAGAGTCCTCAACATGCTTGTGTCCCAAAAGGTCCAGGGTGGAGGAACCCTTGTATGCCGGATTGTAAGTCAGATATGTTCCATCAGTGGCCTCCATTAGCATTCCTAGCAGCAGTGGTCAGAGATATGGGATGGTCACTCTTCCTAGAATGACCTGAACTTAGGGACACATGTTCCCAGGCACACAGAGAAAAGGCTGGACCTGAAGACCCTGGTGTTCATTTTTGTTTGAAGTATTTCATAAGGCCAAGGTACTGAGAGGGAACTGTAAACACTGTCCACCTCCTGGGGAGGGAAGAGAAGTTTCTCCAAGGTGGATTGGGGAGGAGGGCTGTCTGTTTTGCAACACCCAGTCAACTAGTATTTATCAACAGCGCTTTGGTTCTCCAAGTAAGTAAAAAGACCATAATTCATGATGATTAAAGGTTAAATGATTTAGATTACCTCAGTCTGAACAATTCTTCAAGGAAGGCACTGTTAGTGTGTTTTGCTAGATAGGGAAACTGAAACCCAGAGAAATAACTGGCTCTGAGCTGACCGACTAATAAGCTGGGTCATGAACAAAGTTGGGCAGATTAACTTCAGAATTCCGATTTTAACCTTAAGTACAGACACACCCTCTGCTGTGAAGGGACTTATGTGCTAATTGAGACTTGAGTCTAAAACGAATGAATAATAACTCTGGACAGTGTGTAATCAGGTGCTTATTTTATGACTCATGGTTCTTCACATTTATACTTTTGTATTAATCATGATATGACTTCTTGCCATTAATGGTGATGAACAAACTTGTGAGGACTAATCTCCATTTTAGGGTAGAGAAAGTGAGGCTCAGAAAAGTTAGGTGACTTTACGAAGGTCTTGGACACAACTTGAATGTTTAGGGTGAGCTTTGACCAAAGTCTTTGGAGGGTCTTAGGCTGACAGAGCCTGGCTGACATGGACACTTCTGAAGTTACTTTCCTTGGTTAGAAAGGTAGGGAGATACCAGTGGTCACCTTGTGCAACCCCAAATGGCTCCTACCCCTGACTCCAACTTTTGGGGAGTGACTTCCCCTGTTTTAGGGTGCCGAGGCCCTGCTGGTTCCCTCTCACCTGCCCTGGCCTTTGTTTGTGGTCACCTGGGCAGCCTTGCTCAGATTTATTTTGCTTGTAGGAGTCCACACTTTAAGCTTTCAGAGTAATGTTCAGAAAGGTGTAGGAGAACGTTGAGGCTTAGGGTGGTTTTTGGCATGACAGGATTGGAAGTTTCTGGGCCAGGCTGAGAAGATAGCCTTAGCTGGAGGACAGTGCCATTTCTTGAGCCCCAGCACTGAACACTATAGGGTCTAAACCAGAGGTCCCAAGCTGTCAGTTCTGGGTGAAAAGGCAGTCTGTGAGGGAGGGTGCCTCTTCCTTTACCTTGCTACTGCTGCTTGGTGGTTGGGGCCTGTGGGCTTGTCTGGAGTCGGGTTGCAGGCCACAGGACTAAGTTGCCAGGCCAGGACTTACAGGGCCCTGAAGCGAAGACTTATTTATTTTAGTTGTTTGAGCCTAAGTTTTTTGTTCTGTAGCCCAGGCTGACCTGGAACTCACTGTGTAGCCCACTCTGGCCGCAAACATGCAACAATTCTCCTGCCTCATTCTCCTGAGTGCTAGAATTATATGCATGTTATAGATATGAGCTACCATGGGCAGCTTCATAAGGAAGATATTTTAGTATAAGCTTAATCGTGAGGATTAAGGGAGAAAAAGGTGCCCTGAAGAAAGTAAGACACACCTGAGAGCTTCAGTGTGGGTTCCTCAAAGAGGAGTCGAAAAAGATGGACACACATCAAATGTGGGTATGGCTTCTCCAGGGAAAGTTACTCTCTTAAGATTTTCTCTTAAAGCCATCTGCAGAGGTTGATATGGTGGGGGAAAGTCAGATTGGTGCTGGATTCCATTTTTTTTTTTTCTGAGACAGGGTTTCTCTGTGTAACAGTACTGGCTGTCTTGGACTCGATTTGTAGACCAGGCTGGCCTTGATCTCGCAGAGATCCACCTGTCTCTGCCTCCCAAGTGCTGGGATTAAAGGTGTGCGCCACCAAGCCCTGCTGGACTCCATTTTTTAATCCTTTGTAGGTGAAATGCCACAGGGGAAGGATGCTGGAGGTGAGTGGCCTCCCTTAGGCAGGTCCTCTTGATGTATCTTGTCTTTCCGTGTTGGACAGGAGACCCCATGACTTGCCTGTGGAGGGGTGTGAGGGTCAGATCTTCTCTTCCCATGTCCCACATAGAGAGGCTGAACAGCTTGTACTTTGGGGATGGAGAGAGAGTAGAACTGTTAGTCCCTCAGTCCTCTGGTAGCCCTAGGAAATGGGACCCTGCCCTGCCAGCTGAAGCGCAGGCCCTTTTGTGTCTTTCTGGCTGCCTACATTCCCTCTGTTGTTTTTGGCTGAAGCCTTGACCTTTGGAGGAGTGGTTCCCTTCAAACACCACAGACATTCTCCAGATAATTCATAATGGCACCTTCCAGTCGACTTCCCGATATTTCGGAAGGACCTTTCTTTCCAGGAACCCGAAGTGCTCTTCCAGACTCAGGTCTGGGAGCTGGGATGAGGAGGCACATGAATGTGTTTTCCTGGAGGCGGGAACTGGGCCTGGATCCCTGTTTCCTGTCCTTCCAATTCCTGTGGTCAGGACTGGAGGTATCTCTGCTCACATGAGGCCCTGAGATCACTCACCCACCACCTTTTTCTGGATCCCCCCTGCTGCCTTTAAGTGTTTTATTCTGTGGTTTTGGAAATGGAATCTAGCTAGGACTTAGTGTATACTAGACCAGAGTGACACCCCACTTTCTCCTTCTTTTTTTTTTTTTTTTTTTTGAATTTAAGTTAAGCAATGTGGGGCTGGTAAGATGGGTTAGCAAGAAAAAGGACTTGCCACTCTAAGCCCGAGAGCCTGAGTTCAGTGCCTGGAACCCACATGGTGGATGAGAAGAGCCAGTTCCTGGAAGTTGACTTTGACCTCCACGTTTGCACAGGTGCATACAAGAAGTTAAGGTATAACAGGATAAATTTTTAAAGTTAACTGGCAGAAGTCCCATAGCCTGATTAATTACTATGTGTGCAACACTATCTTATGTGTTTGTGTATATATACATTTATTTATTTAAGTTTATTTATTCATTTTACATCACGAAGCAGGCCCCTTCCTCCATCCCTCTCCTCCCCAGGATCACACCCTATTGCCCCCTCCTCCCCCTCTCCCCAAAAAAGGGGAGCCCCTGCTCCCCCATTCCACCCCAAAACATCGAGTCACACCAGGGCGGAGCACTGCCCACTTCCACTGAGGCCGTGCTCTGCAAGTGTCAGAGTCCATGTCAGAGAGAGGTGCCCCCTCCCTCTGCTTGCTAGGGGACTCACATGACTACCAAGCTGTCCATTGGCTACATAAAGTCCACACAGGCTCCCTGATTGGTGCTTCAGTCTCTGCTACCCGCCATGGGCCCAGCTCAGTCTACTCCACTGGTCCTCTTGTGGAGTTTCTGTCCCCTCTGGTTCCTATTTATTGGGTGTTTTGTTTGTTTGCTTTTTTTTTTAATTGTTTTTTTTTTTTTTTTTTGAGACAGGGATTTTCTCTGTATCCCTGTCTGTCCTGAGACTCATTCCGTAGACCAGGCTGGCCTGGAACTCAGAGGCCCACCAGCCTCTGCCTCCTGAGTGCTGGGATTAAAAGAGTTCACTGCCACTTCTGACTTTATACCTTTATTTTTAAAATTAAGAACTACCCCTTTGGTTCTTGCATCTGGGCCTGTCTACTACTGCCCTACTGAGGCTGCGTGCCATGAGCAGGAGGGTCACTTTGGCACCCAGAGGTGCCTGACGGGGGAACCGTACCCTGGGCCTTTTGCCATAGAAGCCCCTAGTGGATGAGCAGGTCCAGCTTAGGGTCTACAATATTAGGCCAGTGACTGACTGGGAGTGTGTCCCAGTCTCACTAAAGCCCAAGAGATACCCATGGTACTGTGCTTGGACTGGGCACATTTTCGGTGTTTCACAGATAGGTTTTCATGTAGAGCTCACAGCACTTGAGATGGGATGACTGGGCAGGAGATGAAGGGTGTCTGGGGGTTCCTGAAAAGATCCAAAAGGTTCAGGTGAGCACAGCAGGTATTTCTGGAGTGTCTGCTTTTGAAGCTAGTTTGCAAAGAGCCTGCTGACTTTAGAGTTCTATTTTAAGGAAATGGCACATTTGGGTTGAGCATTCTTCTCTGGACTCTCATTGGCTTCCCTAGTGACATGAACCTGTATCCTGAGTTTGATGTTTTTATTAGTAAAGGTATGATCATATTAACCCTGCCCAGGCACCTGGCATGTATCTGTGCCCGTTTTAAAACTGGAGATATGGGGTTAGAGAGATGGCTCAGTGATTAAGAGTACCTACTGATCTTCCAAAGGAATCCCGTTCAAATTTCAGCAACCACATGGCAGTTCGCAGCTGTCTATAATTGTTGGGCATAGTGATACACGCCTTTAATTCCAGCACTTGGGAGGCAGAGGCAGGCGGATCTCTGTGAGTTCAAGGCCAGCCTGGTCTACAAAGTTGAGTTCCAGGACTGCCAGGGCTACACAGAGAAACCCTGTCTCGAAAAATCAAAACCAAAACCAAACCAAACCAACCAAAAAAACTGGAGATGATGGGGCTGGAGAGATGGCTCAGCAGTGTAAGAGCACTGGCTGTCCTTCCAGAGGACCTGAGTTCAATTCCCAGCACCCACACGGCGACTCACAACCATAACTCAAGTTCCAAGGGACCTGACACCCTCACACAGCCATACATACAGGCAAAACACAAATGTGCATAAAATAAAAATACATAAATAAGTACAAATGAAAACTGGAGATCAGTTCGTAGCCCCCGTTCCTCTGGGTATTGCTCAGTTTGCACACATCTTTGCAGCATTTCCTGTTGGGGCCTGGAGGTGACAGGTAAAGCTAGAGCCCAGCTTTCTGCCTCTGTGGCGGCTACTCTGAGGGAGGACAGAAGTCAGTCTCAATGTTGTCTTTTTTTCCTGGCCACGTGTTTTTGGATCTGGTCCCTGTACTCTGTGGTTACCTGCTCTTATGTCCTGCCTGCCATCCTGGGGCTTTGAGGTCAAGATTGTAAGGACCCATGGCACCTGTCTGTCTGTCTGTCTGTCTGTCTGTCTATCTATCTATCTATCTATCTGTTTTTGCTTGAGGGTCTCATGCATCTCAGGTTCATTATGTAGCCAAGGATGACCTTGAATGCCTGATTCTTCTATCTATCTATCTATCTATCTATCTATCTATCTATCTATCTATCTATCTATCT
>CAJQZJ010032322.1:5532947-5543723 GCA_907164525.1 Lophiomys imhausi
TCTATCTATCTATCTATCTATCTATCTATCTATCTATCTATCTATCTGTTTTTGCTTGAGGGTCTCATGCATCTCAGGTTCATTATGTAGCCAAGGATGACCTTGAATGCCTGATTCTTTTTCTTTTACCTCTAAGCCCTGGAGTTACAGGTGTGTTCCACCAAGGCTGGTTTTCTACAGTGATGGGGATTGAAACCAGGGTTTGTGCATGGTACCCTACTGCTGAGCCACTCCTTGCCCACCCCCCTTTTTTTTTAAGAAAAATATTACTATGCAGCTTGGTCCTTCTGTGTCATCTTTCTGAGCTCTAGGGTTATCGGCCTCTACCATCACACCCAGATACTCATGGCTCCCCCTTACTAGCACCTGGGATTAAACCCCTGCCTTTCTGTGCTGCTGGGCCACATCTCTAGCTACATTTATTACTTCTCGATAAAGCAAGTGCGAAACTACAAACATCTAAACCAATTCATAGCTTACGTCCGTCTCCCCATGGCAACTTGCAGTGTTCAAAAGCTACTTATACTCTGTAAGACAGACGCTCCTGACGAGGGGACTTGGATGAACATAGGAGTTTTGGAAGAAGGCAGAGGTGGGAAGTTGTGGTAAACATCTCTTGGTCAGTCCCTTTCCCAGCCCCTGAGGACAGCTAGTGGGGTGACATCTGTGTCACCTCTGTCCCTGCCTGGTTTCTTTGCTACCCTCCCTCCCTCCTCCCCTGGCTGTTAGCCACTTAGCTGTTGCCTTGCACAGTTGGCACCTGGGCTTCAGGATGGGCTGGCGAGAAATCTGGAAGAGAGAGATGTGTTGGCAGGCTATTGGCAACCTTGCCATACTGTCTCAGAGTGTCACTGTGAAACTCTTGGCCCAGAGGACATTTGGCGGATCAGTGACCTGAGGCGCCTTGGACAGTAGAAGCTGTATGCTTGTGGGGTTTCCTGGAATCCCCTAGTAAGTGTGAGTCTTCAGAAACCTTCCTGACAGGTGTTGCTCAGCTCTCTGAGCTGACGAGGCACACAAAAGCTTGTGTGTAGTAGCGGTTCCCTAACTCACTGGGTGCCTCTGGCCGGGTGTCTGGGTATCCATGGTCCAGCAGAAAAGTCTTGGGTGTCAGGGTCTGAGTGACCAGTGCCACTCCAGCCATGAGGTTGCTTCCTGGCTTCAGGACGGAGGCCTGGTTGGCTCCCCAGATTGGTGTACCTTGGATGATAGACCCTGCCATGCCTCTTGTCACTGTTCTCTTTGTGTTCAGTCACAGGGTGATAGGGTGTTGATGACCCCCCAGATCCCATGAAGATAGATAGTCCATCTGAGATTTTACTCTTATGCACATGTGCACCATTCCATCCAGATTCCTCTCCTGAGAGAAGAGGCGTGATGGCCCCTCCCCCAGGACCCTGCCACTTTCTCCCTGGAGTTGCATATTTGACTGGATTCCCTGCTTCAGATAGTCTTAGGGAGTTTCTGATCTTCTTGAGTGTTCTCCTTGAGGGGTGGACCTTAGCCTGTGATCTTTAGCCACGTGTTGTCCTAGTTAGGGTTTCCATCGCTGTGAAGGGACACCATGACCACGGCAACTCTTATAAGGGAAAACATTTACTTGGTGCTTGCTTACAGTTTCAGAGGTTTAGCCCATTATTGTCATGGTGGGAAGCATGGCAGTCATGGTGCCAGAAAAGGAACTGAGAGTTCTACATCTGGATTGACAGGCAACAGGAAGTGACTGTGAGCCACTGAGCCTGGACTTGAGCTTCTGAGACCTTACAGTCCCCCCCCACCATGCACCTCCTCCAACAAAGCCACACACCTACTCCAACGAGGCCACACCTCCTAATACTGCCACTCCCTATGGGCCAAGCATTCAAACACATGAGTCTGTGGGGGCCATACCTTTTCAAACCACCACAGGTATGTAGAACTAGATGAAACATGGGACCTCTAGCTGGCCAGGACATGGTGTCCAGTAAGGCCTTAGTTCTCTTTTCACTTTCCCCCTGTTGGGACTTTGGAGAGTGGTATTTGGGACACTGTTCTTTTCGAACTATTAGCTGCCTGGCAGAATCCTGTCTTCTTCCCTCAGTAGAGGAACAGTGGTGCTGTAAAGCCTCAGGAGACCCGGGGGTTTTATTGATGCTGCTTGTGTTCCTTGCCCTGCTGGACCAGTTGCATCTGAGCATTGCTCATAACCCCGGAACCGGTGTCACAGGATGGTGGTTGGTGCTCCATGCTGGTGGTTGATTTTGGGGCCTTAATTGGGATTGTCACATGGGAATCATCTCCAAGGCCTGGGCATGCCAGTGTACTGTTTCTGCTCTCTTTTTCTCTGTTTGTTTTTGAGACAGGGTCTCACTGTGTAGCTCTGCCTGCCTGGAACTCTATATATGAGCATGCAGGCCTCAGACTCAGAAACCCATCCACCTCTGCCTCTCAAGTGCTGGGATTGAAGGTGTGTGCCACCGTTCTTGACTTGGTGGTGGTTTTGTTTTGTTTTGTTTTTTTCTATTCATGTGCCAGTGTGAGTGTATGTGCACTTGTGTTTGGGTTTCTGTGGAGTCTAGAAGAGAGCATCAGATCCGCTGGAGCTGGAGTTATAGATTGTGAGCCGAATAACATTGGTGCTGAGAATTGAATTTAGACCCTCCGAAGAGAAGTAAGTGCTCTTAACCACTGAGCTGTCTTCCCAGCCCTTATTGGTCTCTTTTGAAAGGACACTCAGTGATTCAAGCCCTTCTTCAGGTGATCTTGAGATGGGCCTACCTCTGGTCTTCCCAGCCTGTCCCTGAAGCTAACCATCCTGCAGTCCTACCTGTGGTAACCTTCTATGTTCAGGAGTTTCTCCCCACCTGGAGGGTGAGCAGGGCCAGATGGGTAGAACCAGGTAAATGTCCTTCCTTTCCCAGAAGTCAGTGCTCAGTGCCATAGGCCCAGCCTTCTTTGTCTTGACTCTAAAAATGCTTGGGCTAGGGTGTGGTCTTGAGTGGGAAGGCAGTTGCTCCAGGACATCAGAGTGAGGCCTTGTTTGGGGTTAGCAATGGTACCTTAGCTTTGTCCCTTAGCCTGGGTGCTCCAGGCATGCTCTAGGATGGGTGGTTCAAGGGAGAATGGGGACTGTCTCTGCTCCTTGCAAGGTAGGCTGTCACCATTAGCCCCTGTGTTGCTTTGGCTTGCTGTTGCCCGCATGAGGGAGTCTGCCTTGCCCTGTGGGCTCAGGTGACCTGAGAACCAGGCCAGACTCCAGAGCAGGACTTTTTGTGTGTGGAATCTAAGGAGAACCAGTGTCATAGGTGGCCTTGACCCTCTTTACTTGTTCACTTTTAGAGCCCACTCTTGCAGCAGGAGAAACCAAATCATAGAATGCCAAGTCAGAGGGGACCTGGAAGGTCATATGGTTGAAGAAGCTAAGGTCCATAGTGGCAGTCTGATTTGACCAGGGGCTCTCTGCCACAATCTTGTTCCTTGTAAGGTTGGCTTTGTAAAGGACTCAGAGTACCTGAGAACCATCTTGTCCCATCCATGCAAGTGGGCTCAAGAACCTGAGAGTGGACACACCCAGCTCTGACATACTGTTCTCTAAAGTAAATAAAACTTCTGGGCTTATGGCCAGTATGCGGGTGGCCAGTTTCAAGTGAATTCTGCAAGTTAGAGGAAGTGATGGGCAGGTAGGCTGCTACACTCTGATGGACTAGCCCGTGAGTTTGCATGTCAGCAGGGCTGCAGGGACACAGCGGTGTGGAGGTGGCTGTGGTGGCGGTGGTAGTGGCAGTGCTGGTGATTACAGCTCACACTCACACCCACATGCCCAGTCCCGTACTGAGTCTAGTTCCTACACTACCACTGAATCACTGTAACCACCTTCTAGAGAAATGGCACCTTGATATTAAATTCCCTCTTAACAAAAGCGTCCTAGGCTTTGATGAAGTCATTTGCCCCAACTCACATAACTCTGTGGGAGGCTGAACATGGCTTCAAGGGTTCCCAGGTTCAAAGCACATGGAGCTACCTGCTGCTGCCCTGGCTGCCTTCCTTCTACCTGCTGCTGGCCCTGCCTGGGACAGGGAAGCCCCTCAGAGATGGAGCTGAGTCTCTACTTTCCCAGGTCCCAGGAGCTTCTCTCTTGAATAGCATGGCATATTTCTAAGGAGCAAGGAGGTGGCCATGCCTGGTCGTGGAGGCTCAAGTCCCACGTGTGTCAAGTAGAGGTGGAGATAACCTGGGGCCATGTGGAGGTTTATTATCCTTCCAAATTTCTTCCTTCCTTCATTTCTTCCTCTTGTCTTTTCTGTTGTTCTAGCCACAGCCCAGCACCAAGGATGGTCTTGGAAGTGAGGTTTTGTTGGGTCATCTTCAGTCAAGGCAGCCCTTCTAGCTCCTAGGAATGTGCTGCTGCTGTAGCTGCTCTGAGTGAAGACCCTCCCTGGTGTGTGGGTTGGGTAGATCCTGGCCTGTAGGTATTCCAGGCCTCCACTCTCTGGAGCCGCTGTGGTCATGTTGTCCCTCTGTTGCAGAGTCCATGCTGACTGCTTCCCATACACTGTCTAGTTTTATCCCCATTACAAAGTAGGGGGCATTTGGCTCTTTGGACAGGTGCCAAAATCAACTCTTTGAGAACTTACTGAGGCTGTTAAAGCAGACCGACAGTCATACTAGGTCCGCCCCACCACCCCACCATCCAGAGTGAACAGAAAGTGGGAAGTGGCTCAGAAACCCAAATCCTCCAGATATCCCAACACACTGTCCTGCCTGGCCCACAGCATCCTGGGCCTGTGAGGCTCTCCTTAGGCTGTATGAAAATCAGTCACCAGGCTTCTGGGAACTTCTTTGTTATGTCGTGGCTGGGTTTGGGGCTGGGCCATTCATTGCAGAAAATCCCAGGCAGTGATGTAAGAATAACCAGAAGCCAGTCTGAGGCCATTTCTCTAACAGCCCTGCCTCAAGTGATTTCTTCTTTTCCTGTAAAGGTTTAGGTACCCACTGTCACCTGGACCTGCTGACAGGGGATATGGGAACCTGGTGGGTTGTGTGCATCATGGTGACTGGGAACCGTGGTCCTATAAGATTATGATAAAGTTGAAAGCTTGTTTTCGATGATGATTGGTGATGATGATGATCTTGTTGCCTCCTTCTCCTCTCAGTTCCCCCTCTCTTCCTCTTCCGAAGTCCATGCTGGCCTCGAGTACATTGTGTGTAGCTGAGGATGACTTTGGGCTTCTGGTTCTCCAGCCTCCACCAAGTGCTGGGATCACAGGCATGGGATATCACACCTACCTTAAGCACTGCTGGGGATCAAACCTAAGGATTTGTACACACTAGGCAAGCACATTACCAAAGGAGCTACACTGCCAGCTCTTGCTTAGGGTTCCTGCTGGACCTCTGTGTTGCCACTGTGTTCAGTGGTGTGTTCTATAGGCTTTCCATCTGGGAACAATAGGCTACAGCACCTGATCTAGGTGTACAAGAGGCTATACCACTTAGCTTTGTGTGAGTGCACACTCATGTTTACACAATGACAAAAACCTCCTGACACTGTAGGTGGGCCTCGGAGGTAGCCTCATCACCATGTGATAGGTAGCAATCAGGGTAATTTTAATAGTGATGTTGGGTGGTGTGGGTGCAAACCCTTCCCATGGCGTGTGGCTGGGGCTGTGCTCTATTTTTTTTTTTTTTTAAAGAAAAGCACCCCAGCAAGTACTTTCCACAATAGGAACCTCCCCAAGGTCTTCTATCCTCCATTTTACAGCTGGGGAAACTGAGGTCCAGAGAGTTATAGTAACTGACCTATAGCTGGTAAATGGCATAGTTAAGATTTGACACTAGCCGGGCGGTGGTGGCGCACGCCTTTAATCCCAGCACTTGGGAGGCAGAGGCAGGCGGATCTTTGCGAGTTCGAGGCCAGCCTGGTCTACAAATTGAGTCCAGGACAGCCAGGGCTATACAGAGAAACCCTGTCTCGAAAAGCCAAAAAAAAAAATAAAACACAGCTTTGGCAATAAAGGATCGCAAACCCCCCCCCCCGCCCCTGTGCGCGCCTTCTTTTGTTTTTGTTTTGAGAGAGGATCACATCCTATAGCTCAGGCTGGCCTGTAACTTACTGTGTACATCAGACTTCACACTTACAGCATTCTGCCTTGGCAGCAGGGATCACATGTATGAGCCACCCCATTTGGCTAAGAGGCCTCTGTGTGGTCTTTGTTTCTATCCTCAAAGCTGACAGGGCACCGGGTATCTAGTGAACTCCTAGAAAAGTTCTAAGGATAGAAAGGATTTGGAGCCCCGACCTTTGAAGGAAAGTGGCTTCTCAGGTAGAGGAAATACTGCCATGATACCCACTGGGGATGTGAGGTTCCACAAAGTTCCTCCTCTGGCTTCCTGTAGTCACTCTTGGGGGTGGGGAATGGATTCAAGTTTATCCATTGAATATTAATGGACTAGGTGGGGGTTCAGAAGGCTCCCTCCCTGCTCCTGCTTTGGAAAGGGAAGCTTCTCTTTCCTTTTTTCATACTTTGGGACATCAGCATGGCCCACTGTCCCAAAGCCACCATCTAGTTCTTTCCTGCATCAAGTGAAGGCAGCAAGTAATTTAGAAGTTAATGAGGTGGCATCTCCTTGGAGGCTGATTCCGACTCCAGCCCTTATCCACAATGCCTGTGTATTGCAGCATGTGTGGCTTTTCCTTAGAACTTACAGGAAATGTACATGTGGACACAGAGGGAGGAATGCAAATTAGCATCGGAACATGCCTGATGTATTTCATGGTCCTGATTGTTGTACACCGAGATCAGCAGGCTCCTGTGACCTGCGGGGAGTGGCTGGATGGAAAGGCTAAGGGAAGAGTAGATGCTGTGGTAGCACAGATGAGAATTCACCCCTGCTTTGTGCAGGCAGTTACCTAAGGGTTTGAACTAACAGCATATGTCCATGGCTGGGTACCACGACAGTGTCTGAATGGGGTGGTTAGCAGGTATGTGCAATTCTCACACATATCTGTTAGGAATGAAAACACTCCAGCTAGCCATATGTAGTGCCTCTGCGCAACCCATGTTTGCTGTGGATCGACTATTTATTTTAACTTACTTATTTTTAACGTTTCTTTTGTTTGTGACATGTGCATGTGTGGTCAGAGACAACTTGCAGGATTCGGTTCTCGCCTTCCACGGTGGGTCCTGGAGATTGAAAACTCTTGTCTTTGGGATTGGTAGCACATATCTTTACCGGCTGAGCCATATCCTCAGCCCAATCTTTTATTCTTTCTCTCTCTTTTTTTTTTTTTATTCGAGATAGGGTTTCTCTGTGTAGTCCTGTCTGTCCTGGAACTCTCAGAGATCCCCCTGCCTCTGCCTCCTGAATGATGGGATTGAAGGCATGTGCCACCACTGCCCAACTTGAAACCCGTATTTAACAGATGCTGCTGACTGTCAGTTCATGACGGGGACAGTCTTGAGTCTTTAGGCGATCTTATCATTGTTGAACAATATGTATATCTGCAACCTATGCCGGTTACAAAATTACTGAGCAACAGGAAATTTCTGCTCTGTTAGAATCTTACAGGACAATGGGCACATGCTGGTCCCAATGTCCCATTGGTGATTATGAGGCACCCACCTCCGTTAAACCCTTGTTCCATCTAGGTAAGAGCCAACTGTGTGATCTGTGCCAGTAAGACAACAAATGGGTGAGAGTCACATGTTGGCATGTTCTTCATGTGCAGCAAGCATAGTGAAGGGAGCCTAGAGGTAGGCTCCTGCTCCACCTGCAGGCGACAGGTAAGCTGACACTGAGCTAACATCTAAAAGATAAGGAAACAGTGATACTTGGAGTTAAAATCCAACCTAGAGGACTTGTGGTGTAGCTCAGTGTGGGGGCATTTGCTGAACATGCTTGAGGCTCTCGGTTCCCAAGGGAAAATTCAAAGCAAGTTTGACACACTTATAATCCCAATACCAGGGAGGCTGAGGCAGGAGGAACCAGTTTGAGACAAGCCTGGGCCATTATAGTAAGACCCTGTGGGATGAAAAAGAGAAAGAAAGCAAAGGGTATGGTTCTGCACACCTATTATGCCAGTACTGGAAGGCTGAGACCAGATGATTACTACATGTTTGAGTCCAACCTTGGTTATACAGAGCTCTGGAATAGCCTGGGCTACGGAGTAAGAACCTGTCTCAATCCTCTCCTGCTCCAAGAAGAAAGAAGGAAGAGGGGAAAGAGTGGGTGGGGGGATTGGGTAGCCCTGGGCCCTGGCTGAGTCAGTAGAGGGACAAGCTCTGACCATCTTCAGGGAAGCAACAGTCACCAGGGTTGTTCTGAGACCTTTGAAGCTTATGGCCACCCAACTTGTACCCTACATGAGAGGGCCATGGATTGATCTGATCTCATACACGAAGGCTCACATACGGGGCAGGGTGGAGACCCGCATTACAGGAATATTTGGTGGAAGCTGAGCTGGTTAGAGAGGGCCACAGGATGTCATTTAAATGAGAGAGGCTCTGTGGGGGTGGGCCTAAGCAGAAACAGGCCTCTGTGGGAGCAGGCTAGCTCTGAGTTTCTGGGTTTCTAACAGTGCTCTAGCCAGAGGGACTGAATGGACAGAGTGGGAGTGACATGGTCTTGAGTGTGTGTACACGGACTCTGTACTGTAGCTCCAGTGGGGCTTGGACAGGGAGAGGGCTCCATGCTGTCTGGTATCAAGGCTCTATACTTTGTGTTCTAAGAATTTAGGCCTGAGAGGGTGACTGTGAGCATAGGCACTCCAAGGAAGGCTTTGTGGAGGAGGCACTGGCCTGTTGCCATGGGAACTCTCTCTGCTGTGGGTTTCCATTTACAAGGATGCCCTAGAAGGGAGTGAGCTCATCCTATGTACAAGGTGATGGATGAGTCAGCCCTGCCTGTCCTGCTGGCTCTTTAAGGCCAGAGCCTTACCTTTGCCTGCTCTACAGGCCACCCAGATACCCTGCCCGGGATGTGAGCTTTTGTCACCAGTGAAAGTGCCTGCCAGCATTCATTCTGGCGATACTAAAATTTTGAGTCCAGGGAAGTCTTCAGTCACCTCAGCCAAACCTTAGGCCTCTACATAGGAGACATCTGCTAGCCCCTTAGCTGAAGTGGACTGGCCACCAGCCACAGCTGTGCTGGGCCCAGGGTTCACAGTCGGGGGATAGATAACTGTGGAAAGTCGGGGCAGGGGTACAGGGGTCAAATTTTTTTTTTTTTTTTTTTTTTTTTATTAAATACTTTATTTTTTTTTTCTTCAAGTTACATCTCAGTAACAAACCCCTCCCTATTCCCCCTTCCCAACCCGCCCTTCCACCCTCTTCCCTCCAGAGGTTTCCCCTTTCAGTCCAACAGCTGGTTCCTTCTCTTATAATAGTAAGTATTATACAAAACAATAGATATAATTATGCCACATTTATGAGATTAAATTGGCCCAGTATACCTTCCCAATGTTCAGTTTATACTTATTTGGCCCCTGACTTTAACATTCTACTATCTACCCAACTCCATGAGTTTAAAGGTCTATATGTGACTCAACATTCATACTATCTTTCAACACACTTTTAAGAGTATCTTCTTAGATCTATAACACCCTCTTGATTCCTAAACAGTTCAAAATTTAACTATAAGATTCTATCTGTCTATTCTTCAACCACCTCAGAGACCTGAGAGGGATAAATATATTTGCTTATATAGGAAGTGCAGAGCCTGCAGCTTCCAAAACTAAGAAAGAACATACCAGTAACTGCCTGGACAGTTCCCATTTTCTCTCCATACATTCCAGCATCAATCTTCAGCCTTTGGGTCCTGTTTCTCTGACAGACATTTGTTGTAGAGCAGGGATTATGAAGGACTTACCTACCCTGTCTTGGCAGAGTTAGGCTGTCGACTTCCCTGCTACCAAGTTTTGTCCTTTTTGGACAGCAGTCTGTCTGCAGTTGGTGCAAGGGGTTTTTTCATGCCAAGAAAAAGGCTTGCCCCTAAATCAACCATCTTACAGTGGAGGTTCTTCGATGCTTATCTTCTACTTGGAGTAGAATAGGGGGTGCTGTCAGGCGCTGATATGTCTCGATATCAAAAAAAAATCTTGATTTAAGATAACATCTTTGAATGCCATATTCTGCAGATCTCTAGGGGTTTTTGAAGATGCCCTAACCATCTCTTGTATTTAGATAAGCAAATGTTGCTTGTCTCTTAGCAACTTGATTACTGGGTAGTTTAAAGAATATCTGTGATAGACTGTCATAGTAGCTAACAAAGAGACATGTTTGCATGACTAGGAGTATGTTTTAACTATCCTAGACCGTATTAGACGGTTGGTATCAAGTGGTCAGAGCTTCACATTTTATTTTTAAGTATCTCTAGGTATGATACCATTGGGAAGCATTATCATTAAATTTGTATCAATATACAAAGATCTATTCAATTGTGGTTAAATATACTCTTAATTATGTATCAATATACCAAGATCAATGCCTATGTAGCCCAATATAATCTTAATATTACATCCATATGCAAGGGTCAATACCATTGTGGCCAACTATAATCTTAATTTTGTATCAATATACAAAGATCAATACCTATGTAATCCAATACAATCTTATTTTTGCACAATAAACAATGGTCAATACCACTTTAGCCAAATAACCTACTAATTTTGTATCAATATACAAAGGTATAAGGGCATATTCAATAATCTGCCCCTTCTTCTTGGACCTTCCTGTGCTATGACTATATCTCATTTTTCTCAAGCCCATGCACTCCTACATAGGAGAGGAAGAAGGATACAGA
>CAJQZJ010032322.1:5558100-5609359 GCA_907164525.1 Lophiomys imhausi
TCTCTCTCTCTCTCTCTCTCTCTCTCTCTCTCTCTCTCTCTCTCTCGTGTGTATGTGTGTGTGTGTGTGTGTGTGTGTGTGTGTGTGTGTGCACGATCATATAAGATCAAGCAGGCATTGCCTTTCTGTGTAGCTTTTTCACTTAGCCCAATATTAAAACTGGTTGATTCCATAAGCAAGCCCTGGCCTCCCTTCTAAGCCTTCCTGTCTCTAAAACAGGAGAGGAACCTGGCGTAAACTGTTTATTTCCTAATATGAGGAAGTCTATTGACTTGTTCGTTTATAGGCGCCAACCACTGAGAGCATGAGCAGCTAGGAGAGAGGTGCACTGGGCATGTGGTCAGCAGTTCATGGAACACAGAAACCTCTTCTGTATTCTTGGTTTTCAGATGAACCCATAGTAGAAGCTAAGGCATGGTGCTAAATTGTGCTTGTCTGAAGGCCATGCTGTGGGAAGTGGAGGTCATGAACTCTAGCAGGTGCTGTTTCTAGAGGCCTAACCTTGGAGAATCCAAGTCTTTGGAGATGCTCCACAGCATTTCCTGGAGACTGGTGGGGACAGTGTGTGAGGTCCTAGCTCACAGTCCACAGGTTTTCTGAGGCCTTTACTAAGAGAGGAACTGTTTGCTTTGCATCCTGGGTACAAGAACTTCTATTTTGTTATGAACACAAGAATGAGGCCGTCCCACCTTTGCAGCATGCTGGGAGGAGTCCAGAGCTGTCTCTTGCAGGCCATTTTGCACCTGCTTTTGTACACAGGCACTGCTGACTTCGGCCTTTTTACACACCAGGGCGGAGGTGCTTCAGGGAAGAAACCATGCAATCAGTTGGGGTTGGCATGTCACTTTTGCCTGCTGTCCTGGGCCTCGGCTGACCCTGTCCAATAATATCCCCACGATGGCATATTTTTTCTTTCCTCCTTTTGGATATTGTAGATAATGACTGTTCCTTTCTTGGCATTGTCAGGAGAACTGTGCAATTAGAAGGAAAAGATCATATTGTATCTGTGTGTATATGTGTGTGTGCACGCGCGTGTGTATCTGTGTATGTGTGTGTGTGTGCGTGCGTGTGTGCCTTTATGAGTCTCATGTAGTTAATAATGGTCTTGAATTTCAACCCTCCAGTCTCAGCCTCCTGAATGCTGGTAGGAACATACAGGCAGGAAATAAAGCAGAGAACATGAAGGAACACTGGCTTGCTTCCAGGCTACCTTTCTTTTAACCACCCAGGTCCACCTTCCCAGGGATGGCATCACCCTCAGTGGGCTGGGCCCTTCCACATCATTGGTAATGCAGAAATCCCCCCTAGAAATGCCCACAGACCATCTGATGGAAGCAGTTCTTCCTTAGTGGAAGTTCCCTCTTACCAAGCATGCGAAGTTGACAACCAAAGTTAGCCATCACTGTTGGGAAACCTGAAAATAATATCATAGTTCTGCCACCCCAAGAGCACACCACTGTGTGTGTGTGTGTGTTGGGGGGGGTGTAGTGGGTTGTTCCTCCATCCCAAACTGTCTCAACCATGAACCTTGGGCTTACACTGGCAGGTTCTGAAGGCCATGTTAATTGTTTGGTGCTGCATGGAATCAGGTTTGGAAGACCCTGAATGTTGAGAGATTAAATCACTACCTTCTGTTCCCCCTTAGTAATTTCTTCAGTATTAGGAACAGGAGGGTGAGGCCTCAAGACCTGAGATCTCGGTGGTGGGCAGGGGCTAACGACATTTTTGTGGCAGAAATGTCCAAGCTTGGAGTCTGTATCCAAGAGTATTTAGCCTAGATCTGGCTACTGACCACATCTCCCAAGTTCCTACCTGTCTGAGAGGCTCCTCTGTACAAGCCAACAGTATTAGGTAAAATCGAAGGGAAGTGGGAGGGAACCTGAGCCTGCTTTCTCACTTCTCCTTCCCTCTTCTCCGAGCTAACCGGACCACGATTCAGGTGCACACTACCCTCCACTCCCCCATCTTCCCAGGCTCGGGAGCCTCTTCTGTGCTGGCCAGCTGAGCTCTTGATCTTTTAACCCAGAGCATTACTTCCCATCAGTTTGCTGTTACCCACTCCCCAGGAGCTGGGGCATGAACAAAACGGTTACTGGAGGAATTGTTTGTCCTCAAATAAGGAAATGAGGTCTTGTCTTGATTTGCTCTAAGAACTGATGGAACACAGGACTGGAGAGAGGGTTTAGGGCAGGGTCGTGATCCCTTTTGGGGGTTGACCAGCCTTTACACAAAGGTTCCCTAAGACTATCAGAAATGAAGCAGCACGATTTTATGGTTGTGGGGTCACCCCAATGTGAGGAACTGTATTAAAGGGTTAGACCATTGAGAAGCTTGAGAGCCACCGGCCTTAGGGGTTAAGAGCCCATAGAACTATCTATTGTAGAGGACCTGAGCTTGATTCCCAGCACCCACCATTGCCTGTAACTCTAGCTCTCCTTTGGCCTCCATGGGTACCCACACTCAGATGGTCATACACACACCGACACACGCATATGCATGTAATTTTTTTAAAAATAAAAACAATCATTAAAATCCACTTAAATGCCAAAAAGAGTACGTGTGCTGGGACTTGGTGTTGTACACACAGCAGCAACTCTCCTAGGTGACTGAGGCCTGTTCAGCACATAGGCAGGGAAACCCAGAAGGTCTCTGTCACCGGCAGCTCTGGCTGCTGCATAGAGTAGGATGGATTCCGAGCTTGGACTGTGTCACAAGTTCTACAGGTGTCCCTTGGAGGAGGAAGAGAGAAATACATGAATGATGGTGTCTCACCATTGTCCAAACTCCTGCTCCACAGGTGGAACCGTCCACTTTCTCAGAGGTGGATGTAGAGGAGGCCCATGTCCCAAATCCTGTGCTAGCCTCCTGACACACATTCTGGAACTGACTTCTGGTTTCCAGTGGCTGTGGAGGATCAGGATCATGGGATGCACCAGAGAGACTCTTGGCCAGGGGCTGTTTCTTAGGGTCAGTGATCCCAATGCAGTGTCTCTATCACTGTTGTGTCTGTCATTGGAACCTTGTCCTGCCTACAGGGTATTGCCATGCTGGCTGTGGGGATTGATTTGTTCTGTCTCGTTTGTTAGGCACTGTGCCTTCCTTTCAATTCTCTGCACTCCAGACAATCAGACAATCCCAGTGAGCCCTACAGAGGGTCCACCGAAGATCATGGTAGAACTGGCCTCTTGGGGAGGTAGTGGCTTTTGGTGGTGGCCAGTGAAGATGTTCCTTTGTAAGTGTAATGAAGGGCCTCCTGTCTAATCCTGAACTACACAGCTACTCATTCTCAGTGACCACAGTTTTGCTGTATGGGTGCTGTTGTTCATAATTGTGGCCATCCTCTGCACCTGAGAGGAGAGTTTTACTTCACATCTATATTCTATAAAAGTTGATCTGTGGCCGGGCGGTGGTGGCGCACGCCTTTAATCCCAGCACTCGGGAGGCAGAGGCAGGCGGATCTCTGTGAGTTCGAGGCCAGCCTGGTCTACAAAGTGAGTCCAGGACAGCTAGAGATATACAGAGAAACCCTGTCTCAAAAAAACAAAAAACAAAAAAAAAAAACAACAAAAAAAAGTTCATCTGTGGGCTTCCTGGGCCCCATTCAGGCCTATGAACCACACGCCCCAGCCAGAGCCCAGGTATGTGTTTCTAACAAGTTTCCTACGCCTTTTTTTTTTTAAGATAACACAACAGAATTTGGCGGAGGAATATAACTGTTTTAGTGCGAATGTGGGAGGAGTTAAGCTCAACACACTCAACTCCTTCACTCTTAACTTCCTCTGCCTCCAGGACATTCTGTTGGAGCTTTCTCTCCTTGTGACTGATTGAGATCCTGAATTCTAACTGCCCCCAAATGGGAATGAAGTATTCCCTCTGGACCCCAAGCCCCTCCTCCCATTACTAAGAGTGAAAGAAAGGAGAGGAAATGTTGCCTTCCATATGGTCGGTTGTGTTGGGTCTGGAGCTGGTTGGCTGGTAGACAATCTGCAAGGCTACTTTAAAGTGGAGTCTGCATGATGGAATTCACTCAACCTGGGGATTCTTAGGCATGTTTACCTGTCAGAAAACCCACACTGCCGATGGCTCCCTCTCAGCCTGTGCTGTTCCTCTGCTGAACACAAGTAGCTATGTCCTTCACTGACCTGCCCAGTTCTGTTGTTTGGTTTCCTGCAGATTGAGGGCTTTTTGACTCTGCGTCCTGCCTTGCTGGCTTCCCTGAACCTCCTTAGTGACTTCTGCTCTTCTAGTCCCCATTTAGCCAAATTCTGTCCTAGATGTCTCTGCTTTGGTTCTGGCTTCCATGTGGCAGTGTGACAACAGGGGTTTGGGTTGGCCCTGAACATCTAGCTTTCTCATTGTCAGGAGACTGGGTCCTTTTACCTGGGGGTCAGCCAGCAGCTGTGTTTGCTGGCACAGGCTCAAACTGCCTTTGTAGACAAGCCCTGGTGAGGATAGCTCAGGGGACCTGTAGGATACAACCTACCAGGATACCCCTTGATGTTGTACTGTGGGAACTAAGGTTTGTGTTGGGGAATTATGAGAAGAAGCGCCTTGGCTGTGCCTCTGTGTCCAGGGAACTTCTCAGGAGATGTGAGGGCCACACCACAGAAAGGGAACCGGAAGACTTACTCTTTAGTTCATTTTCTGCTTCTGTGTTTGACTCGACAGCTAGTGGCCCCTTGAGTAGTGCCAGCTTGGAAAAACCCATTTATTCTTGATATTGGGTATGAACTCTGCAAAGTGTGTAGACTCTCAGAAAAGGTGTAGGACATGGCACCCAAAGGCAACAGGAGTTGCATACTTTTGTGGGGGTGACCAGATGACCCTGTGCAGTGAGCCTGTCATCCAGAAAACCTCAAAAGGGCAATAGATCCTAGTTGACATGAAGTAGACCTGCTCAGACTCTCCACCTTTGCGAACCCAGGATTAAGTGAGATGTCCATCATCCACCCTGTTTTGAAGACCCTGGTCGCTAAGTCCAAGAAGACTAACCCTTTTTGTCATCTCCAGAGCCCTTTGGGACAGAGCTGTTGTGCAGGCTGGCTCCCTCTGGTTAGGCTGGTCTCTATTTGCAAATCCCCTGCTAGGACAGCCTTCCTATGCCCAGGGTCATCCTGTTTGTCTCTTTGTGCCAGTGGCAACCTGGGGTAGAGGATCAGAACGTGTCCAGCTTTCTCCCTTTTCAGATTCACCCCTGTCTGTGTGAGTGTTAGGCGCTAGGGGTTACCATGCTCAGCATTAGAGAACTTTGACATTTTGTTTAGGTGGGGACGTATTGAGTGTGCATGGGTGACAACTGGAGGCTCTGGCTCTTTAAGGCTGGACCTTCTAGTGAATTTTGGCAGAGGCCATACTGAGCGTTTAATTTTAGGGCCAGGGAGGGGGCTGGGGAAAAGTCCCCAAGCATGTGGTTTGTGTTAAGCCCTTCCTTTAGAAAAAAGGCTGTGTTTATGGTTAAAATCCGGTAGAGATGGGGGATGGGAGTATGGAGGGGGGGCATTGGTGAGAGGGATACCGTTTCCCAGCACCAGGCCTTGTGGCACAAAGACAAAGCACATATCCCTGTCTCCATCTCAGCCAGCTGATTCCAACTCAGAGAAAACGGCCACACCGTTTTCATCTCTGCTGTTAAAGCAGGATGTTTGCCTTCAGACAGCCTTCAGCAGCTGGACTTTGCCAGGCTGAAGCTGTGCCCCTGGTGTCTCAACTCCCTGAAGTTGGCTGCCTGTCAGCTCATTTGTCTACAGTCTGCCAGCCCTGGGAGGGTCAGCCACTACTGGGTCGAAGCAGGGGCCACAGGAAACTGTACTCTGAGGGCTGCTCAGCAAGCCTTCCTCCTGTGATCCCTACATGGACTGTCAGAGGGCCCCCCTAAGTCTGTCCCCTGTGCCAGTAGAAAAACAGAGGGCCAGACGAATGACCCAGCTCTTCCAAAGTCTCACAGTAAGCTGGTGTCAGATTCAGGATTCAAACCAGACGGTGGACTCTCCATTTCCTTTATGTTCCTCGTGGTTCCATATGGCTCCCTTTTGCTTTGTTGTACAAATTACCCCTCCATGCCTCTCATCCTGCCTGGGCCCTCAAGGACAGGCTGTGGGGACAAGAGATAGGGTGATAGGTTTTAAAGGTTCATAGAGAAGTTCAGCAGGCTGTGCACATCTCAGAGGCTGGGTTTGTTTACTGTTGTCCCCCAACAGTAGAAAGCCCCCAGTGAGTGATGGGATGGCTTTGGCTGGGGGGTGGCGCAGGTGTTCCAGTTGGAACCCACACTTCTGGAGGGGTGCCAGGCATGAATCTGTATTCCTGGAGCTTGCCTGGTTCCAGCTAGTGCCACATCTTTTCTTCTCCAGTCCTTTCACAGCCTTAGTATATCACCCAGCTCTTCCAGAAGCCTGGAAGCCCAGAGTGTCCTCTGTCCCATCCCAATATCAAAACCACAGTGGGCTCCCGCCTTGCTTTTATCTCTGCCAGTGTACTAATGATGGGAGTTGAGTGTAGGATGCTGGGAACTGAGTATAGGGAGGGAAGTCCCTTTCCTGTCCTTTGTGACTTCCTGTCATGGAGGATTGTGTGTGGGGTGTGTCTATCTCTAGCGAAGGTGGAGTGGAATGGAATCTGGGCCCCCGGGAGTGGGTTGAATCATTCCCTTGTGTCTTCCTAGAAGGGGAAAAAGGCAGACTTGAGTGGCTCACTTCCTTTTGGAGAAACTGAAGCCTGAGTCACCCTGGAGTCAGGACCTGGGGAGGAGCCCCCTGTTTGCTCCTCTTCTGGCCATGGGAGAGGCACTTCCCTCCTGCCTGTCTGTCAGGGTGGAGGGCAGGGAAGGGCCTAAGGCAGTGTAGCTGTCTCTACCTCAAGTCTGTCTTGGGAGGTGTTAGTTTTTTGTTTTTTTTGTTTTTTGTTTTTTTTAGCTGGCAGGAAGGGGAGGAGTCAGGTAACTTCAGTATATTCATTTGAAATGATTTTGGTATATAAACCTTTGGTTTTGTTTGTTTGATTTTTGTTTTTTGTTTCTTTGAGACAGGGTCTCTCTATGTAGCCTGGCTGTCTTGGAATTTGATATGTAGACCAGATTGTTTTCAGACCCACAGAGTTTGCTTGCCTTTGCCTCCTGAGTGCTGGATTAAAGGTGTGAGCAATCATGTTCAGCAAGATTGATCTATTTTTACTTTATGTGTATGAGTGGTTTTGTTTTTGCCTGTGTGCATGTCTGTGTACCATATGCATACAGTACCCAAGGAGGTCAGAAGAGGGGTCAGATGCCCTGGGACTGGAGTCATAGGCAGTTGTGAGCCACCATGTAGGTGAGTGGTTCTCAACCTTCCTACTGCTGTGACCCTTTAATAATACACTTCCTCATAGTGTGGTGACCCCCCCAGTAGCGTTTTTGATGCTACTTCATAACTGTAATTTTGCTACTATTATGAATTGTAATGGAAATATCTGATATGTAGGATATCTGATATGCCACCCCAAAGGGTCACAACCCACAGGTTGAGAACCACTGATGTAGGTGCTGGGAACCTAACCTGACCCTCTGCAAAGCAGCCAGTGCTTTTAACCACTGAGCTCTCTTTTTAGCTACAAAGCTATTTTTTATGTCGCATATAAAATTTTGTGCTTAACTATATAAAATTAAGCCCTTTACTGTAGAAATATATGTAATATATATGTTATATTATATTATATAATATATTATATGTTATATATAATATATTTATATATTTACCATTGTAGCCATGTTAAGTTTGCAATTCAGTGACATTAAACCCATTGCTGTGCAGTAATGATTACCGTCATTTCCAGAACTCTTTTCAACCTGTAAAACTGAAACTCTGTATCCATTCAAACAACTTAGGATTCTCCTTTGTCCTAGCCTCTGGTAGCCATACAGATTTTCTATGAAATTGACCACTCTTACTCTAGGTACCTCATAGAAGTGGACCTATCTTGTGTTCTCCCTTTTGTGATTGGTTTGTTTCACTTCAGGTTTTCAGGTTTGTCCAAATAGTATCCTCTGTTAGAATTTCCTTTTTAGGGTTGAATACTATCCCATTGTCTATATTAGCTTTTTTTTTTCTTAATCCGTCAGTGTGTTGGCAGACATTTGTGTTCTTCTAAACCTTGGCTATCATGAATAATATTGCTGTGAAGCTGGTGTGTAGTTAAGTCTTGGCATCTCTCTGTGTGTGCCCATGAGGCACTCTGAGCTCTCAGGTAGGGTTGGTGAGTCAACAGAAGACTTTAGACATTATTCTTCTCTCCCCCTAACTGGGCTTGCCACAGTAGCTGTCTGTAGAGGACAGCTGGCCAGCTGGATCCCCCGAGACACAGCATGTCTAGCATTGGCTGCCATACAACTCTGGGGAAGTCTAGAACTATAGAGCTAATTTGACGTTTCAGTATCTTCTGTTGAGAGAAGAATCTTTAGGGGTCAGGTCCCCACCTCTGTCCCCTCCCCATTTCCTCTAGCCTCAGACTTGGGGAAAGGGCTTGCACCCTCCTAGGTACCCCAAGGATTAATGGGGACCCCACAGTCTGCTGCTGTCCTCACTTTACCCCCAGCTTTTCCTCTCTCGAGATTAGTGTATGACACATTTTTGGCCAGAGAGTTCGAGACACTAATGCAAAACTTCCTAGCTTCCCCTGGAGCTGACCATCTGTTTCTTTAACAGCAGGATCCTGACTGAGTTCTGATTCCTGCTTTCTCTGAGGCTGCTGTAGCCAGCAGGTGGTTGGCCCCTGTATTTTCAGCCCTCTCAGATGTGCAAGGCAAACTGGTCTCAGCCTGCTGCTAGTGTAGGCTTGACTCCTAGCTGCCAGTGTTCATTCGTGACCTACTACTCCCTGCAGAGATCTGCATGTGGTCCCCTCTGGGGTGCTCTATGCTACTTTTAAAATGTGTGTCTTCTTGATAGTGGGCCTGTCAGCTAATTGGTGCTCCAAGAGTGAAGCCATTTTTTTATTCTTTCCCAGGGCCTAGTAGTGGCAGGTCCAGTACCCTGTGCAGATGCTTCTTGACTTGTAATGAGGTCATGTTCCTAATGAAACCTGTCAAGATGCATGTAACATGGGTAACTTATCCAGCATCCTAGCTTAGCATATGGTATACTGGAGAGCACTGGTGGTTCCTCCTCCTGCTTTTTTTTTTTTTTTTAAAGATTTATTTATTTAATATTTTATTATTATTTATGTGTGCCTATCTGTGTGCCCAAGGTGTGTTGGATCCTCTTGAGCTGGAGTTCCAGGTAGTTGTGAGTTCTCTGGAATTGGACTCAGGTCCTCTGCAAGAACAATATGCACTCTTAACCTCTGGGCCATCTTTCCAGCTCAAGATTAGTCTAAGTGTTTGTGTGTGGGTATAAGCATGTTAGTGCAGATAGCCAAGGAAGCCAGAAGAGGGCGTGGGACCCCCCTGGAGGTGGAGTTGCAGGGAATTGTGAGTTGTCCAGTGTGGATGCAGTCGGGTCCTATGCAAGAGTACTATGAGCTCTTAACTACTGAGCCATCTCTCCAGCCCAGTTGTCCCTCTCCTCCTCTTGTGAATGCACTGCTGGCTGGGTGGGAGTGGTAGCTCACTTCCACTGTCCAGTATCACAAGAAGATTATATTGAAAATCACCAGCCTGCAGAATGATCAAAGTTCAAAATTCCAATATGGTTTCTGCTGTATGTGTGTATGTGTGTGTATGTATGTGTGTGTGTATGTGTGTGTATGTATGTGTGTATGTGTGTATATGTATGTGTGCATGTATGTGTGTATGTATGTGTGAGCATGGTGCTCATGAGGAAGTCAGGACAACTTGTGGGAGTTGTTTCCTTCCACTATGTGGGTCCCATGGATGGAAGTCAGGTTTGCATGTGTCTGACAGCAAGCGCCTTATTGGTTGAGCCATCCTTTCGTCCCTGTGCTGTCTCTTTGCTAGCTGGGTTACTTAACCCTCCTGAATGTCAGTGTTTCCATCTCTAAAGTGGGGATCAAAGCAACCTACCTCTTAATAAACTTAATAAACAGTCAGTGTGACCCTTGGTATAAAGTGCAAGGAAATATGGGCCAGCTGTTGTTGATATGTCCCCTGCACTAGCTGGGGGAAGCCTGTGGAGGACTCCTTGGGAAGGTGTGGCTTCTGGCCCCCTGTGCTTTTCCTCTGTTTCTTCTGGGTCTGTTGTAGGCCAGGCTTCCTGGACAGACTGCCAGAGAGGAAGAGGGGACAGGGTGGCAGGCCGACTCTGCCGCAGAAGGGAATTGCCTCCTCTATGGGCAGTTACTGTTCTCCATTTCCATGCTGCCGGGTGTCCCTGTCTGCTGCAGGATTATTACTCTTTCCACTCCTGTGTGGGCCCTTGTCCAGGCTCTGGGGAGTGGATAGGAGACCTGAGTTCTGCTGGGAGCCACCTTTGCTGCTTTCTTCCTGCAGGAGAGAGGATCCGCTGCAGTTGTAGGGTGTTTGGGAGAGAGTCAGCGTCTTCGCTGTGTCTTTGAGCCTCAGTTTCTCCCCCCCCACCCCCCTTTTTTGTGTATGTGTTTGCACATGTGCATGTGGGCTTGATGTCGGGTGTCAACTTAGTTGCTCAGACGGAACGTGGAGCTCACTAGTTCAGCTAGACTGGCTGGCCAGGGAGCTTGAGGGTGCCACTTGTCTCTGCTTCCCTAGCACTGACTGGGGTTACAGTCTTGTGTCACCACGCTAGGCTTTTACATGAACGCTGGAAAATCTTGGGCAGCATGTACTTTACTCACTGATCCCTCTCCCTGGCCCCCAGTTTGTTCATCAGTGGAGAGAGGGTTGTGTGCCATGTGGGGACATTGTTAGAACTAAGCTAAGATGATGTGTGCAGACCACCCAGGCTGGTGTCTTGTGCGTGGTGAGCACCTGTGGATAGATGTGAATAGAGTGGAATGAACCAAACTGTGTTTTAGCCTTCTTTGCAAAGGCCGGGAACCTCAACGTCTTGTGCATTTCCTAAGCCCACAGTTGCCCAAGCTTGTCTGATTACAGGATTCGCCTGGAGTACCTGTTACAATACTAATTTGTGGGCTCCACCCCAGGGCTCCTGAACTAGAGTGGCATCTGTCAGAATGGGATTTCTGATCCATTTGATATAATGGGACCAATTTGAGAAACGTGATTTTTTTTTTTTTTTAGTTCATTCTCTCTGAATAATTGATCTTTACCAGATGTAGCCCCTGGATAGGAGGCAGGTCTGACCCCTCTGGAAGTAGGGGTCGTTGTAGATAGGAAACTTGTTCCTAGTGGTGAACCCAGAATTAGAACTCAGGTTTTCTGACTCTGTGTGTCCGTTTTCCTACAAATATTCCTTTAAAGCTTGCAGAAGCGAGGGTGGAAAGAGGATGATGGGAAGGGGGTGACTCACTCAGGCTAGCTTAGGGACCTATAATGCCAGTGGGGGGACAGATGGTGAGGTGGAGCCCCAGATGTGCCTTCTGGAAACTAGGACCCAGGTGAGCCTGTGGGCCTGGGGCTTCTTCCCAGAGCCATTGAGCATCAACAGGTGTTGGAATGTAAAAAGATTGGAAAGGCATGTGTTAGGTGGCACAGGCTAGGTGGGGTGGGCAGGGCTGTAATGCCTGCCTCGGCTGTTGAGAGTCAGTACTCCTTTGTCCACCTTGATTGGTCTGGATTGCTTTGTACAAGCATGGGCAAGGCTAGCTCTGCAGTTCAAATGGAAGTGTGTGCAGCTGTGGCAGCCAGCCATAATGGCTTGTTGCCCCGGTGCCTCGGAGAAGATGCTCTTTAGGTTCTCCTCACCCCTGCTTTACTAGTGGACTCTGGAGACTTGCACCACTCAGGGTGGTTTGGCTGAATGTTGGTGAGCAGCAGGAGCCATGGCTGAGGTAGCTAGCTGTAGGGGTATGGTTGGGGCACCATACTCTGCCACCTTCCCATCCTCTCCCTTGTGGGCTCAACTCAGAACTGACACCTGGTGGGGTGGGGTGGTCTCTGAACTGTCCCTCCTAGAGTGTCCCTAGGCTCCACCTACTCCTCTGCCTTCACCAGCTGGGTCTGAGCTACCTTGTCTCATGTTGCCCTTTTGTCTACCCCTGCTTGCAACAGTCTGAAGTCTCCTTCCAAGATGCAAGTGCCATTGTGTGTTAACCCACACCCTTATCGCACATCCACCTTGCCACCCCTCTATTTATTTCAGATGAAATCAGACCAGATATCGTCAGTGGCTTCCATTGTTCTTGGGAAAAACAATCACCACATTCTGTGGCACCCAAATTCCTGGGTGTCTGGCACCGTGCTCACCTCTGGTGCTAGCCACGGGAGCTATGTTTGTTTTTATGTTTTGAGTAGGCTTCTGCCCATCCTAGAGCCGTGGTTGTTTTGTTTCCCCTGCTTTGATGGCAACTCCCCTGACCCCTCCCCCCAGCATGTGCTTGCAGCTCAGTTTTCAGTGGTGGTGTAATATGAATAGCTTCACATTTGCAAACTTTTCACCTAAGTAGCGTTCTTTGGAGCAAGGGTTAGGTCAGAACCCACCCATAATCTCATGCTTCTGTGACTCTTCCTGTCTGATCTTCGATTGCTATTTATCTCCCCCTATGAAACTAGAGGCTCTGTGACCTAAGAGCTGGCTTTATTTACAGTATCAGTACTCAGAATGAACGAATGAATGAATGAATGAATGAGTCATCTCCAACTCCCAGAGGGAGGTAGGGAGAGAATGGGCAGGTCAGGAGGATCTGCACTGGCCTGCTATAAGAGGGACTGCTGACAGGGGGCCAGCCCACGCCCAAACAGGGTGTTACTCACACCCTGGCATCCACACCACCAGCTTGGCTGCCTCTTTAATTATTCATTGTCTTTCTCAATGGACTTTGTGTTCAGAAGCCAAGAGACAAGAATTCAAACTCCCTTTCTACTTTTCCAAAACTGAGCCTTAGAAGAGAATCCTGCCCAGCCCAACCCATTCTGCATCCCCAGGGAGCCACAGGGCCAGGGCCCCACTTCTGGTTGGATCTGAGCATTGGAGGTGATTCTTCCGTCTGTGTCCTGGGTTGCCCTTTAGCTGTCCTCTTCAGTCCCAGACTGGGGACAACTAAAAGGGTCTTTACATGGCTCTATATCCTGATCTAGATTTCCTGCAGGGTGGCAGGCAGAGCTGGGTGCTCAAACTGAGTCTTTGTGACCTGATGGCTTTCCTAAAGAGCCTCAGCTGTCCCATGAGCCACAGTAAAAATCTGTTCTGCCGTTGGCCGCTGCCTCTCACCCTGTCTCTTCCTTTAATGGAGGATTGTGGAGCAGACCATCTGAGGTGATGCATGCCTCAGTGGTGACTTGGTGAGTTGAATATATATACTGGGTGAGCCACTCACCGGGTGGTTCTAATAGCCAAAGTCATTGATAGCTTCAGAGCCTGGTCGATTGCTTCCCCTCCTCATGGGGCTCCAAGCTGTTCTGTTTGCATTCAGTGTCCGCCTTTTATGTGAGGCTGTGACATTGTGTTTTCTTCTCAAGGTTTGGAGGAGGCTGGAGCAATAGCGGGCCTGGAACTGTTTCTGCAGCCCAGGAGCCCTTCTAGGAGAATGAGTGCTGGAGCCTTTGATCTCAGAGGAGGGCAGTGACCACAGACTGGCCCTACTCTAGCCGGAGGTCTCGGCATCCCAGCACAGTCAGAAAGACTCTGCCAGATCTTCACTTACACACTTACACAGAGATGTATGTACCTGTGCCCTAGCTGCCTGGTGCAGATCTGTCTGTCCTGACTCTGGTCATGCTGAGGCTTGGCCAGCTGCCAG
The DNA here is from genome assembly GCA_907164525.1 of Lophiomys imhausi. Taxonomy (NCBI): domain Eukaryota; kingdom Metazoa; phylum Chordata; class Mammalia; order Rodentia; family Muridae; genus Lophiomys; species Lophiomys imhausi. The sequence continues at coordinate 5,571,865 of CAJQZJ010032322.1, forward strand.
GGCAGCAGATCTGTCGGGCTGTGCTTCTGATACCCCTGGCTGCTGATGGCTTCCTAGGCAGACTGGGAGCATAGTGATGGTCACAGATCCCATCGTCTAGACCATGGGTAAGGGTTGGCTATTTCTCCTTACTGAAGAGAGTTTGGAGTTTCTATGCTGCTTTCTGTGCACACACACACACACACACACACACACATGTATGTATGTAGTTCTGGGAGCGGAATCCAGGGCCTTGAACATACTAGTCAGTGTCTAACACTGAGCTATGTCCAAAGCCTTCTGGCCTATTTTTTTGCTTTGTTTTTGTTTTTTGAGACAAGGTTTCTCGGTGTAACTCTAACTGTCCTAGAACTAGCTCTGTAGACCAGGCTGCCCTCGAACTCAGGGAGATCTGCCTACTTTTGCCTCCTGAGCGCTGGGATTAAAGGTGTGCGCCACAGCCACCTGGCATCAGGAGTATTTTTTAAGGTGCTGATCTGTACTTTGTGTGCTCGAGGCAAAGAAATGTGTTGGCCTCAGGTTAAGGGACTTGAGGTAATTAGGTTCTTTGTTCATGGCCCACTGTCATCGTGAGTCCGTGCATGATGACTGACTGTCATATTTCCCCTGTAGTCTCCCTAGAGCTGATCTTTTCAGCCCCTCCACTTTTTCCATGCCATCAATGCAGTCCAGTATTCAGCCATGGGAGAATATCCTGGACAGGGGTGCGGGGTTGCTTGGTGGGTGCACATTGAATTCCCTCATGAGGTGCAGGACCAGTCTCTAGAAGTGCTCTAGCACCCACCTGTCACCCAGCATCCTCCCTGAGCTCTCCAGGGCTCAGAGAACTGTGTAGTGTACAAGGCAGTCCTGTGGCCCCCAGGATGGTTCCCATAGTCTTCTTTATTTACGTTCTCACCCTTTCCCTTTCCTCTCTCATACTTCAGACTTCTTTGACTGCCTGTGGTGTGCTAGGTTTGTTGTTGTTGTTTTTTTTTTTTTTTTTTTTGCGTGGATGAATTTCTTGAAAGCCCTCTATACTTATCAAGAAACTGGGACTCAGAAAGGTTAGGAATTAATTTAGACCCCAAGGTCAGTAAAGTGGCAGGCCAAGAGCACATCAGGTTTCTGGTGCCCATATCTTAGCCACCAAGCCTGAGGTCCTTGGACAGTGGGGTCCTTAGGGTAGTGACATCTAGAGAAATAGATTGCTCCTCCCCCTTCCCAGAGCATTGGAAGCAGGAGCTCTGGTGGTGGAACACATCCACTCTTATTCTAACTGCAGAGCTCAGGTTGGAAGCCCATTCCACTGAGATGCTTCCTTCATCTTTCTGTTCTCCCATCCCTCCTTCTCCCTTCCTGTCACTGGGTCAGTCTGTGTGAGCCCAGGCGTTTCAGGGTGCTTGGTGTCATTTACATTCACATACAGTTCTGGAACCCAGGACCTCAGGACATGCCACCCCCAATCCCTGTTGACAGGACAGAATCCCAGCTGTCTCCAGCCATGGCATGGAGGTTGGAGTCCCTGGGCACTGTGCCAAAGGGTCTGGATGAGCCTGGGCTGTGATGTAGGTCAGCGCAGAAGGTTCAGAGTGACAGAGAGGAGAGACCTAGACACTTTCTTCATCCAAGCAGTACTTTATCCTTGGAATTTGTGCTGAAGGATGTGGTAAGTTGGTAAAAATGCATCACATAAACTGATCTGTCTCTTGTCTGAAGGAGAATCAGGACTTCCAGGTCAGCCCCTTACATAGTGAGTGTTAGGCCAGCCTGGGTTACATGAGACTCTGTCTCAAAACAAAACCAAACAAATTATAATTTGTGGTTTGACTCCCTTGAGAGCAGATTCCATAGAGGGGCTTGGAATCCAGTCCAGGTTACATTTCTGGTCTGCACAGTGCATTCCACTGAAATGACCCAGGAAGAGGTGTTCGTTAACCCAACTTTGCTGTCTGAGCCCCCATCATAAATCAAGTGTTTTCCCATCATCCCAGAAGGGGTAGATTGGAGCCTCTCACACACAGGTGCAACCATTAGTATATCAATGCCGTACTCCAACACTATGGAAGAGATGCATAAGGGCCTGGGGCCTGCCAGATCACAGAGCCCCATATTGGGGCTGAAGATTGGCAGGCTTGCCGTCTGTGGGAGTTTGCTGTGGAACTGGGTGACCTGCAGGTCTCAGGATCTGTGCCAGAAAAAAACAAATGAGCTCACTTTTAGGTGGCTTTTCCTTCTATGGGGAAGGAATGTGCAGGCCAGTCCTGTGGGTCCTAGCTCGATGAGGTCTGTGTGCTGTCAGATCAACAAGAGCCAGAATCACTCTAGATGTGGGTCGCGGGACGACGTCCACTTACCGACTGGCCTCCTGGAGTGGGGTGCCACTGCTCAGAGAAGGCCTGTTCTTCCAGCCTTTGAATCCTCATCCCAGCTTGCTTGAAGGCCTCAGGGGAGCAGTGGGGTGAGCTCAGTCCCCTCTCTCACTAGCAGTGAAGGATCCAGGGTCTAATTTTGAATTCTTCTTCCAATGGGCCAAGTAGACAGAGACCAAAAAAAAAAAGATCAATGTTAGCATAAAAGATTTAGTGGGATTCTAGAATATTTTACTTGTTTTTTTTTTTTTTAAATTAACTAGCAGCTTGGGGGGATAATTTTATAACTTCATGCTTTTCATGTATTTTATAAGAAAATATAACCAATCTGAGAACATATGAAAATAAATTTCATACTCCTTGGCTATCACCCCCAGTACTTCTGTCCCCAGCCCTAAGCAACCACTGTTCAATTAGTTAATTAATTTTGGAGACAGGGTTTCACTGTGTATCTCTGGCTAGCCTGGAACATACTAAGTAGATCATGCTAGTTTCAAAATTCACAGAAATCTGTCTGCCTCTTCCTCCCCAGTGTTGGAAATAAAGGCATGTGCCACCACGCCCAACTATATTTATTTATTTTTGACAGAGGCTGCCCTCCACCTCTAAATCTTCCAGCTTCAGGCTCCCAAGTGCTGGAATTACACTTTGCCTAGCTTTACTAATACACTTTGTGTCCGAGTGGAAGGGAGTGGAATGAAAGACACACATACTCTCACCATGGCGTGAGCAGTGGACTGAGCCCCTTTGCACTAGCTTACAACAGTCCGATGGAATTGAAGTTATTTTTGTCCTTGTTTTACTAGTGCTGGAACCAAGTCTCAAGCAAGCCTGAGACTATAAAGCCAGTGATGGACAGAGCTTGTAGTCATTGGGCATTTGCTGTGGACTTTTCTTTCTCTGGGAGCAGGACAGTGGTGGGGGTAGGACAGTGGCAGATGGGTAGGTGCAGTTGACTCTCAGTAACTAGGAGCTGAGAGGACAGACTGTGTTTCTCCACTGGGATAATGTGTCCCAGTGTCCTAAATTCTCCCAGGGTTGAAAAGGTTCAGTTTGCACAAGGCAGAGAAGATCATGCCAGATCCTCATAGTGGGCCCTTTCCAAGCAGGGGATGCTTCTTAGGTGCAACAGCCCCCTTGACCTGGGTGACCCTCCTGGTCTCTGGCACAGTGTCTCCTGAAATGGACCCTCGGTGGACATAAACTGGAACACACAGCTCCCCTTCTGCTAGAAGCTGATGTGGGTCTCCTCATCAGTGCAAGAGAACTAACAGGGCCTCTTACTTGGTGCACTGTGAATGATTAACTCTGATTAAATAGAAAAGGGAGAGGAAGTGACAAGGGACATTTATTGGGCTCCTGCTATGACTAGGGCCTTTTGCTGACTGGTTACCATGCATTGTCCTAATGCTAAAAGCCCTTGAAGTAGTGACATTGTGTATCTCCTTTGTCGGGCCAGGTACTGAAGGCCCAGGTGGATTAAGTAAGGTCACTTGGACCAGCTGCGGTGGCATTTTTTAAGTATCATCTGTCTGTCTGCTTTGGACAGAGCATTGACTGTAGGTCTAGTTAGCCCCATTCTACCTATGAAGATTGTCAGGCTGAGAACCTTGCCCAAGGAGTCGGGGCTAGTGAGAGGGCAGACTAAAGCCCTTGGCTGTCGGGCCCCAAAGCTTAGCTGTTTCTCCATCTGTACTCTGAGTTTCCTTGACCCTAGCATTCATCCAGGGAGGGAGTGGGTGCCTTAGAGAGCAGAGTGGAGCTACTAGTTGGTTGAGGGCTCCTTCACAGCAGTTCCCAGGTGGGTGGGAAGTAAACAGATCTGGGTGGAGCCGGTCTGTGGGGCTCTTTTATCTGACGCTTGCTTTGAAAGGCTGGCAGACCGCCCTTGAAAAGCTAACCAGACACTCCTGTTGACATTACCAGCACACCAGGCATTGAGATCGCTCCTGGGTGGGTCTCTGCTTAGACAAACTACTTAGAACACATATGCCCCGGCCAAACTAGCCACATGTGTGTGGACTCTGAGGAACTCTCTAGGATGGATGGCACTGGGGAGTGAGCTTCCCCATGTCAGCTGGCAGAGAGAGTAGGGAACTTAAATCCAAGCACACCAGTGACTGACTGGCCTGAAGCTTTCACAGTACAGCTGGAGTCTGGCTCTGACCAGTACCCATGGCATCTCAACTAGCATGGTGCTTGCTGGTGGGGTTGGAAGACTGTAGGATCCAGTGAGTCAGTCAGTCCATCCACCCACCCACCCATCCATCCATCCATCCATCTATCCATCCACCCACCCATCCATCATTTTGTTTGCCTAGACCAACTGACTCTGCACCAGGAGAGGAAGACCCTAGGAAGAGGTGCCAGCTTGTATAGAAACTCCCATGCCACCCTCAGGAGGCTCCTTTGGGAGTTCTGGGACCATGTGGCTAAGGGGGGGATCCTTTGACTCTCCCCACAATTAACCATTATAGACTTAGCTATGGAGGAAATATGTTCCAGATGCCAGATTGTCCTCTGTCCTTGTGTCTAGTTATGCCTTTTCTTGTAGGATTTTACCAGGGAATGTTCTCAGGGCCTCTGTTTCTCTCAAAAACATTTTTGGTTTTTGTTTTGATTTTTTTTTTTTTTTTTGAGACAGGGTTTTTCTGTGTAGCCCTGGTTGTCCTGGATCTCATTGTGTTCAGGCTGGCCTTGAACTCACAGAGATCGGCCTGCCTCTGCATCCCATGTGCTGGTATTAAAGGTATATATATATATATATATATATATATATATATATATATATATATATATATACCCAGTGCCCAGCTGTGATATTCTTACTTTGTGTATATATGCATGTATGTACTTAAGAGGCAGGATTACATATAGTACAGGCCATCTCCAGCTTACTGTGTAGCTGAGGATTGAAACTGATCCTCCCGCCTCTAGCTCACAAGTACTGGGGTTATAAGTGTGAGTTACCATGCCCAGCCTTCATTCTTTTAAATGTAAGGGATACTTTCCCCTTTTGATAATATAGTAATAGCATCAACACTCTCTTCCACCAAATGATCCCAGAGAAATAGAAAGTCTCTTCTGTTCCATCCCAGAGGCCTGGTTTTATAGTGGTGAAATTTATACACTTCAGACAGACTTTCTTTACATTTGCATGACTTTTTAAATAGATAAAGACAGCATGTGGTGTAAAATGCAAAAGAAAACAAAAGGATGATATTCAGTGGAAAGCAAATGTCCTTCTCCCTCCTCTTTAGAGCCAGCCACTGTTCCCAGATTCTCCTACATCTTCCAGGGAGATTCTGGCATCAAGCTTTGGTTTGCTGGGTTTTGTTTTTCATTTTTTAAGAGATGGTCAAGAAGATACTTTTAAAATTGTGTTGCAATTAGTGTGAATGTTGAGTCAGATATAGAACTTTAAACTCATGGAGATGTTTAGATAGTAGAATGTTAAAGTCAGGTACCAAATACATATTGACTGTTCATTGGGAATGTACGTTAAGCCATATAACCCTCATAACTGTGGCCTAATTACCTCTGTTGTACTGTATTGTATTTATTATTATAAGAGAAAGAGCCATTTGTTGGACTGAAAGGAGAAACTGTAGGGGGAAATAAGATATACCTTAAACTTAAAAGAAAAAAAAAGGGAAGAGGATGGGGGGTTGAGGGTGGGACTGGAGGGGAAATAGGGAGGGGACTGCGGTTGAGATGTAACTTGAAGAAATAAAAAATAAAGGAAAACAAAAAAAAAAAAGAGAGAGGGTCTAATGGGTTGGAGAGATGGCTCAGCAGTTAAGAGCACTGGCTGTTCTTCCAAAGGACCAGGGTTCAAATCCCAACACCCACATGGCAGTTCACAGCTGTCTGTAATGGCTGGGTGTGGTGGCACACACCTTTAATCCCAGCACTTGGGAGGCAGAGGCAGGTGGATCTCTGTGAGTTCAAGGCCAGCATGGTCTACAAAGTGAGTCCAGGACAGCTAAGGATACACAGAGAAACCCTATCTTGAAAAACAAAACAAAAAGAGAGAGAGAGAGAGAGAGAGAGAGAGAGAGAGAGAGAGAGAGAGAGGGTCTAATCATCTAAGCTAACCTCAGACTGATGAGTCTCCAGATGGCAGGTGTGTGCCACCAGCGGGCACTTCCTGGTACCAAGCTTTAGCCTACCCAGTAAACTAGTTACAGTTATCTGCTGGGCTGGGAGGGTCAGGAGCTGCAGTCTTGAGACTGAAACACTGGTCATGTTTTGAGTCCCTTGAGGTGGAATTTATTGGGAAGAAACTACAGAGGAATGAAAGGCTATATCGCCAAGTGTTCTATTTAGCTGCTCTGTTGAAGCACTGGATGATGGCATTTCAGAGCTGGAAGGGTTAACTTATCTGAGGTCACATGACTAACTGAACCAGGGCAGGCCCAGGCTTCCTGACTGATGCTAGTCCTTTGAACAATAACTTCCCTGATGAGAACCTGTGGTAGGCTGCTGTCCTATCCCTGCCTAGCCAGTCTCATTGGCTGCGGGGCATTGTTTACTCTGTACCTGTGACAGTGGAGTCCTCTCTGGTCAGGTCACTTGAGCGGGGACAGCCTGGATTGTGCATGGAGAAATACATACTCAAAAGAAGAGGCTTGCCCAGGGAGAAGGCAGAGAGTGTAACCAACCAACTGTATTTATTATAGGTGGTTGGGCCAGGAGAGCAGCTAAGGATCCTGGGAACCTCATTTCCTGGAGCACAAGGGTGTTGGCACTTGGACACATTTGGTCGTGGTCATTTTGTCATGTCTGTGTGATTGCACAGTTTAAAACCTGTGTTTATAAACAGTACTATGTACACCTTAGTTTCTGACTTTTTTTGCTAATTATATAGAAGCAGTTTCCTATAATGATGTAGCTTCAGAACCCATCATGTTCATCATTTAACTATACCTTACTAACACAATTTGGGGTCTTCCTGATTTTCTTCACTTCATTAAGGCTAAGGAACACATTTTCATGCTCAACAGCCTTTTCTTTATTTGGCATTTTAGAGTCTCCGAATTGGGGGATAGTTCAGGCCTGTTCTGGTTCACATTGGCAAGCTGCTTTCTTTTAGAGTTATCACAAGTCAGCCTGCACACAGTTGTGTTGCCATTGCCTTCCACACCCTCCAACAACAGGAATTCACAGGAATTCATTCTGCAAATATAATGGGTGGCTATCCCAGTTAGGATTTCTGTTGCTGTGATCTGCACCGTGACCGCGTGTGACTTGGGAGGAAAGGAATTATTCTGCTTCCATGTCCAGATCACAGTCTGTCAGTGAGGGAAATCAGGGCTGGTACTCAAACAGGAACAGACTTCCAAGGATGCCTGCCTAGGGGTGGCACTGCCCACCGTGAGCTGCCCTCCCACCCCATCAATCGATAGTTAAGAAAATGCTCCCATAGATTTGCCTGTGGGTAAATCTGACGGCGGCGTCAGTTCCCCAGTTGAGGTTCTCTCTTCCCAGATGATCCTAGCTGGTGTCAGGTTGACCAACTAATCGACCCAATGACCTCACCCTTTGTTTCAGTTTACAAGGTGTGGCAGAATATGTGTAACTCTCCAATGTCCTTTGTGAAACACGTGGGCTGTTGATTAGGTCCGAGAAGTCCTCCCTCTTCCTCACAGGATGTCCCCTCCTCTACTGTTGACAGGAATGCCTCCAGTTCTTGCTACCAGATTCCCAAATGGCTGATGTCACCAGTAGTCTTTAGGAATGATAGGCACAGGTATCAGTTATGTGCTTGTTGAATGCACCACATGTTGTGTATAATTTATTTTGTTAGCAGACTTAGAAGGTTCCATGCATTCTCGGTGCGGGAGCGGAGAGATACTCAATGAGACTTAATTTAGACCTGACTGGTGATTCTCTCTCTCTTTCTCTTTGGAGGCAGACAGGGTCCTTGTGGCATGTGCTTTTCAATTGTAGCAATATTCAAAGATTGAGAGGTTCTTGTTCCACATAGAAGTCTAGGTTTCTGGTCCTTTTCTTTTCTTTTTTTTTCTTGTTGAAGTGTTACTGTGAAGATCCGATGAGTTAAATGAGGCAAAACACTCAGAAGAGGGTCCAGCCCACAGTGAGTACAATGCACGCTTAATAAACACATCTGATGTTTTCTGTGGTGTGGATGTTTGCCTCTGTGAGCCAGGTTCTCCACAGGGCATGATTTTGGGGTATCTCAGTTTGGGATAGATGGTTATTGACATCTAGTGGGTGGGGTCCATGATGGGTGCTAAGCATCTGATGATGTTTAAGACCACGCTGCTCCTCCAGTGGGGGGCAGGGAGGGAGAGATTCTGACCCCGGGTTCCTAAAGTGTCACGGTCAAGACACTCTGCTTGCCCACTGAAGCATGGGACTCTTGGTGTGGTTGAACCCTTCACACTGTTCTTACCAACACTTTCAGGGGCCATCTGGGCTTTTGTAGAATCACAATCATAAAAGGCCTTACTCAGCTCAGCTCCCAGGACTATGTGAACCCCTTCAACAGCATTCCCCATATGTCCCCTGACATATGGCATGTCCAGCTTTCAGTTCCCTCAGTCCACTGAGATCTGATGGTCCCCAAAACTCTCTGTCCTTTATCCTCCTGAAAGCAGCTGCCTCAAATCTGTGTCCCAGGGATCTTCCAGATATGGTCATGAGGGGATGGAGAAGTGAAGTCACCTGTGCAGGGTCATTTGGGTACAGCTGGCTCCTTATCCAGCTGGAGAATCCACGTTGCTCACCAGTTGCTTGCTTCGCCTGGGGCTGCATCGGACACACTTCCTTGACTGTGGAAGTAGATATGACCTCCTCAGATGTGTCTCCTCTCCTATTGGTCAGAGATCGTGACCTGAGTTTCTGAATCCTGTTCCCCCTGCCCATGTCTTTCTGGTCTTCTTCCCTTCTGGGTGGTCTCCCATCTCTTGACAACCACTCGCTTATAGCACGCTTTGTAATGATGGTACTTTTCTGCCTCTGGCATGGTGATAGTGATGCTTAGAAGCTAGCACTACACAGCCAAACAGCCAGACAGATACACACACACACACACACACACACACACACACACACACACACACACAGCCCCAGCCCAGGTGTCCCCTTTCATGTTTTGTTTTTGTTGTTGCTGCTGTTTTGAGATAGGATCTCATTATGTAGCCCTAGCCATCCTGGAACTTGCTGGCCTTGAACTCATCAACCTGCCTCTGCCTGGAAGTTCTGAGGTTAAAGGTAGGTGCCACCATGCCTGCCTCCCTTGGTTTTAAGGGGACTCTCATTGGATGTTCTGTTTACAGTCCACAGGGGGTCCATTGTTACCTTCATGTTGCTGGTGGCTGTCTAGTTGGAGCTGTGACCAGTCACACACCCAAAGTGCCAGACGTGAGGTCTGTGTGGGCATCTCTGTGTCCACCTCACCTGTGCTGTCCTGCAGATGCCTGCTCTGCGGAGTGATGTCACATAAGTTTGTGGCCTTCCACCAAGGTCAAGGCTATAGCTGACACTGAGACTAAAAAACTAAGCCCCTGGGAATAATCATCTGTATTATTACAGATGATTAATACCTACTGGGTGGGAATATTCGGAAATCTTAACAGGACCTACAATGGAAGCAGTAGTGATAACAGCAGGGCCTCTTGGGGACCACTGTATTCCAGACACATTAATGTTTTAGGGCCATTGTTAATAAAAACAAATGCTACTACTTTGTTAGTATTAGTTCATTTAGGCCTTGCCTCAGGCATGCCTGGTAGATAACTGTTGTCTCCATTGTACAGTTCTGAAAACTAAGACTGTGTACACAGGTTATGAGCCAGGAAACAGGAAGGACATATTTTCAAAAGCCCAGGGGCATTCTCAAGGTGTATTAAAGGAGACATGTTGTCTGGTAGTTGTTAAGGGCAAAATCAGAACATGGTAGAAGCCAGGGAAGCAAGACCCAGACCCTAGGAGTTGGGGCAAGGTGTCTCTCTCTCACTGGCCAACCTATGTACCCTTTGTGACCCTGAGATACCTGACACGTGGATACATTCATCACCTCCTCAAGCCACCATTAGGTACCAAGATCAGGGAGGGGTGAGAGGACCCAGGTTCCCCCCATTTTTCTCTCCCTGTCCAAGATCTGCAGAAGCTGGCAGCTGGAGCAAATAAACACATGTGCATGTATGTGTGCATATGTGTGCATTGGGGGGAGAGTCTTATGAAATATAATGAGGTGATTAAGGGTACTAGGGGTACCAATGATAGGCCTATGCCAAGGTATCCCCTAAATAATCACACTGTGCAACAGATCTGCTATAAGGAGATTTGTTGGGAGAAAGGAAAGAGGAGTTATGGCCTGGAAGAGAGGTAGAGAGAGCCAATTGGACTTGTAGATAGGCAGACAGACAGATGAGGGTAGAGCCATGAAGGACAAAAAAGGGAGAACAGTCCGAGAAAGAGCAGACAACAGAGAGACAGAGAGGGGTGGAGAAGCAGTCCCTTTATTCGGCAGCCCACACTGGGGAGAATCTGGGAACAGCCGGGATGACTTAAGATGTTGCTAGGTCCCCAAGAGGAGCCTATTGAATCACCTGTAAGCTAAGGAACGTGATCCTTTGCCCCTTTATTCAAGCAAAGTTGGCCTACCTCTGAGTGTACCACCCACCCTTCTGGGTGTTGTGTGGGGCCAGAAGTGTCTGAAATGGGTGTTCCTTTGGCTGCTCGCTTTTCCTCCGTGATGAATCCTTGTGGCACTGCTAAGGAGATGGTCATTCTGTGGGAAACTCGTAACCTGAAGAGAGAGCATGGTATCAGGGTGTTTGGTGGCCTGTGGCTTTTTTTGCTGGGATGCACAGGGCTGCTGTCAAAGCCACTTTACTGTCCCCTCTGCTATATCCGTTCTTTCAACACAGTCCCAGAGGTTCCTCAGAGCAGTGCCTGGAAAGGTGTGACCTCGGATAGTTTGGTGACTGGAGGCTGGGAAGGCTCAGGGAGAGAGTGGGGCGTCCCTTCCAGGCCCTGTCACCAGCATGTTTGGGGTTTTGTTATTTTGGGTATCTTTTTTGAGTATCTTTTTTTTTTTCTTACTGTTAATGGCACCCTCACTACATGGCAGGCGCTTTGTAAATTGCTTTTTAAATCCTGTGGACTTGAGAGTGCCTTGCAAATCCCTATTTCACTGCTAGAGGGACTGGAGTTTTGGGAGGCCAGAGAACAGTGAATTCAGATCTGGTCTGTAGGAAGAGAGTGTTCTTAACATTGTATTTATTACTCCATGCCTGAGCTTTGTGGCTACTGCTTGTAAGGGTACTTAATACTTTGGAGGGGTTCAGGGCCCTAAACTGTGGGGCCCTGGGAACTGGGCTTTTATTGACCCCTCCTTGGAGGCTTAGCCCTAGGGCTTTGTCCTGGAGGCCCGAACAAACACAGGTGTTGTTTTGGCCCCCGCAGCTTCCCCAGGAAATGGGGCCCTCTGCTTTCTACTGCACTTAGACTCTTTCACAAGCTGTCTTCTTACAACAGCCTCTTCCTCCCTCAGCTCCTCCCCCCCTTCAAGACCAGGTTAGTAAACAGGGAGAACTCACAGCCCTCAGCTGGGCAACTCCCACCAGCAACTTTACCTTCCTTTTGCTGGCGCTGACCACTATCCCTCCAGGCCTTAGGAAGCCTTTGGCTGAGGGTTGAAGGGACTGAAAGTTGGAGGGTGGGCCTGGAAGAGGCTTAAAAACAAGGTGTTGGGAAATAGGAGATGTTGATCATGGAATAAGGCAGTCCCATCCCAGGCCCCAGCGAATGTGCAGTGTGGTGGCTCTGGGCCAAGTGAAGTATCGACAGGTGGCAGTTGGGGGAAATTGTGTAGAACCAAAGTAACTAACTGTACTTACTCTAAAGATTTACACATTCTTTGCAATATTTTTTATGGCAACATAAGCTATAAAAAAATGAAAATAAAAGCTAAGGAGAGCATCATTCCCTGCCAGGGTATCCAGTGCATACGACCCTCTGTCATACCTTTCCCCTGAGCTATTCTCAGAGGCCAGAGGGTCTCTAAGCACCCAGGAGGATGGCCACCCACCCACTGCCTGCCCTGACCCCTTAGTATCACCCTAGGCTCTGTTGGCACTTTAGGACCCCTGAGTGCTGCCCAGCTTCTCAGGGCCCAGGCTTCTGCTGCTTTCTTTTTTTCTTCTTCAGTACTGCATATGTGACTGTACCCATTGTCACCCTGGGTATCCAAGTGAGCATTGAGCCCTAACCTTCAGGAGCTGCCAGCCTGGGGTGTAGGGCCAACCTGTGGCTGAACAGTAATCATGTTGCTTGGTCCAAGCAACAATAGAATGACTACATGGTGTTGCAGGACAACCAGACATATCTCCTGGAGGAGGTGATATCTGTACCCAGTGCCAAAAGGCAGATGTGTTAGCCCAGCAAGGTATGAAGGACAGTGAAGACCGAGGAATGGTTTATTCCCCTGCCCACTGGTCTTGATGTGGATTTTCCCAAAGATTTGGTACAGCACTTACCCCTTCTCCCTGTCATGGTGGTGAGTGTTTGCAGGGGAGAGAGGGCCCCTGGCTTGGTAAGTTACTGCTGAGGTCAGGTCTGAGAACTGAAGCCCAGAAGCTCTGATAGTGATGATGCCCCTTCTCACCTCTCCCATCTCTCTATCCCCTTCTTGCTACCAGAGGCTCTTCAACTTTGTTCGTAAATCCAGACAGCCAAGTTTTGTTTCCCCTAGTAACTACCGGTTTAATGTTCTTTTCTTTTTTTTTTGGTTTTTCAAGATAGGGTTTCTCAGTGTAGCCCTTGCTGTCCTGGACTCACGCTGTAGACCAGGCTGGCCTTGAACTCACAGAGATTCACCTGCCTCTGCCTCCCAAGTGTGGGGATTAAAGGCATGTGCCACCACGCCCGGCCATTACAGACAGCTGTGAGCTGCCATGTAGTGCTAGGATTTGAACCCGGGTCCTTTGGAAGAGCAGCCAGTGCTCTTAACCGCTGAGCCATCTCTCCAGCCCTTGATGTTCTTTCTCTACTCACCCATTGCTTCTTCATTTTGGAGGTTCCCAGAGCAAGAGGAGGGAGGGACATGAGTGGCCGCCCCTGGATGAGGACATTTCTAGCATACCGCTCATCCGTGGCATTCACAGGGTGGGCGGAAGAGCTGCGTGGCCCTGCAGTGAGGTGAACAAGAGTAGACTGTTGAGCCTCGTGTAGTCATTGGTGTCCTTTGGTGAGAGGAGCCTGGGGTGACAATGTGTGGGTTGTCCAAAGCAACAGTGAGTGCCCTTCTGTGTAGTTACGGCAGACCGAGGTTTGGCCAAGTTTTGAATGAACATGTGAAACTGAAGCACATGTATCTGTTCACCATCGTTTGTGGAGCCAACCCATTCCTTGTCTGCACCACCAGGAGGTGCCATGCGCATAAAACCCCTTGGTTAGTGGCCTGCCTGTGGTTGGCTCAGTCACCCCCCCCGCCCTATCTCAGAGAGGCAACTACAAAGTTGGCGGTTTTGCGTCCACTTCTTTCCATCCCTTCTCTGAAATTCTTCTCCTTGGTTTTACAGCTGCAAGTGCTGCTGCACCCTGAGCCAAATGCCCATATACATATGCGCGGGGGGCGGGGAATTCCTCTCTCCTTATCCTGACACCGGGCTCCCATGAACTCTGTCCCCAGCAAAAAGGAATCCTTTCCCCTGGTTAGCTACCAAGTGGAAAAGGATTTTATAAGCTAACTTAGTGAGAGGCTCCTGTGGGTTTCAAGGGTAACTTCTGACTTTACTCTTTCTGGAAACTATAAAGATTGAAATGAATTTGTCTTAGAGGGAGACTGGTAAGAATGAATGGGGTTGTGGCACTTCTAGGTGTGGGTAGAAATTGTGCTGGGAAAAGACCTGTTAAAGGAGGTGCTGCTCATCCCCACCTCACCCCTGTACCTATAGGCCCCAAAGGATTCCCCACCTGCATTTCTGGGAAGAGCGGCCCCTTCCGAACAACCATGCTAAGGTTTTTCCATTGATTCTTCTGAGTGGGTGCCCATCTTCCCTGGTTCCTTCAGGTGGTTTGTAAAGTGAGCATGGCACAAGCCTGCTGTGGACCTGCACAGAGTAACTGGGAAGAAGTTGTAGGGTGGGAGCCCTGGAAGCCACTGAGGTCTGTGGTGATGGCCTCAGAGACTGCATGACTTATGAGGAAACTGACTGCCTACTTTTCTTCCCTTTGTATTAGACGTTCACGGCCTGGTGCAACTCCCACCTGCGCAAGGCAGGGACACAGATTGAGAACATTGAAGAGGACTTCCGGGATGGCCTGAAGCTCATGCTGCTCCTAGAGGTCATCTCAGGTGAGCTGGCCCTGGCTAGGACCAGGTGGTACCCTCTGAGTTCTGTCCTAACACTTGATTGTGTTTTGTCCATGTTCACACTGGCTGCTATGGGCTCCAGGCACACACAAGATACATTTACATACATGCAGGTGTTAAAATACTCATGTGTATGTGTGTATATATACATATAATAAATACAAAAAAGAATTAATCAAGATGTCTTATCACTTACTCTCATTCCTTGGAGGGATTAATTACTCCAATAACCTTATTAGACCCTGCCTTTTAAAAGTCTTACCATTTGGAATATCACCATGCCGGAGCCAAGCTTCCTGGACCTGAACCACCAGGAAACAAACCATATCCAAACCATAGCACTGTGCATGTCCCCTTGGGTGCTCAAAGCAGCAGGTGGCCCTCTGTCCTTGCTGCAGACTTCATCTTGCCATCCTAAACCTAACCTGGGACCACAAACTGCTCTACTCTCCCTCATCCCTTCTTTCCAACTTGACATTTGCATTCTTTGCACTCTGTTTCCTTCTTTCATGATTCCCCTTTTAACCTATCTGTCTGGTGACTCCCACCTAGAGGAAATCAAGAAGGCCTTAGGCTCTGTCTCTTCCCTGTCCCCTCCTCCCTGCAGTCCTGCCTTGTGAAACAGAACAGGCCTAAGATCCTCTGACAGCCCAAATATGGTCACATTGTTCCCTTGCTGGAAAGGCTTTTGCCTCCCTAGGGCTTGCAGCCTGAGTTCACATTCCTTTGCAGAGCCCTTAGGATCATTTGGAAGCTGGCACCTGCTTTGTTTCCAACTAACTATTCCTGAAAAGGTAGCGGCCCTCAGGCCCTCCGCCACACTGGGAGGCTCTCGCATTTCCCCAGATGACATGCTGTCCTGTTCCCTGTACTTTTGCATGGCTTCTGGCAGCCTCACTTTAAAAGCAGCTTTTCACATTTCCTTTAAAGTGAAACCTGGGCAGGGCAAACTACACAACGGAAAATGTAGCCATGTTAGCTTTTGCTGGGGGTAGGGGATGCGGGGCGGGGGAGGGTTTGGAGACAAGGTTTCTCTGTGTAACCCCGGCTATCTTGGAACTCACTCTGTAGACCAGGCTGTCTTTGAGCTCACAGAGATCTGCCTGCCTCTGCCTCCAATCCAGTGCTGGGAGTAAAGGCATGCACCACCATGCCCCAGCAATTGCAGACAGCTGTGAACTGCCATGGGGGTGCTGGGATTTGAACCCCAGGTCCTTTGGAAGAGTAGCCAGGGCTCTTAACTGCTGAGCCATCTCTCCAGCCCTAGCTCTCTTTCTTTTATAAGGGGAGGAATTATTTATTTTGGCTCATAGTTTCCTAAGTGTCAGCCTGTCATGCAGGGAGGATGTGGTAGAACAGATCAGTGGGCATCATGGTAGCCAGAGGCCAAGAAAAGGGTACATGAAAAGGCCAGAGCATTTTTCCAGTGATGTACTTCCTCCAAAAGCCTCATCTTCTGCTTTCACCACCTTTTAATGATGCCATCATATTATGAATCCATTGATTAGGCTGGATCACTAATGATATAATTATCTCTGAGAGCTCCAGGCAGGCATGTGCCTGACTAATCTTGAGGTCTCTTAATTCATTCAAGTCAACCCTTAAGACTGAGCATCGCAGTCTGCCTCTCGTGAATTTGACATCCTAACACACCACCTTAAACCATAACCTTCCACTCCTGGACCACAAAAGATGACTTTCAATTTATTTCCATGAATACTCATGGTCTTAATAATCCCAGCATTGTTCAGGTTCAGAAGTCTAAGTCCAGAGTCCCTACCGAGACTCAAGGCAACCCCTTAGTTACGAGCCCCTGCAGTAAATACCTCTGACATACCTTGGCACAAATGAGAGGGCTCGGGCCACAGAAAGGGTGACTAGTACCAAAATAAGACCAAAACTAAGAAGAGTGGAGATGTGCAAACAAACCAGTCCTGGGAGGCTTGGGGTATGATGTGAGCTTCAGTGGGCTTGGGTAGCCCTTCCTTCCATGTGGCTTTTCTCTTGTGCTGGCTGCATCTAGTGCCTGAGGCTTTCATTAGCAGACATTCCACACTCCCAGCATGCTCAGCATCCGTGGAGTTTCCATTGCAGCTTAGGCTTCACACATCCCCCCCCACCCCCAACAAGAGCTCTTTGTAGGTAATTCAACCGTGTTACACATTTCCTGGCCTTCCAGGCCTTCCTTTGAAATCTGGGTAGTTGCCACCATAGCTCTGTAACTCGAATTCTGCATGCCTGCAAAACCAGCATCAAGTGGAGCCAAGCCTTCCAAGTGTCCCCTGTCCTATATTGCAGTGGCCTCGGTGCCTGGAAGCTGAACCTAGGAAAATGCTTCCTTAGGCAGAGCATCCTGGCAGCTCTCTCTTCTGAAAGGAAAACTTTTTGTTTTTTTCTACTGATTAATTTTTGTAGTATTATTAATTTTAAGTTACCATACAAAGTAATACGTTCCATTATATATGCATATGCCTTTATGCTTCATTCTAATTCATCTCCCTTCCTCATTGCCCTCCCCTGAAGGGAAAGTCTTTCAAAAGATTTTACAGTTTTATATTATGGAGCTTGTTGTGGGTGGAGTTTGGCCAGTTCCTGAGATGTCAAAGACATCCTTATTGTTAATGTATTCTTCCTCTTGACCCAGTGTAGAGTGCTTGGTTTCTGTTTTTTAAAAGAGAGTAAGTGTAGTTTATTCTGGAGATGTTTGGAGTAACTGTGGCCCAGAAACACAGATTTAGGTTACCCCAAATTCTGTATTCCAATGTGGAAGCCGTTTCGTGAAGTTTTTATAGTTTTACAGAACAAAGAAAGTCATAAATCAAGGCAAGTTTAAAATATGTTGGTGGGTACATCAGAGAGACAGTTACAAGATGGGGGAGGCTTTTCTTGGCCTGAGATGTTGTCTGGTGACGTTCTGAGTCTTTATATTGATGGCAGCTAGTAGTCTGCTAAGTCAATAGTGTTCAAAAGATTTCTAGCTATTAGTCATAAGTTGTTAGTTCTGATAGAGCAGAGAGAGGGCTAGCTGGGGAAGGTCATTAAGAAACCATGGATCATATCAATACTGACTGGGCTTCGTAATGTTGCTGATCTTCAGCAGTCACATCCTGCTTGTCCACAAGTTTTAGTTTGCTCATTTTCAGGCAAGGCTTCAGGCCTTCCTGATTTTGCTGTTATCTGCCTGACTTTGTAGAAACAAACAGTATTCTGGTCTTCTGAACTCCCACCAGACTCACTCATTAAGCTTTGCTTACAGCATACCTGGGCTCCTCTCGTGCACATCTGCTAATTCTCCCATCTTGCTTCCATACACCTATTTCAAATGTCGTTTCAGAGTTGTCGGCTCCTCGGAGCGTGGAGGCATGGTGGTCCTTTGGATAGGTCCCTGAAGATTTGTCTGTTCTGGGGTTACAGTGCGTTCAGTGGAATATTTGGCACATTGACTCCTCTACCCTATGCCTCAGATTCTTTTTGTCTTCTGATGTGGAGGAGGGGAGAGTGTTCATGGAAGCCCTGGGGCAGAGCCAAGGGTGTCCACCACACAAGCTCTGGTTCTCCAGTGGATGGGGTCAGGAACACTAGAGGCAGCTCCATTTCAACACAAGATTTTTTTTTTTTTCTCCAAAATACTGAAAAGTGACCTGTACCTATGTCCTGAACAAAGTGGTCTGGTAATTTAGGACCTTTAGAAGTGCTGTTCCTTCTGTCTTGATCACCATTCTCTGCAGTGTTTGCCTGACTGTAAGCTACCGGCCTTTTCCAACCAGTCCTCAATTCATTTCTTCCTTCTCCTCTCTTCCCCTCTCTTCCCCCCTCTTCCCCTTCTTCCTCTCCCTCCTCCTTTCCTTCTTCTTCTTCCTCCTCTTCTCCATCTCTCTCCTTAAAAGAACACAGATCATTCTTGGTATTTGCTCACTGTATATATTTGTCTACTTTTTAATTTAAGATCTGTCCTTTCCTAGTGGACTACCGTTACATAAAAGACAAGAAACTTGGGGCTGGAGAGATGGCTCAGAGGTTAAGAGCACTGGCTGTTCTTCCAAAGGTCCTGAGTTCAATTCCCAGCAACCACATGGTGGCTCACAACCATCTACATTGAGATCTGGTGCCTGGGCATATATGTAGAGCAAATACTATATACATAATAAATAAATAAACAAATAAATAAATGTTAAAAAAAAGACAAGAAACTTGTTCACTCTCATATTCTCAGCTCTTGGCTAATCTCTGGCATCTATTAGGAATACAATAAGTAAATGCTGGCACTTGAGAGACCTTTCAGAGGTTAAGAAGCTGGCTGTTCTTTCAGAGGACCCACCCAGGCTTGGTACCAAAACCCATAGTGAGTGGCTCACAACTGCCTGTAACTCCATTTCCACAGGATCCAGTGCCCTCTTCTGGCCTCCTCAAGCACCTTCACACACACACACATTTGGGAAAGTATTTTTTAAATAAAGATATAAATTTTGAACAGATGCACCCAGGTTTGTCTCTGAGGAGAAGAGGGAGAATCCAACTCAACTTCTCATTGGTGATAACCTCAAACATCTGAGAGGAACTACATGCATATGCCCATTTAAGAAACACTGTGGGGAAGCCAGGCGTGGTGGCACAGGCCTTTAATCCCAGCACTCAGGAGGCAGAGGCAGGCGGATCTCTGTGAGTTCAAGGCCAGCCTGGTCTACAAAGTGAGTCCAGGACAGCCAGGCTGTTACACAGAGAAACCCTGTCTCGAAAAACCAAAAAAAAAAAAAGAAAAAAAGAAACACTGTGGGGGCTGGAGAGATGGCTCAGCGGTTAAGAGCACTGCCTGCTCTTCCAGAGGTTCAGAGTTCAATTCCCAGCAACCACATGGTGGCTCACAACCATCTATAATGAAATCTGATGCCCTCTTCTGGGATGCAGGGGTACATGCAGATAAAGCTCTCATATATGCAAAATAAATAAATAAATAAATAAATCTTAAAACAAAAAAAAAAAAAGAAAAAGAAAAAGAAATCCTACGGTTGAGGGAGAGTGAGGGTGGCTCTGGCCCCTGGACAGTTGAATGCTGTGGATGAGGGGGAGTGAGGGTGGCCCCGGCTCCTGGACAGTTGCACCTCACCATCATCTTCTTCCCTCTTGCAGGTGAACGCTTGGCCAAGCCAGAGAGAGGCAAGATGCGCGTGCACAAGATCTCCAACGTCAACAAGGCCCTGGATTTCATAGCCAGCAAAGGGGTCAAGCTGGTGTCCATCGGAGCCGAAGGTGAACACTGTTTCTTTGGTCCTTTCTCCCCTGACTCCTGGGTTCATATGAATCTGGAAGCAGGTTCCACCGTCAGTCAGCCACACCAGAACTCGACCCTTTCCCATTCTCTCACTGCAGTTATTATGATGGGCAGTTGCACATGGAGTGCTGGGCAACCCCCACCCTCCACCCCACCCCCCCGTGTCTTGCTGGGGACAGTACATATGGTCTCACGGTGGCGGACAGGGCTCTGGGGAGACACTGCTGTTCTCAAAGTAGCTTCCAGGTTTTTTGTTTTGTTTTTTTGAGACAGGGTTTGTCTGTGTAACAGAGCCCTGGCTGTCCTGGACTCACTCACAGAGATTCACCTACCTCTGCCTCCTGAGTTCTGGGATTAAAGACGCGCACCACCACGCACGCCTGGCAACAAAGGTTTTGGGGAACAGTGGAACACAGCCACATCTGCTTCCTCTCTGTCATGTGGTACTGGTCTGTAAGCAGCAAAGCTCAGTAGTTGCTACAGAGACTACATGGCCAGGGAAACCAAAACTATTTCCTATCAGGCCCTTTATTGAAAGTTGTCTGGCCCCTTGCCTTAACTGTTTGGGTTGTTGCTCAAGGTGGTAGCTGTACCTGGATCCTGGCACCCTTGCAGCTTTAAGCATCTCAAGGGCAGAGGGTACGTTCTCTTCTGCCTATGGCCACAGTTCCCAGCTACTGGTGCTGGGTGTATGTTAGAAGCACATGTGTGTGGCAGGTACTCAACTTTGTGGCTGGAAAAACATTCTTTGCCTCTTAATAAGAATAAAAGAACACCGTGCTCTACTAGGGAGGACTGAAACCTTGGCAGATTTTTTTTTTTCTTTTTCAGGCAGAGGAGGCCAAGAAAAATGCCACTCAATGGTCTGGTGCCAGTTCAGGTCCCCAGTAGGGTAGGAAAGGAGAGAGTGGGGGAAATGGAGTTGGGGGAACGGTAGGGGTGGGTGGGTGGAAAGAGCTTCTCCTTCAAAGAAGGACTGGCTCACATATATCCGATCAACTGTTGCTGAGTGGAAATGGGAGGTTTTAAAAAAAGAAGAGGAAGAAGCCAGAAAAGGCAGAAGTTTAGGAAGGAAAAATTAGCAAAGGATGACCAAAGAGGAAGGAAAGAGAGGTGGAAGGTGGTTGAGTGTGTGTCTTGTGCTAGCCTGAGTCTGACCCAGCAGGAGGCATCCGTAGATTACCTCCTCAGGGCAGGCAGGAGAAGTGGGTTTGACAGCCTGTGTTTTAGGGTACAGGGTACTGAAACTCAGAAAAATTGCCAGGAAGGTAGACTGTCTGGTCACTCTGAACCAAACTGCACCTCTATAGCCGAACCAGGGCCATCCCAGGGGTTCAGGCCCCAGGGCTGAGTTCTATCCCTCTTCCTATCCTGAGGGGCTCCACTGTGTCCAACACGCCATAGCCTTGTTGCCACACAGCCTCTGCTGTGCCACATGGGTCCCTGTGCCCCATTGCCATGCTGGCCCAACCCCTTTAACCCTGTTGTATAGTAAAGTATTCGCTGTCGTCTTACAGCTGTAAGGAGGCAGGCTGAGACTTCTGGCTTCAGCCCAAGCCCGGGATGCTCTGAGATGGCCTCAGGAAGTCAGGTGAACACACACTGGGGTTTTGCTTTGTAAGGAACAGCACTTCAGTACAGGCTCGTGTGAATTGAAGGCCCGTGGGGCAGATCGCCTGGAAGGAAACACTCCTGCAAGTGGGAGGACCTTGTTGCTGTTTATTGGAACTGCTGAGGACCATGTGTGGGGACTAGGCCCTGGCAGGACATTCCTCCACTCCAGCATTCGCACTGACTGGACCAGGCCTGCTAGGGAGACCCTGTGTGCAGACCAGTCCTGGAGGGCACACCAGACCTTATGGAATGCAACCCATGCTTCCCAAGGTCCTGTGGGCCTTGTTCCTGAGGTGTCTAGATGGAGCAAGTGTATGTCATAAACATGGGATTTAGAACCAAGCCCTGAGATTTCTACTACTACAGTTCTGTCTGGAACATCTACATTTCATGAAATGGAAACTTGGTGGGGTGAGGGCTTAGGCTTTAACCAGGGCAGTGGGGAGCCAAGTGAGATGTTTAAATTTTTGAGATGTGGGGTGAGAGGAAGCTTGATGTTTGGGTGCCAAGAGGTTGGGGCCATCTCTGTAGTTCAGGTCTGTCAGGGTGGGGGACAGAGTGGGTACAGAAGTCTGAGCATTGGCCTGAAAGGCTGTGGTCCCTGGGGCTCCAGGTTCCATCACGTGGAGTTTTGGCAGCACTGGTCATCCTGCTCTTGGATGTAGGCAAGTGATAGCACTTCTGGAGTGGGGAGGAGAGACAGGGCCTGAGCAAGCAGGGTGTGAGCAGGATTTAGCTCACCACGGACCATGAAGGACAGCACTCCCATTCCTCTGAGCAGCCCCTGCTGTCAGGCTGCCTGTGAAGAGGTGGGGGACAGGGATTCCTGCTAGAGGAAGGGCCTCCTGTTCTGGGAACAAGAAGGAGAAATTATTGCAGGTGTGTGCTTTGAAGGTGGTAGAATAACAGGGCTGAGGCAGTGAGGGACTCTTTACTGAACAGGCCCCACTGTCCTTCCTCATCTCTAGCGCTAGTTTTCTGCCTCTTCTCCATGACTTAGAATCCACTAAGTTCCGGGGAAGGGGGAGAAGAATTATTAGGACCCCCCCCCCCAAAAGAAACCGCCTGTCTGCCTAGTACTTGAGAGATCCCCGTGGGAGGCCATTGTGTTTGGCCCCCATGGAGCTGGGCAGAGGGGAGGAGAGCATCCTAGAAAGGCTGAACTTCAGTACTATCACTTTCATAAACTCAAAAACAATTTCCCCTTAGAGCCAGAATGCTGCCCATAACATTTCATGCAAGGATTTTTTTCCTCTCCCCACTGAGGCATTAAAGCCTCAGGAATGTAACGTTGAGTGGGTCTGTTAGTATCTGAGCCCAGCTGAGCTCTGTCACCCAGGCCTGCCCCGGGAGTGGCTGACCACTGGTAGGTCCTCCCGTGCCAGTGACAGGCCTGCGTGCCTCTGCTTGCTCACTGTGATTGAGGTCTTGTTCGTATGTTCATTCTTCCGTTCTTTCATTCGTTTGTTCGTTCATTCATTCATTCGTGGAGGCCTTACTCAGTGCGAGGCCTGCACTGGGCTCTGAGTAGTGATGCAAGAGAGGGAAAGTCCTGACCCCTGTCCATCCAGAAGACCACAGGAAATAACCTGCTGCTGTCAGGTAGAGAACAGTGAAGGGTAAAGTGGGCAGTCAAGGAAGGCTTCAGTGAGGTGGGGGCGGGGGGACAGGCCATGTGGATATTCTGGGAGAGGGAGGAATGAGGGTGCCATGCAGGATGGAAGAAGGGACCAAGGAGGCTCAGCTAGCCCAGGAGGGCCTTGCTGGCCACTGGACTCTGGGTGGAAAGCCATCGCTTTGAGCAGAAGAGAAGGGGGGTGGGGCTCTGGGGACTAAGTAACTATACTTTGAACATAGTTTCCATGATAAATAACTGAACAACAAGGGTATTTCTACAGAAATCTTACTCAGCACTGCAGGTCTTTGGCCGGGGACAGGGATAGAATTTCACTGCCAGAATTGAATAGCTTTGAGGTTCTTGCTCCCTGTTGCCAGCTTTTCCAGCAATATTTCTTTCTTTCTTTTTTTCTTTTTTTTTTTTTTTTTGGTTTTTCGAGACAGGGTTTTTCTGTGTTACAGCCTTGGCTGTCCTGGACTCATTCTGTAGACCAGGCTGGCCTCTAACTCACAGAGATCCACCTGCCTCTGCCTCCCAAGTGCTGGGATTACAGACAGCTGTGAACTGCCATGTGGGTGCTGGGATTTGAACTCCGGGTCCTTTGGAAGAGCAGCCAGGGCTCTTAACCACTGAGCCATCTCTCCAGCCCCGATTTTCTTTCTTTCTTTCTTTCTTTCTTTCTTTCTTTCTTTCTTTCTTTCTTTCTTTCTTTTTTTTTAAAGCCAGTTTATGGTTCTAGGTGCAGTATAGTAATGTGTATGTGTTTAAATTTGCTTTTAAAGTTTACTAATTTAGTATATGGGGAAATGATACCGGATTTCATGTTCTGTATTTATTTGTGTCTCTCGCCTGTTTACCTGTGAGCTTAGACTCTGTGCATATCAATTTAAGCCTTTTTAGTGTTACAGATGTTAAAGTACCAGAGGCTGGAGACATGGTTCCTCAGCCTTCCTAGCGTTGCGACCCTTTAATACAGTTCTTCATGTTGTGGCGACCCCCCCCCAACCATTACATTATTTTTGTTGCTACTTCCTAACTGTAATTTTTGACTTATGAATTGTAAATATCTGATATGCTGGATATCTGATAGGTGACCCCTGTGCAAGAATTATTTGTTTAACCTCCCAAAGGGGTCAAGACCCACAGGTTGCGAACAGCTGTTATAGATGAACGCACACTTAAAAACAAAGTCATTCCGAGGTGGGGCTTGGTAATCCCAGCGTTTGGGAGGTGGAAGCAGGGGATCAACAGTAAATGAACTGCCAACCTGCCCCTTCTTTACATATTGATCTAATGCCCTCCCTGTAGCATTTCCGGCAGAGTTCTGGCTGGCTGTGCTGATCAGGGAAGCAGTTGCCTACTGCCACAGCTCTCTGTGACTCTAACATGGACCTGTGACCCATTGCTGTCTGTGGCTCTGTTGGACCTGTGACCCAATGCTGTCTGTGGCTCTGTTAGCAACTTACAATGTGTCTCGTGTCCCAAGTGAACACTGGTGTTCCTTTGCCCGGCCACACCAATGCAGACCCAACGCAGTATTGCAGAGGGGAATAAGTAAGGCATCCCTTGGGTACTTTGCTCTTCACTGAGCCAGCTTACTGTCCAGTTCTGCAAACCGGTGTGGATTAAGGAGCCACAGCTCAACCTCACCTTTCAACCTACAAGACCAAAAGAGCTCTGTGGCTTAGGCTGACCTAGTTTTCATATTTACTTAATTTTATTTTGTGTGTGTTTCCCTACATGTATGCTTGTGCATCATGTCTCCTGGTGCCTGCAGAGGCCAGAAGAAGGCGATGGATCCCTTGGCACTGGAGTTACAGATGCTTGTGAACTGCCATTATGTGGGTGCTAGGAATCGAACCTGGGTCCACTAGAAGAGCAGCCACTGTTTTTAACTCTTGAGCCATCTCTCTAGCTTTGATTAATATTTTTACTGTTTCTAGGCTTGATATATATCTAGAAAAGAAGAAAGAAAGAGGAAAAAGAAAGGAAGGAAAGTGTGATAGAATTTGTAGCATGCAAGGCTTGAAAAGTTCAAGGACTAAATATAGCAGGTTATCTAAGCCATTGTCTTGAATGTGTTTTAAAACAAAAATCTATTTTAAAACTTAGGGCATTTTGAGGTTGACCAATCAGAGGGTTGGTTAAATGGCAGCTTTAAAAACAGACGAGTTTAGCTTTCTGTTCACTCTGGCTCTCTGTGGGAGTGGCTGCTCTGAGAGCTGTGATTTTCTGCAGACCCCCAAGTCATTGGCCCCCACCCCAAAGACCTCTGTGAGGGCTTAGAAATTTGTCCGCTCCTGTCTTCACACTGGGTGACTGTGGTTCAGGGTGTAGAGCATCCTTTCTGATGAACCCACTATCTCAAGAGAGCCACCTGTTTCTTCGTCAGACCTCAGATAGGCTTTTCTCCTGGCGTCTGTCCTGGTCAACTGCACCAACTTTCACAAACTTTCTATGTGGAGCTAGGTGCGGCTTAGACATGGTGAGCTCTGTTTGAGCAAGGCGTGTGGATTCAGTTCCTAGCGTAAGCGAACAAACAAATAATAATAAAAAATTTCCCTTCCAGAAGTGAGGATTTGCGATGTTTGATTTCTAAGTGGTACAGGGAGTGACGTGGGAATGCTGAGAATGTGTGCCTCTCTTGCTCCGATCCTCCTAACATGCACCACTGCTATTTTCTCTAGAAATTGTGGATGGGAACGTGAAGATGACGTTGGGCATGATCTGGACCATTATCCTCCGCTTTGCCATCCAGGACATCTCCGTGGAAGGTAGGTCTCTGCTTCCTTCTGTTCCTTCTTGAACTTTAACCTCTCCCCTTGCCTTCCCCACCCAGGCTTCCTCTCTCCGCTCATCCAGAGCTCCCTCATATGATTTCAAATAACCCCCCAGAAGTATGTTGGCCCAGCAGCATTCCTCACTTTGAGAAGGCCAAGGCTGTTGTGGTTAAGTGTCTTAAAAGCCTCACCAGACCCTTGGTGGGAAAGGGTAAGAAAATAAGAGGAATCATTGGAAAGTGTGTGGTGTCCCATGTCCACCACTGCTCTCACAGCATCCCCTGGTGGCCACCTTTCAGATCTGCACAGGTCGCCCTGGTATGAGAGAATAATCCCCTGATGTTTGATTTCTTACTCTACCCTTTTTTGTTTTTTTCCCCTTTTTTCTTTCTTTCTTTCTTTTTTTTGAGCTTTGTGACTGATATAATTCTTTTATCACTTTCTGTTTGTGGTTTGCCGTGTATAAGATATATGCATACAAGAGCCACTTTTCAAAATGGTGATACTGAATTAAAATGCTTTTAAAGTAGGCATATTTTAATTTATATGTATGGTATGCTTTATGTGTGTGTGCATGTATGTCTGTGTAAAGTGTGCATGCCTGGTGTCTCAGAGTCCAGAAGAGGGTCTCCTGAGACTGGAATTACAGTTGTGGGCTCCCCAGTGTGAGTTCTGAAAACTAAACTTGAGTCTTCAGGAAAAGCAGCAAATACTCTTTAACCACTAAAGCCGTCTCTCTGGTCACATAAAGATTTACTTTATTTTTAATTGTGTGTATGATGTGTGTCTGTATGTGTTTATGTACAGGTGAGTACTGTGCCCTCAGAGACCAGAGCCCTTGGCTCCTGGAGCTGGTGTTACAGGCATTTATGAACTGGGTGCTGGGAACCAAATTCGGGTCATCTGCAAGAGCACTGTGCTCTCACCTGCTGAGCCACCTCTCTAGCCCCATGCCCATTCATATATAGATTGACTGACTGACTGATTTTTTTGTTTTTTGAGACAAGGTTTCTCTGTGTAGCCTTGGCTGTCTTGGAAGATTGATTGATTGATTGGTTATTTAATTATTTAGAGGCAGGATCTCACCATATATACCCCTGGCTAGCCTGGAACCTGCTATGTAGAATGTGAGATCACTCAGAAACCCACCTTATTAAATGCCACCACCCAGAGTTCGCAGATCTGAACACATAGAGGCAGTTCAGTCTGCAGGCTTGGGGCTGGGAGTTCCCCTATTCCCTCAGATGCCTGGTTTTACAGACACTCACCTGTTCCACATAGAGTCAGGGGGCACCAGGGACAAATCAGTGCAGTAAATAGGAAGAAGCCTTACTTTGGATGAGCAGGGATAGGCATCCTTTCTTCATGTTCCTCCATGTTCACCCAAAAGGTTGTGTGATCCCTGTCAAGGGGCTTCTGGTCATGCACATGTCATAGACTCTTCCAGCTGTCCTTGGAGCAGCCACCAGTTGCTGACTTACCTGTATCCCTGTCACTTGTTGAATAAAAGAGAGTTGGGCAGATAACCCCAAAGAGCTGCTGCTGCCTGGACATTTTAGTCTATGGTATGAGTGGCTTGCTTTTTTTTTTGTTTCTTAACCTTTCCAACTTTGCCCAACAAATAAGACATGGTGGCCTAGATGTCTTCCCTCTTTATAAGAGTGGAGCTGAGCTCTTAAGGCCCCTAAAGGACTTCTTATAAGCAGTACCCTCCCTCCCCTGGGTCAGCCCACTGATCTCTTCCCCTTTCACCCATCTCACAGAGACATCAGCTAAAGAAGGGTTGCTCCTGTGGTGTCAGAGGAAGACAGCACCATATAAAAACGTCAACATCCAAAACTTCCATATCAGGTGAGTTCTGGAGCCAGGGGGCTTCCCACAGAGGCTCTGGCCTGTCTTCTCAGGGCCTCCCTGTCCCCCTTGTTTGGAAGAGTCAGGGGAAAAAGTGGCTCTTCTGGGGAAGTGTGCGTCCCTTTGGATCTGCTGTCCCTTCTTGTGGTGGCTTGGAACTTTGCTAACGTTTGTGATAATGGGAAGAACCCCAAGATCATGTCAGATCAATAGGCTAAGGTCATGGGCTTTAGTGAGGTGTGAGAGTGGATGTGGCAGGTTCATCTCAACTTGGCAACCACTCAAAAAAGCTTGACCCCAGTGCCTGGGAATATGGCAGGTAGAAGTCTCTCTTTCTATCCTGTCTTCTAAATCCTGCTCCAGAGGATTACATAACGAATGTCAGAAGTCATCAGCTTCCCCCCCCCCCCGCCCCCTTTTTCTCTCCCTGGACAGTTGGAAGGATGGTCTCGGTTTCTGTGCCTTGATCCACCGACACCGGCCTGAGCTAATTGACTATGGAAAGCTGCGGAAGGTACGTGTGGTCATCCGATCTCATGCCCTCTTCTCTTGCTTGATGACTGGTCTCTAGTGGGTGGAGACAAACTGAGGGAGGAC
Source organism: Lophiomys imhausi (assembly GCA_907164525.1). Taxonomy (NCBI): domain Eukaryota; kingdom Metazoa; phylum Chordata; class Mammalia; order Rodentia; family Muridae; genus Lophiomys; species Lophiomys imhausi. Next base: position 5,600,294 of record CAJQZJ010032322.1, read on the forward strand.
AGGAAAGGACAGGATCACTGCTGAGAGTCCATTGCCCAGCCTGAGACTGAGCACCATCTGGAAGCAAGCAGAAAAATTTTTTTTCTGTTTATTACCCAATGTATGCATCACAGATCCCTTTGCACATACACAGCCCACCAAGAAAGCTACCAGAACTGAGGCAGCAGTTTGTGAGTGACATTTCTCCTTTCTGTCATTTCTGTTTTCATAAGATGGCAGTGTTAGTTGATGATGTAAAACATCTCTTATCCTGAGAGACATTTTGTTCCAGTGTCCCCATGTCCTAGGCAGGTGCTGTGGGTTTGGTTTCTTGTGTTGCCTCTCAGTTTTATTTATGCTTTTGAGACAGTAAATGCATTTCACTATATTGCTCAGGCTGGTCTCCAACTCCTGGACTAAAAGTGATCCCTCTGCCCCAGGCTTCCAAGTTTCTAGGACTTCATTTCTATCACCTTCATTTATGTCTGGTGTCAGTTTACTTGGTGATTTTCTTGAGTGAGAAGTGTATGTTGAGGACTGAGGAGGTGGAGCAGTTGTAAACTCATGGTGGTTGTAGGTGTCCAAGCTTGACAAAGGACACTGGCCTAGACCCTGGTGAGGCCTGTCCTGAACCATTCTTATCTACCATGAAGCCAGTGGCATGAGCTCTTCCAGCTGCACATTGATATGGAATGTAATGGACTGGAAATAGAACCTGTTGCATATAGCCATCTTGGCACGGGGTCTTCTAGGACCAAAAAGCGTGTTTCTCCCCTTTCCCAGGGTACCTGAGGGCAGTGTTCAGTCTAGCCTCCCCACACAGACACACCTGTGCCCCAGGGCTTCTTGCCTACCAGGTACCAAGAAAGCCCTGATGCTCCTGTCTTGTGGTGGTGGCAAGGCCTCCGGCTTTAGGATGTAGATAGATGAGTGAGCTGAAGGAAAAAAAAAAAAGGTTTGTGAGGAGGAAAAAGCAGATTCCTATCCTCTGGACATCTACCCTCTGCTCACCTGCAAGGGACCATTTGCTAACGGAGAGGATCCTGAGGCCTGGCTCTGTTAGCTAGAGCGACCGCTCACAAGCTAACCTCTAAGGGAGAAGAGAGCCCCAGCCTACCAGTTCAGCTGCTTTTGCATGAGAGAATGCCCGGTGTGTCTCTTGCCCATTGGTGAGCTGCTGGCTTCCTCTTTCTGACTTGTGAACAAGGTGGCTGTGATCCAGGATACACATCTCTGTCTGAGACTGTGTTTTCATGGGTGTCTCTTGCGATTCTGTGGACCACTGGATAGAATGGGAACTCCTTGTTTAATTTGTTAAAGCATTTTCTTCCTCCCTCCAAACCCTCCCATTAACCACACCCCTCCCTGTTGCTGTTTTTCAAATATGGCCTCTTTTTATTTAATTATTATTATTGTTCCTTTTCTTTAATTATTATTGTTATTGTTGGTGGTGGGGTGTGTGTATTCCTAAATACATAAATATAAACTGCTCAGTCTGTATAATGTTACCTGAATGTCTTCAGGGCTGACCATATCATATTAGATAACTGCCTGGTGTGCTTCTCCCTGGGGAAGACTCTTTCTCCAGCTCTCGGCCTTCCTTACTTGCCTGCAGTTCTTTGTTTAGGGTTGAGGCTTTCTCCCTTCCGCAGCAGCATGTCTACTGGTGCCACCCCCGTTGAGGTCATATTTAGGCAGACATGTTCATGAGGCTCCACAGGAGTAGCTTCTAGCGTTTATAGGAGATACAATCTCACAGTAAACTCCTTGGCTCTTACAGTCTTCTCCCCTCCCCATTTCTTTCACGATAATCCCTGAGCCTTAGATGTGGGAGAATAACTTTGAGAATTCTCCATTCCCTTCTCCACGGCAGCTACGCCACTTTATGAGACTGGCGTGCTGCCCGCTGGGCTGAGGATGTGCTTAACTGCACCATTTTATATTAACTCCATGTTTGAAGTACACTCCAGGGTGCAGGGATCCCAGAGTCCCCAACGTCCTTGCCACCCCTCCTCATTTACTCTCTAGAAAAGATAGCAGAGGCACAACTTATCAAAAACCCATGGATATTTAGAAGAAGGGGGATCAGCTTCAACTTATAACTAATCTTCAAGACTTAAGAGCACAGATCCCAACTATTGAGTTTGGATGGGGGAAGCTAAGTCTGTGTTCTTTACCCATGTGTCCTTCCAGAACTGATGGTGCCCTGCTCCCCGCATCATTTCTTAGTAGTTCTTTCCTACCCTGGGTCTAGCCCCAGGCCCATGTTCTTCACCTCATTTCCTGACATACTGAAGCTTGAGGGGGGGAAGAGGGGAAGAGAATGGGTCAAACCTCTAGCTAGTGGCCCCTGAAGGCCTTGAAGCCAGTCTTTCTTACCAAAAACCTGGAAGGGGCTGGTAGAAAGTCACACCACACACACACACACACACACACACACACACACACACACACACACACTGACACACTGTGACCTGTAGCTCTCTGTATGCTCACTTTGTCCTTTTCTCCTTTAGGATGATCCACTCACAAACCTGAACACGGCCTTTGATGTGGCCGAGAAGTTCTTGGACATCCCCAAGATGCTGGATGCAGAAGGTAAGGGCTTTCTCCACTGCCCCTCCCCATCTCCCCCAGCAGCTGAGGCATGAAGGGAGTGGTCTGTCTGTCTGCTGGGACCTCAGCTTGAAGAGCTTGGGGTCCCTTGCCTGCCACAGATTCTGTGTGGTTTGAAGGAATAGGTACCAGCTGGTAGTACCCAGGAATCATAGAGCAGGCTTCTTGGAGAGGGGAAGGTAGACCTTTCTCCTCTGTCTTTGCCCTTGGTAGAAGCAGGAACCGTGGCCACTGTCCCTTAGTTAGGTGCTCCTTAATCCTGATGCTCATGTGCCATTTTACAGTGCCTTAGCTCCACGCTAAGCTGAAGAGAGTCTAGGGTGGGGGGGTGGGGGGGGTGGGGAGATTTCCAAGATTGCCCCAAGCTCTGTACGCCTAACAACCCCACCAGTGGCATTTCATATTTGAAAATGTCATCAAGAAGATCCCAAACATGGACAGAAGCATACGATGGTATATTGCCCACCATTCCAAAAAGGTTTTTGATATGCCATCACACCTTATTTTTCTCGTTTGTCCTTTCACCGTCTTTGTTGGACTATATTAAATCTCAGATCCCATCACTACTACCTACTTCCAAGTACATGCCTTAAGGATAACTGGTGTTTCTGTGTGTAATTAAAATACTTTCCACGACCAGATGTGGTGCCATGCATGAGCCTGTAATCTCAGCACTCAGGCTGAGACAGGAGGATCATGAATTTGAGCCCAACCCGGGATACATAAGTGAGGCTGTCTCAGAAACAAACACAAAACAGTTTCACATCTAGCACACATGACAGTAATCCCCAAGTATATCCCTTGTCGTGTTCATAGCCAAAGTCCTCTAGTTTAAAATTGCTGTTGAAGGTGGGCCGGCTTCAGTCCATGCATGCACGTGGGTGGTGAGTTCTATATGTCATTTCCACCTCAGCCCTTCCCTCCTTTCTGCAACCCTTTTCATCGATGCCATTGACCTTGTGATTGGAGGAGGACTGCCAGGTAGGGCATTCCCTTGTGGGCTTCTTTGCTTGCCTCCTGGGGCATCACGTGACCCATTCCTCTGTGTGTCCCATGTTCCTGTTAGTGAAGGCTGACGCTGGAGGCTAGCTAGATTCATGATGGAGCTTTTGTCAAGGTTGCTTACAGTGTGCGGGCTTCTGCATCCCCTTGTGAGATTTGCCATGTGTTCACTAGGTGGCTTTAACTGCAGCTCTCTCTGTTTCTCTACAGACATCGTTGGTACTGCCCGACCGGATGAGAAAGCTATTATGACTTATGTGTCTAGCTTCTACCATGCCTTCTCTGGAGCCCAGAAGGTACCTGGGCCCCTGATCCTTCTATGCCTAGCACACCTCATGCCAGATCCCAGCCATGCCCTCTTGCCCCTCCCTCCTTCTATCCTTCCATGTCCCAGTCTGGATGGCCTGGTTCTGACCTCATGAATAGTTAGCTGTGTTTCTGAAGAGGTCTCAATTGCCTCTTCTCCCACCCTTTTCCTCTGCTGTCTCTCACCATCTCTCCAGACTGAGAACATTTAGCGAGCGTTAGTCCTTTGGAACCAGCTGCATGGCCCAGGCAGAAGGGCTGGGTGTGTGGAAGCAGTGAACCCTGGCTGCAGGAGACAGTAAGCTACAGTTCCACCTCTGTGGAAGCTATAGGCTTGACCTCAGTTGGGCTTGTGGTGCACTTCTTCTCTTCACTGACCCATTTTGGAAAGGTGTCATACCTCGAGCCCCCCACCCCTTCTACTCTCAGGCATGATTTAACAAGTCTGTATCTAGCCCTCAAACCCTATCCTGCCTGGGACCCCCATGTGGACCCTGTGTTCTCAGGTGTAAGCATGACCTGTGGGAGGAGGGGATAGGATGTGAGTGGCAGTGAGGGCCCTCTGGTATCCCGGCCCAGACTGCTCTGCCATGCAGAAGGTAAAGCCAGGTTGTATGGTTTTGTAATACACCAGAGCCCGCTTCCTACTGTGGGCACTGGAAAACTGGAAGTTGTCACTCACTACCAGGCTTATCTGGGGCAGCAGAAGTCCCTCCCAGAAGCAGCACATGGCTGTGACCACAGAAACCTTTGTGGCTTTGGTCCCAGTCCCTAGGCCTGCCATATGGTCCTCATGCCTCTGACCTGTCGGAAGTGCATGTTGGAAGACTCCGCCCCCACCCTAGCTCCTTTGCTCATTTCCCTCTCTGCTCATGTCCCTTGTGGCCCACTCCTCTCCTCCTGCTCGTTCCCCCTCTGTCTCACGCTCTCTGTCCACTGCTGCTGTTTGGGTTTGCTCTGTGCTGTTCTACTTTCTCTTCTCAATCTCTTCTCCTTCTCTGTGCAGATGTGTAGGCACGCTAAGGCCGGAGGGAAGGCCATGTGACCTAATGTTTCATGTCACGGCCGCGCCTTCTAGGTGCGCAGAAGGTGAGCTCGCCCTTGGCCTCGCCCACTCTCCCTGCTGCCCTTTAGCTCATCTTGTCCTCCTCAATGGACACCAGCAGCACTCCCTGAGCGAGAGAGGGTTAATTCACCCATCCCCACAGAGGACAGGACACTCTCAGAACCCTGGCAAGCACACTTATGGATGTCAGAGAAGCCCAGCCTCTGGGTAGCCTTCCTTTTGGTCTCTGTGAACACTGGGCATAGTGGACCCTACAGAGGGGAAGGCAGCTGAGCTGTCAGAGCTTGGATCTTAAGCCATTCCTTTAAATACCCAGGATCCCTTTCACCTCTGACCCTCCCTTCTTCCTGCCTGAGCAAGGCCATCTTCCCAAATACAGGCAGCAGCCAGGGTCGGGAGAAGTCTTCTGCCTTTCCCTGGATGTTCAGGCTGCATGTCACTTGCCAGCCAGGCCTTTAATGGATAGTTGCAAACTATATAAGAATGCCACTTGGGTGCCGTAGACTGTGGAGATTTGAACATTCATTACTAAAATTATCCTGCACAAAGCAACAAAGCTGTCTTTTTCTTTTCTTTCTTTTTAATTTAATTTTATTTTTGTTTTTGTCTTTTTGTTCTTATGGTTTTTTGAGAGGGTTTCTCTGTGTAGCCCTGGCTGTCCTGAAACTCCCTCTGTAGACCAAGTTGGCCTTGAACTCAGAGATACACCTGCCTCTGCTTCCCAAGTGCTGGGATTAAAGGTGTGTGCCACCATGTCTGGCTTCTTTTTTTTTTTCCCTGTGGTGGTGCTGGGTTTGAACCCAGAGCCTTGTGGGTGCTAAATAAACATTCTACCACCAAACTTCATGTCCAGCAGTAACAAATCAGTGTGCCTTTTTAAAAATAGAAATGCCTTGAAGAAAAGGCACCTTTCAAAAAAATTGCCCCAAATTGAACCAGATGGGCTGGCAGCAGTCCTGGACCTGCTTTGCTACTGACTGCAGAGGACTCAGCCCAACTGTTGGTTCCTCAGTGGTGGCCAGCATCCAACGTCCCAGTCCTGTTCCACTGCTGGGCTTGTGACTCCTCCTTCTCTGTCACCCCCCACCTCTGCTGCTATCCTGCTGACCTCTTCTGCACCCTGTCCCCCACCTCTTAGGCAGGATATAGGCAGCCTCTCTGCTTGCCTTGGTTGGGCATTCCCACTCAGCCTGCTAACCACAAAGGGTGTACTGCCAGGCTGCCGTGAGGTGGCCTCTTCCCTCTGTTGGACTATCTTGTTCCTCCTTTTTATGCCTTTTGCCTTTAGGGATTCTGCCCTGGGCTTCATGCCTGCCGACACTGGCCTTGCCTGTCTTTGATGCCTTCTCTGTGGCCTGGCTGATGATAATGCTCAGGAGGGGTGTGTGTTTGTTTGCATGTGTGTGTGTGGGCGTGTGTGTGTGCATGTGCATGCACACATGGATGGCATGGAAGAGATGTGCATGTATCCTGTGTGTGGTAGGGAGAGAGCGGGATTTGTGTGGCTCTCCCTCTGAAGCCCCCCCCTCCCCTGTGCCCTCTTCCCTTTTTCTCATTTCCTGTTGCAACCATTTCATGCTTTTGTCCACACATCCCAGGATAGGAGCGCAGACAGTGTGGCAGAGTGTGTTGTGTCCTGCTTGATCCTCCGGTCTCCTGGACAGAGACCTTACCCAGAGTTGTCCCACGGCATATGCCTAGAGTGATGAGCTCTGGAGGGATGTGTACCTCTGGTTTTGGGGACAAGGAGATGAAGGAGTCTTTCCATATCTCACATTCTAGTCCTGACTACCTTTGTGGCTGGTACTTGTGAGAGTCATCTTCAAGAGCTTCATCCACGGCCCACCCTCCTCTCCACACCTTTTCCTGACCAGTCATAGATAATAGAAGTAGAAAGTTCCCAGCTAATATGCAGACATGTGGAAGTGCCTGTGTGCATTGACGTGCAAACAAATGGTGGGCACAGCTGCTGAGGGACTGTCCTCATTGGGTGAGGACCAACTTCTGTTTGGCAGGCTGGTTTGGGTTCTGATTCCTGGCTTTCCTTCCCCTGACCGGTTTTAGAGTGAGTGGAGAGCATCAAGGTTTTATTTATGCAGCCAGTGCTTTGGAGGTCTCTTGGGAGCTGTTTCTAGGGATTGGCCCTTGAATGGACAAATGTGATTTGATGCGGGTGTTTCTGGTTGTTTAGGGACAGGTGGAGCTGTCTGCATCCATCTACCAGCCTGTCAATCACTCAGTCCACAGAAGCTGTCTGGAAAGGCAGGGCAACAAGGACCTCAGAGCAGGGCTTGCGCTGCTGCAGATCTCTCCAGAGGGGACAGCTGTGGGAGGGTGTTTTCTGTGAGCATCAGGTTGGAACTTGGAGGCTTAGTGTGGGATAAGGTACTCCCAGGAGTGTCTCTGGTACCATTAGGGAAGGGTGAAGAGACCTGCAAGGAGTGTCTAAGTAACTAAAGAGTTACTACTAACAGTGGTGGCAAAGAAGGTCACCACAGCTAAGGCAGAAGCTTTGAGGTGTGAGAGGAGAGGACATCGGCATTGCCAGGTCACTGTGGAACAGGAAGTTCTGGGCAAGTTGAGGTACAGAATGAGGGACCGACATGTATCTCAAAACCCAAGCCAGCCTGCTTGTCTTAGGGAATAGGGCTAGGAGCCATGATCTGCTGAGCTTAGCAAACCCAGGGAAAGGATAGTAGACTAGACATGGGGAGGGGTAGACTAGGCAGCAGTCACTGAGAGGAAAGAAGGAAAGGCAATTTTAGCTAGATTCGAGGAAATTCATATGGATAGTGGGTTGTGGGTGACAGTGTCACTGCCTAGTTTGGGTATTTGATGACACCTTAATTGATGACAGCCTCTCTCTAGATGGACCTGTCTCAGGTGACTTGGTGCTCTGATTATGAGAGTGGAAGTTTGGCATGGGATAGCTGAATCTCTAAGAAGAATGACTCATGGGAGACATGGCTCAGAGGTTGAGAGCACTTCTGCTAACTGTTCTTCCAGAGATCCCGAGTTCAATTCTCAGCAACCACATGGTGGCTCACAACCATCTATAATGAGATCTGGTGCCTCTTCTGGCATTCAGGTGTACATGCAGGCAGAACACTGTATACATAATAAATAAAGAAATCTTAAAAAAAAGAATAGCTCATAGCTTTAAAAAATATACATAAAATTAAATGTTGTGTGGCTGTGTATGGTGATGCACACCTTTAATCCCAGCACTTGGGAGACAGAGAGGCAGGTGGAGCTCTGTGAGCTCAAGGGCAACCTGGTCTACATAGCAAGTTCTAGGACAAGACAGGCTCCATAGAGAAAGCTTGTGTAAACCAATACATTGTATGTTAAGTTCTACTAATAGTATAGTTGGAAGTGGCCACTGGCCTCTTTCTCTGGTGTGTTAGCTCAGCTCATTGGCATCTGTTCTTGCTTGTATATTATCTCATGCAGAGCCTGACAATCACAAGGACTTGGGTAGCCTGGTTCTTGCACAGGTTTTAGAACACCCCGACCCTTCACAGAAAACCCAAAACTAGAAGCCAACCTGGGTGTTCTTCTGAGGTGGCCTCCATCTCTTCCTTTCTCCCAGGGCTGTTTCTTTCCTCTCCTGGGTCAAATCCCTCCCTGGTGCTTCGGAACTCCAGCAGCCTTGCCAGTGTTGCTCACACACTGGGCTGCCATTGCTTTCCCACTCGGTTCCCATCCTGCAGTGGGCTTCTTGTAGCTCTGAGGAAGGGAGGCCAGAAGCTTGGGATAGGTGCCAGAAGGCTGCTCTCCCCATCTGCAGCCCAGTTCCGATCGCTCCGTGAATGAGATCTGCATGGCCAGCAAGGCTGACTTGTCTCACCCCTCTTTGGCTGAGGTTGGGAGTCATTGTCATCTCTTCATAAGAGAGCCACCTGAGACCCTTGTTCCTTATGCTCCTGGCAGGCTTATTCAGGGTTGCAGCCTATGGGAGGGAGGAAGAAAGAAGACCAGCGTTATGAGGACTTAGCCTCTGTCTTCCAAGAACCTGCTTCTTGGGGGGGGAGGGGGAGGGAGAGAGATGAAAGAAAGAAAGAAAGAAAGAAAGAAAGAAAGAAAGAAAGAAAGAA
>CAJQZJ010032322.1:5609369-5664320 GCA_907164525.1 Lophiomys imhausi
GAAAGAAAGAAAGAAAGAAAGAAAGAAAGAAAGAAAGAAAGAAAGAAAGAAAGAATGAATGAATGAATTGTGTTCTGTGGGGATGTTTTTCCCAAAAGGCAGTTCCTTCAGGCATGCTGGTAGAGTCCTCAGGCTGTCTTTCCTGATGAGACTATTCCGAAAAGAACAGGATGCAGGCTTTATTTGGAGAAGGGTTAGATCCCTCAAAAAGTTCTCGGGAGTCCCTGTGGAAGCCTTCCCCTGATTTAATCCAAAGGAGTCTTTGGCTGTGGAACAGTCCACAAGCTATGGTGGTTGTGGTGCCTTTGGCGGCTGTGGTGGAGCTCTAGTGTTTACCAAACACAACTCTCAAAACTATGTAAGCTTGGCCAAGCATGGTGGCGCACACCTTTTATTCCAGCACTTTGGAGGCAGAGACAGGTGGATCTCTGAGTTCTAGTTCAGCCTGGTTTACAAGAGTGAGTTCGAGGATAGCTAGGGATACACGGAGAAACCCTGTCACAAAAAGCAAACAAAAAAGTACAAACTCAGACCCCACTCAGCCTAACAACTTGGTAAACAAGTAGGTCTTTATGGCTTTTGAACCCAGGATTTCAGGATGCACCTGGAGGACATCGAGTTTAAGGTGGGATTTGTTTACATTAGAAATTATAGCAGCAAACTAGCATGGTGCTGCACACCTGTAATCCCTGTACTCTGATGTCTGAGGCAGGAGAATCTGAAGTTCCAGGCCAGTCAGTAGCTGCTGTTTATCTAAAATGAGGAGCTACCCATGGCTTGTTAATGGCAATGTCTGCAGCTGTGCCACCTCCTGATTGTCTGTGGTCCTCTGGCCTGGTTTTGGTAATATCAGGCAAATTATCACCCCCGCTGAGTGCTGGTAAGTCTGCATTGTTTTTGGATCCTGCCTCTTAGGGATAAGGTCCTGGGAAGGAGCTGTCTCCTCAGTGCCTCTGGTAATTCGCCACAGTTACTTGGTGGTTCTCAAGAAAGGATGACAATCAAGCAGGATTCTTCCATATGGGAAGGGGCCATGTCATCTCCAGGGCAGGGATGATGATGAGGAGACCTTGGTTTCTTGAGAGCTGGGAGTCTCAGAGTCCCTATCTAGGTCCCCCTAAGAAGCTGTGTTCTCCTTTTGGAGTCTCAGCTGTTCCATTACCCACACTGTAGGATGCAGTCTCTGGACTTTTCGCTTTTCTGTCCCATCCCCTATGTGTCCCAGCACACTCACCACAGGGCATGTGATTTGGTTGGCATTTCCTCTTTGAAAAATTCTTGGAAAAAAACCACATATATCATAGTCATTCCTTCCAATTCTTGGGAATTCCCTTACACTAGTTCTCATTTTGTGGTAACAGAAACTCTTTCATTCATCAACCAGATTTAGGTTTTACCTTCTCTCTTAAGCTAAGTGTCCTTTATCATCTGTAGGTTACCAGTCTCCAGGGTCTCAGGGTTCCTTATCTATCTTATCATAGGCATTGTCTTCTCTCCTTTAAACTGTCTCCTTTGTACCCTGTGGTCCCAAAGAGCTTCACATTTGCTTCCCCTTGGGGTAGAGTTGACGTGTGTACAGGACACTACTCAATCAAGTGAGCTAGGTACTTTAGTGAACACCTTTATACCCAGGTCTTAAGAGGGAGAGGTGGGTGGCTCTCTATGAGTTCAAGGCCAGTCTGGCCAAGAGTGAGTTCCAGGACAGCCAGGGATATGTAGTGAGATCCTATCTCAAAAACAAATGAAATCACTTAAGTGAAGTGGATTTGGGAGCACAGGATCCCTGCTGGTGTTGGGTACGCAGTACATTTCCCAGCCACCAGAGGGCAAGTCTTATGGTGCGCTAGTCCTTGTGGCTGGTTACCATTCCATCCCTCCTCATTCTTCCTGCCGCCCGAGGACTCTCTGGTCTGTCCTGGCCCAGTGTTTGTTGCACGATGTGATCCTAGCTGAGACATCAGTATCTGTGCTGGGTTTCCTGGGCTTGCCGCCCATGCTGGGTTGATCCTCCATCTTATCCTCCATGCGCTGCCTCGTTTTTTAGCTTTTCTCTAAAAAGGGCTTTGGGCCAGGACCCTTCAGGGAACTGTCAGTGAGCGACTTGAAGTCTTACATCTTCAAAATCCTTTCAAATCCAGCTTGAGGTCCCAAGTCCTTTGATCCCTGGACTTTCAGGCTGGGCATGAATTTCCTCCTCTCTCCACCTGGCCTGAGATTTTGAATGCCTCAGTTACTTTTGATTAATTTCTTCCTGGCTTGCATGATGGAAATCAGCTGTTGTCCAGGGCTGGCAAACAGGGTGATGCAGAAGATGGGGGGAGGGTGTGACTCAGAGCTTTAGGGGCTCCCTTCCAACTATACGGAGTAGTAGGGTGGAAGGGGTTTGCTGGCACAGGTGTGTCCAGGTACCCCTGCTGCTGGGACAGGCGGCTTATGATTTTCTCTGTCTCATTGCCAGGCGGAAACAGCAGCCAATCGTATCTGCAAGGTGTTGGCTGTCAATCAAGAGAACGAACAGCTTATGGAAGACTACGAGAAGCTGGCCAGTGATGTGGGTACCCCTGTGTTCTTCTAGCTTGGCCCCAACAAGGCCCTGTATTATGCTCTCAGGATTTGTACCTCAGATTCATTCTGAGGACACAGTCCCAGGCTGGTGCAGTGCATGATCCAAGCTTAATTAACACAAGGCAACTTGGTTCTGGGCCTCTGGGAGAGCGGAATTGAAGACAGAGGAGGTGGTCTCTGAGCTACAGTGAGCCTGGGAAATATGTCACCTCTCTGCCTCTTGTTTTTTCTTTCACTTACTGAGTGGGAGTTGAGCCCTTGGATCTCAGAGGCATTTGCAGCCTGGTGCACTGCCGCTCCATAAGTTCTGCCTGAACTAGGTAGTACAGGGTTATGTAAGGTACTTACGAAACATATTCGTGGAAAGACTCAGTACTGGCTTGGGATTGGTGTTTAGCAGTACTTAGTAATTAGCAGTGAGGCCAGCAGGGGACAGGATGGGAAAGAGTTTATCAGCTGCCTGCTATCATTTGGATTAAGGTGCTGCCCCTCACTTCTTCCCTGAAATAATTCAGAATAATTTTGAAACTGTTCTCCTGGACTTTTGGTGGCTCTGCCCTCCAGCTGAGTGAGAGTCAGATGCCCGCCTGGCTTTAATCCCTGCTTCACCATTCCAGCCAGTCGCCTGGGCAAGCTGCATGACCTGGCAGAGCCTTGGGTGCCTCCTCCATAGTGTGGGGGTGGGTGTAGCACTTGGCCATGCAGCATTTCTGTGGTTATTCCTGTGAGTCACTGCGTGGGTCACGCCTGGCAGCATGCAGGTGTTCCACATGCTTCCTGTCACCTGTCCTTGTGCTCCTACATCTTCTTCATGTCCCTTCCCATGGCTCCAGGATAGAAATCTGGGCTGTCCCAGAAGCTAGCCTCTTCCTTTTGGGGCCAGAGGTCCCCTTTCTTTTACACCCCTGCTTAGTATAGATGAAGAAACTGAGGCCCGGCTAGACTTGAGCTCAGGCCTCCTTGCTTTTGGAGCATCCTGTGGTTCTTTGGTTCTCCCCTCTCAGGGCAGAGAGGATGAGGGATGTGGCCTCTGAGTTGACCATGTCCTGGTCAACTTGGACGGAGCGCCCAGAAGCCTGGTTACATGGCGTGGTGAGGTCCTAGTGGGAAGTCAGGAAGGAAATGTGCCACCAGGAGAACCTTTTTGCCAGCTCTCTTCTTCAAGGGAAGGGCCCGTGGAAGAAGGGCACGCTGGCCTTTGCACATTCTCACCCCACCCTCTGTCCTCCCACCTTAGCTGCTGGAGTGGATCCGCCGCACCATCCCGTGGCTGGAGAATCGGGTGCCGGAGAACACCATGCATGCCATGCAGCAGAAGCTGGAGGACTTCCGAGACTACCGGCGCCTGCACAAGCCACCCAAGGTGCAGGAGAAGTGCCAGCTGGAGATCAACTTCAACACTCTGCAGACCAAGCTACGGCTCAGCAACCGGCCCGCCTTCATGCCCTCCGAGGGCAGGATGGTGTCGGTGAGTGCCAGGGGCAGGGTTGGAGCCTGCCTGGCCACCTCCATCCTCCAGCCACTCAGAGATGGCCTTTCTTCTACCTACAAACCTGGTTCAGATTTCTTTTACTTTACCCTTCAGCCTTGAACCAAGGCACAACGAGACAGCCACCTCCCCCAACTATTTGAGGTCAGGCTTGTTCGTCTCAACTCTTGAGCATTCCAAACTTCCCCACACCTTAAAAAATAATGTTTTAAACAGAATATCTGGTCATACTGAACCAAGCAGTGATGTTAATTTTTACTTTCATATAACTTTAAGTGCTTTCAATATAAAATAACAGCAGCAAGAACAAAGCAAAACAAGCCCACTTTTGTGACCTTAAGTAACAAAATAATTTTTGTAGTATAGTTCTAATATGCTATTAAGTAAAATATTAAAAAGTAGTTGTTTATATTACTATCTACTATAAATTTTGTTTGTTTTTGTTTTTTTTTTTTTTTTTTTTTTTGGTTTTTCGAGACAGGGTTTCTCTGTGTAACAGCTCTGGCTGTCCTGGTCTCACTTTTGTAGACCAGGCTGGCCTCGAACTCACAGAGATCCGCCTGCCTCTGCCTCCCAAGTGCTGGGATTAAAGGCGTGCGCCACCACTGCCCGGCTTATAAATTTTGTTTTTAATTTGAAAAGATCCTCTTTTTTTTTTGTGATCCTAGGCACTGAAATCCTCATGAATTTTAGACAAGCACTCTGATACAAGGCTGCATCCCCAGCCCCTATTTTATTTTTTTTCTGTGAGATAGGGTTAACTCATTCAGGCTAGCCTAGGACTCACCCTGTAGCCCACAAAGGCCTTGAACTTGAGATTCTCCTGCCTTGGTGTTCCAAGTAGCTAGGATTACAAGCCTGTGCTAACAAGTCCAGTTTTAATTTTTATGTATAAACATAATTTTAAGTAAATCTTTTTTCTTTTTCTTTCTTTTCTTTTTTTTTTTTTTTTGTATTTGTTTTGTTTTTTTCAAGACAACGTTTCTCTGTGTAGCCCTGACTGTCCTGGACTCACTTTGTATATTAGGCTGGTCTTGAACTCACAGAGATCCACCTGCCTCTGCCTCTTGAGTTCTGGGATTAAAGGCGGATGCCACAACACCCGGCTAATTTTAAGTAGATCTTAAAGCATGTTTTATATAATAAGATTCTTTCAAACAAAAACATCTATAAGAAGTTGACTGTGACATTATAGACATTCATGTCTATAATCCCAGCTCTTGAGAGACAGAGACTAGAGGATCACAGTAGGCTTGAGGCCAATTCAGGCCGTATAGCTAGGCTTTATTGAGAAAACAAAAGACAGAACCCAGTTGTACAATCAATTTTCTGCATCATGAGTGCTTTTCTATTATGTCCCCTTTTGTCTGTCATTCCTTCCCCTTTATCCTGTCCCCAGGGCTTTATGAGACAGGAGAACACAGGACAAATTTGTCAAGGCAGAGCCTTTTATTCTTTCAAACAGCAACAAAATTACAAACAAACAGACAAATTCCAGGCACGTTGAGCAGGACCAGAGAGGACAGGCCAAGTGGGAGGAATGGTGATCTTGCGTGGAGAAGTCAATCATGCCTGTGGTGTGTGTCTGTCATGCAGGCAGTTTGGAGCAGCAGCACTTCAAGTTTAGGCTTTAATCAGATGCTGTTGGTTGTTAGAATCACTGTTAGCTAACAGATGATACTCTTGATAAATAGAGGGAATGCCCCTGGCGTGGGGCAGAGGCCCAGTGCATGGCCAGGAGGGTGGTGTTCAGACTGGCTCTGCTCTGATTGTTCCAGCTTGGTGCCTTGTGCACAGGGCACGTGCGTTTCTTTCTTCTCAGGATTGTGGCTGATTCCCTCATCCAAGCTTCTGTCCAGAGCCTAAAGGCCAGAATCTGGGAATCTTGGCTTACTAGGGCCATGTGTATCTTTGAGGCTCTAGCATCAGCTTGCTTCATTCTTTTATTGGTCCAGTCTCCTGGCCTGGTTCTTGGACCTCTGAGACTGGCCAGGATCCCATTGGAAGCTAGTCAGTGCTGGAGGGCTCCATGGCTTGATGGCCCATGTGGACTCACACTCCACTCCCTATCCAAGAGGCAGCGAAATGCTAATAGGAACCGGAAGAGGGAGGTGGGACAGTTGACAGGGGATAAGATCAGGAGGCCTTTCCTGGAAGGCTGCAACCCCTCCAGGTTCTCTGAGCCTGTGCCTCCCATCTCTGCAGGATATCAACAATGCCTGGGGTTGCCTGGAACAGGCGGAGAAGGGCTACGAGGAGTGGCTGCTGAATGAGATCCGGAGGCTAGAGAGATTGGACCACCTGGCAGAGAAGTTCCGGCAAAAGGCCTCCATCCATGAAGCCTGGACAGATGGTGAGCCAGAGCCAGCTCCCGCCTCCCTTGATTTTCCAGCTCCCACCCAGCCACCAGCTACAGCTTCTTTCTTTTGTTTTTGTTTGTGTCTTCTTGTCTCCTAATGGTTCTCTGGCATCAGACAACTTCTCTAACCTCTGGTTTGCTTCACTTTCCATGTTTGTAAAGTAGGGTCAGTAATACCAGCCTCCTAGGTTTGCGAGAGTTAAGTGGAAAGGCCTCAGGCATGCTGAGAGTCACTGCATGGCTCTCAAGCCTGACACTGTCCCTTAGAAGCATTGTCAATTTGTCTGTTTCCAAATCTCTGAAATGCAGGTGTTGATCTTCCTCCTGTGTAGTTACCTAGGCTGGTATCTGGTGTCTGCTTATTGATGGCCAAGGTTAACTGAAGAGTGGCAGTCATAAGGGATAGAGCTTTTCCTCAGAAACTACCTGGGTTAGAGCAGTTGTTCTCAACCCATGGGTTGTGACCCCTTTGGGGGTCGAACATCCCTTTCACAGAGGTCATCTGAGACCATCAGAAAACACAGGTATTTAAGATTAATTACAGTAGTAAAACTACAGTTATGAAGAAGCAGCAGAAAATAATTTTATGGTTGGGGTCACCACAACATGAGGAACATGTAATAAATGGTCGCAACATTAGGATGGTTGAGAACCACTTAGGGTAAGGAATGGTCCTGCCTGTTTTCTTGCACCCTTCTGGCCACGCTGGCTGGAGGCTCTGAGCCAGAGCCAGTGGTCAGTGGTGCTGTAAGATTTCCTTATTCAGCTCTGGTTCATGTTCCTTTGAACTTGGGCTGGAAGTGAATAGGGAGGATCACATTCTGTAGCCATCTGAAAGTGGCCTGGCTTGGTAGGAAAATACCCAGCTAAGCCAGATCATATATATAAGTCCACCTGCAGGTACACAGTAGAGGGGATTGGTGGAGCTGGCCCTCATTCACCCATTTGTATTTTTTGTTTTATTTTATTTTTGTTTAGATTTGAAACAGCTTCATCATGTAGCCTTGTCTGACCTATAACTCACAGTGAAGACCAGGCTGGCCTGGAATTCTGTAGCTCAGGCTGGCCTGGAACTCAACGATCCAACTGCCTCTGGCTCCCTAGTGCTGGGATTAAAGGCGTGCACCATCGCGCCCAACTGGAATTCCATTTCTTGAGAATAAGGAATTAACCCTAACCATGGAGGAAATTGTGCACAGGGGTGTCTGGGGTGACTTCTACCACAGGGCAACCTGGGGTGAAGTGGGGGGTGGAGGCCCCACAGAGCAAAGAGAAGCTCTTTTGGAGGAATCTGGCCAAGAAAATACCCACATACATGGTGGGTTCTGTGTCTCTTGATTCAACTTTAAAGCAAAATATCAAGACCAAAAAAGGAATTGTTGAGCTCAGACAGACTTTTTTGTCATATTTCCCTGAAGAATATGGATGAAAAGCTAGCTATATAGCATTTATTCCATAAGCAACCTGAGTGGTTTAAAGTATATGGGAGACTATATGGAGGTTATACGTATATACTGTGCCATTTTCTATATGGGATTTGAGCATGTTGGGATGTTGGTATCCTTAGGGGTCCTGAAATGAGTCCCCTACAGATCCTGAAGGACCACTGTACCCAGGAAGACCATGAATCCAAAGTAGAAACTCTGACAGTATGAGCTGCTAAATATTTTTAAGTCAGGAAACATAATTTATATAGGAGTAGATACGTGCATTTATTTGTAAATTAAATCTAAACTTACTGTGTTACGATTTTAAAGGGGGGTGGGTGGGCCGGAGACTCAATACCCTAAGACAGAAAGAAAAGCTTTACTATTAGACACAGCTCTTAGCCTCACAGACGTAGAAGGCATGATGGTCCTGTGATGGCACAGTCACAAAGGATGTATATATAAGCAAGGCTAAGTTTGTCCCTGTCCAGAGAGGGTCCTTCCTTGGAAGCTTTTTAGGGAGGTTGTTCTCATCCCTGCCTTCCTTCTCTGAGAACAGGCCCAAAAATACAATTGCCCTTGCAATGGAGTGAGGGCATTACTGATGGTCTAAGAAGGATCTAGCCACCAGTGGATGTGAGCATCAGAGGGTCTCTGTGCGGACTGCTCTGAGAATGTCTGAGAAGGGGGTCCCTGCAAGTCTCTCAGGACTCACCCTTAGGAACCAGGGACGTTCTAAAGCTGGGTATTTATGAAGCCCTTGGCTTGGTTTTTTTTTTGTTTTGCTTGGGGTTTTTTCCTGGCTATTCCATTCCTGCTGTCAATGTCTGGCCTCAGGGTTACGGTTAGTGCTTTTCTATATATTCCTGCATAACCTTCATATGCAGCTAGTTTAAATGCCCTGGAGATGCTCCCTGGAAGGCAGTGTGTGCTTCCCAGTCCCTCCCCATGGTTGGATATTTTTACTGCATTGACACCGTAGATTGCCGTTGGGTGAGCACCTCCATGGGAAATACCCCAACAAGCAGGGCTTCTGGGGCTCAAGAGTTGGATGAGCGGACCAAACGCGGTCGCCTGGCTCCTGCTCAGCTGTGTTTGTCCCCAATCTCTGACCCCAGGCAAAGAAGCCATGCTGCGGCAGAAGGATTATGAGACAGCCACCCTGTCGGAGATCAAGGCCCTGCTCAAGAAGCACGAGGCCTTCGAGAGTGACCTGGCTGCCCACCAGGACCGTGTGGAGCAGATTGCGGCCATTGCGCAGGAGCTAAAGTAGGGGCCCGCGCTTCCCACTGTCTCTGTGGTCCCCCAGTGTGAGGGCGAGAGCTGCTGTCTCAGCTGCTGTGGATGAGGGTGGGAGGTAAGGGGATGGCTATACAGACAGATGGTGCTTGAGACAGAAAAGGAGTTGTGCCCACGTGGGAAAGGAGGGTGCCCAGACCCTATTTGAATTGATTTTTTTTTTTTAGATTAGCATCAAAGTAATGGGGTTTGTTACAACATTTTTATACTTTTTTGGTTTTTTGTTTTTAATTGTGTGGAAATGTGAGAGTGTGTGTGCATGCAGGCATATATGTGTGTCATGGTGCCGTGGTGGTCAGGGGACATGAAGTTCTTCCTCTGCTTTTACTGTAGGGTCCTGGGCTTGAACTCAGATCTTCAGACTTGCGCACAGGACCCACTGGCCTATCTTGGCAGCCCAGACTTTGGTCTTTTTTTTTTCCTCCTGAGACAAGGTTCAAACTGTAGCCTAGGCTGGCCTAGAACTCAGTGTGTAGCTCAGGTTAGCTTCAAACTTATGGCAATCCTCATGTCTTGGGCTCTTAGGAAAGTGCTAAGATTACCCGCATGATTCACCGTACTCAGCTTCCTTGGTCCTTGGCTCAGAGCTTTTCCCTTGGGCTTCAGCAGCTTCCTGTCATTGGTCAGTAGAGGCACCACCAACTTTGGTTGGGGCTGTTGGAGAGGAGTAGCCACCTTTGGTTTCCTGCTTCTGGTTCTTGAATGCCAAAGAGGCAGGAGAAGGGACAGTGCTGGAAGGTGTGCAGAGGGGAGTACTCCCAGGTCTCCCAGCACTGTTCGTGCTCCTAACATCCCCAGGAACAGGAATGACAGTCTCCCTGTGCCCCTCACCCTGTGTCACTCATCATGGGACTCCTTGTCTCTTCCCACGCCATAGTGAGCTGGACTATTACGATTCACCAAGTGTCAACGCTCGTTGCCAAAAGATCTGTGACCAGTGGGACAATCTAGGGGCCCTCACTCAGAAGCGGAGGGAAGCTTTAGAGGTGAGGACCCTGCTGGGCCATGTGCCTCCTCCTTGGTTCTTTCCTTTATAGTTTCCATGATTCTCAGGACCATCCCCATCTCTGGCCTAATGGGATGATTCATTTTGACCCAGAATGTGTGAGTGGAGATCCTCCTCCTCCCAACTATAACTCATCTTGCAGTTCAGTGAACCTGTCAGCCTTTTGAGAGTTGTCCTGTTCTGTAATCCAGACCCCTCATGGGTCCAGGACAAGTGATCTGTCACTGGACAAGCAAGACCCAGGGCTACTCAAGAACTGGTTGTTTCTGCTTCATCCAGTCTAGTGCTTCTAGACCAAGATGTCTGGGGGGTTGGCTCAGGGTGTCTCTCTGATAAACAAAACCCCCCTCCCCCCCACACTTGATACTCCCAGCGGACAGAGAAGCTGCTGGAGACCATCGACCAACTGTACTTGGAATATGCCAAGAGGGCCGCGCCCTTCAACAACTGGATGGAGGGGGCCATGGAGGACCTTCAGGACACCTTCATCGTGCACACCATTGAGGAGATCCAGGTGGGCAGCCCCAAGAGTCTGATCCTCTTTAGGATAAACCAAAGAGCAATATCCCAAGGGTTCCACAGATTCCCATCTGCATCTGAGGTCACTTTTTTTTTTACAGATTTATTTATTTTTATTTTATGTATGTGGGTGTTTTGCCTGCATGTATGTATGTACACCACTTGCATACAGTGCCCAGATTCCCCTGGAACTGGAGTTGGACATTGTTGTTGGCGGTCATATGTATGCTGGGAACTGAACCCTGGTCCTCCACAAGAGCAGCAAGTGCTCTTAACTGCTGAGCCATCTCTCAAGCCCCCTACTCCCCTTTTAAAGATAAGGTCTCACCATGTACTCCTGGCTAGTCTGGAACTCATTATGTAAACCGTGCTGGTTTCCGACTCACGGAGATCCTTTTGCCTCTGCTGTCCAAGTGCTAGGACTAAAGGAGTATGCCACCATACCCAGCCTACCACTTGAATTATTTTGACAAGGTAATATATGTACATAGTATAATATCGTAAAGACAAAGGGGTGCTAAGACAAGGTTTCCTTCCCATAGCCCTTTCTAGCCTCCTGCTCCATTTTTTAGAGGTAAGTAGTATGATCAGAGTCTCTGTGTATATAGACAAATGTATTTATTTATGTGGGAGGTTTTTTTTGTACACACAAAAATGTAGACTTTAGTGTATACCATATCCCAAACCTTGACTTTTAACAGTAATCTTGGCGCTCCCATTGGCTCCCATCTTCCTCAATCTTTTATAAAACTATAAAACATTAGATCATAATGTTTGCAGAGGCTAGGGTTGTAGCTCAGTTGGTAGAGTGCTTGTCTAGCATACATGAAGCCCTGAGTTCAATTCCAGCCACTTCATAAAATGAGTATATTGATGCATGTCTTTAATCACAACATTCTCAAGGCAGGGGAAGGAAAAAGGGTTTTTTGCAGGAGCTAGTGTTGGAAGAGGTTACCTGGGGAGCAGGGCTTGCCCCAGCCCCATATCACTGATCTGACAGTAGGGTGTTAAACACCCTCGAATGGTGGCTACTAACTACACCAGCCCCCAGGATACAGCTGTGGCTTACCTGGCTCTGCCCTTACCTTTCTCTAGTTACCCTGCCTTGCTGGTTCTCTGCCTTAAGAACTTGGTTTGAAGTCTCCAGGTCTTCAAAAGGTGTGGGACTTGACTTTAGGGCCCTTCGACCCTTTATTTGGGACCTCTTGATCTCCCTTTGCTTATCTGAGGAAAGCGCTGTATTGGTACTAATCCTGCCATTGCCTATCCAGGGTCTGACCACAGCCCATGAGCAGTTCAAGGCCACCCTCCCAGATGCAGACAAGGAGCGCCTGGCCATCCTGGGTATCCACAACGAAGTGTCCAAGATTGTCCAGACCTATCATGTCAACATGGCAGGCACCAACCCCTATACAACCATCACGCCTCAGGAGATCAATGGCAAATGGGACCATGTGAGTTGAAGGGCTGATGGGCATAGGCTAACACGTTGTACTTTTTCTTTTCTTTTTTTTTTTGTTTTTTTCTTTTTTGAGACAGGGTTTCTCTGTGTAACACCACTGGCTGTCCTGGACTCACTTTGTAGACTAGGCTGGCCTCAAACTCACAGAGCTCTGCCTGCCTCTGTGTCCTGAGTGCTGGGATTAAAGATGTGCGCTACTACGCCCAGCCATTGTACTTTTCTTAAGGGCAGGGTTTTTATCTTTATCCCATTGATTTTTATTTATTTATCATTGAACCAGAATGAATTTCTGGTTCAAGTTGGCATCTTCACTCTTGTTACATTCTGACTTGCCCCTCAGTGGGGTCCCCATTTTCTCACCTGAGAGTATGGGGCAGGTGTCTGGCCTACCCATAGAGTCCCATGGTTGTTCCTACCCCAGGTACGGCAGCTGGTGCCCCGGAGGGACCAGGCTCTAACAGAGGAGCATGCCCGCCAGCAGCACAACGAGAGGTTACGCAAGCAGTTTGGGGCACAAGCCAATGTCATTGGGCCCTGGATCCAGACCAAGATGGAGGTGAGTTTTGTCATGGAAAGCAAGCTGGGAACATTCTATCTCTTCCTACTTAGCACCATTCCAGCCAGCCAAGCTACCTGCTTACTAGGAAGGACCATGAAGGACTGAGGTCTGAACCCATGGCTGTTCAGTTGCAGGGGATGCTCATGGCTTTAATCCCTGTGTCTGATTGGAGCAAAGTAGGAACTACCCATGAAAGCTCCACAGGATGAGCATGAATGCCTGCGTCAGCTCAGTCCGTCTGGGTTGCCTTGTCTCCATTTCAGAAAGAGAGCTGAGCCTCTTAACCAGTATAGAATACTTGTGGGATGTAGAGGATCAGGGAAGGAGCATGGTCAGAGTGTGATCACTGAGTGTCCTTGTCAAGTTTATGTGGATGTGTACACACACACACGCACACATGCATCCCAAAGACTCTACTTGTAAACGCTTGATAAATATTAACAGGGCTGAACTGAATGAACAAAACTGTTCACCATGAACCACTTACATGAGGGAATGGCTGGCACAAGTATGTGTTAGGTCTGGCTCGTGGGAGTGGGTGGGGCTCAATGGGACGGGGCAACCATCCTAGGAGGCAAAACAGTGGGGGCAAAAACAGTTGTAGAGGAGGCACACTAGGTGAACCGAGAAATATGACAGGTCCTGGCTGAACAGGAGATAGATGAGAGACATTGGGGACAAGACTCTGGAAAGTATTTAAATGGCTAGGAGTACTACACGTGATTGACGGAAGATATCTCACTCAGAGCCGAGGCTTATTATAGAACTATAGTATGCAGCTTCCTTACCAAGGAATAGGAATGGCCACACTATCTTTTCATGCTAAGTGCTGCCAGTGCTGACCTCTCTAGGGCTGGGATGCTAGCAGAGGTGACTATGAGGGACTGGTGCCTGCCCCATGAGTGCAGAGTCAGGTGGCCTGACAAGACATCTCCTTCCTGATGAGCAGGAGATTGGGAGGATCTCCATTGAGATGCATGGCACCCTGGAGGACCAGCTCAGCCACCTGCGGCAGTATGAGAAGAGCATTGTCAATTATAAGCCAAAGATTGACCAGCTGGAGTGTGACCACCAGCTTATCCAAGAGGCTCTCATCTTTGACAATAAACACACCAACTACACTATGGAGGTGAGCAGGCCTGGCCTCTCCCTGGGGGAAGCCTGGGCCCTTCCTATCCTCTACGTGGGGCAGCATCTCCCACTGAATTTAGGTGCAGGAGGAGGAATGCTCTCTCTACCCCTGAAACTCTGTACCTTCAATATGCGGTACCTTCTGGATGCCCCAAAGAGCTTGTTGCAAGTACACATCTGGTCCCTCGCTCCAGAATTCAGTTAATTTGTTCTGGGGTGGAATATCATGGATCTTAATTTTTAATAATCACTCCCCAGTAATTTTGATGCGAGTGGGCTCACTACTTCATTGGCTTAGGTACCTGCTTCCCAAATGATGTCAGCCATTCATCCCTTAATGATAGGATGTGTTCTGAGATTCTCCTTGTTAAGTGGTTTTCTCATCGTTCAGTCATCCACATGTGCTTACACTGGCTGCAGCGTTACTGTGTGGTCACTGAGACCACCAAGGTGTATTTGGCTCGTCGTTGACCAGAAGGCTATTATGCGGTGCCAGCTGTATTGGTTTTGATCAGAGGTTTATTTGTGAATGTATGTGCCTGTGTGTGTGGTTGTGGGGTAGGACTTGCTGGGATGCGGTCTTTCTGGTTTTTGTTCTTTATTTACAAAATCTACCTTCTTCCACTGAGTTCCATTGGCAAATCTGAGTCTTATTGCTGTTTCAGGCAGAGGCCTGTTCCTTCTGCCCCTTTCAGGCCCTCTGTCTTGGTAGGGTGTCCTTGTCCTGCTCATGTGTGCTGTGTCCCTCCTGATGGTGATACTGTAACTCCAGATAGAAGGTCAAGTTACTGTTTTGGTCTTTAAAAATAATGTATTCATTATATCTTTTTTTGGCTATGGGTGTTTTGCCTGACTGAATGTGTACCATGTCTGAGTCTGGTGCCCAAGGCCAAAAGAGGCCATATCCCCCAGAACTGGAATTACAGATGGTTGAGTCACCATATGGGGGCTGACAATTGAACCTGGGTTCTCTGGAAGAGCAGCAAACGCTCTTAACCACTGAGACACTTCTCTAGCCCCTACTTTGACCACTTTTGAGTTGCAAGGAGGAATAGCTGGGCAGCCTGGAGCCCAAGACCTGGCGCCCCTTTCTGATGGGCTCATCACTTTGCCTGGAGCCCAAGGCCTGGCGCGCCTTTCTGATGTGCTCATCACTTTTACTCCTAGCACATCCGTGTGGGCTGGGAGCAGCTGCTCACCACGATTGCCAGGACCATCAATGAAGTGGAGAACCAGATCTTGACCCGGGATGCCAAAGGCATCAGCCAGGAGCAGATGAATGAGTTCCGGGCCTCCTTCAACCACTTTGACCGGGTGAGAGCCCCACTCCTTACTCACTTTGAGTGGCTCCCAACCCCCGACCCAGAGCCCTGGAGGGCACTGCTCAGGGCATGAGCCTGGTCCTTGGGTAGGTGAGGAAGAGAGAGAGAGAGGAAGGAACTGCTACCAGCCTGCCCTGACTTTTAGAGCCAGGGTTTCTGAGCTGGCCTTGGGAAGCCTGCCTTGCCCTGTGAATTTGCACTGCATTCCTAGAGACAGTGCTTAATGTTGTGGGTGAAGAGAGGAAAGGTCCTCTTCATCCTTGGCTCTTCCTCTCCTGTGAGGAACCACCCCTTGGGAATGAGGCTGCCAGAGCCACAAGTAAAGCCCTGTGACGTAGCTGTGGGGACTGTCCCTTACCTCTGCCTTGGGACAAAGGAGCAAAAAGAGACTCTGCCCCTATCCTGGCTGCCTTTGGGACCTGCTGTTGGGGACATTAGAGTCCATTGTCCCGGGTTCTCATGTCAGCTTGGGACAGGCTGCATTGTCAGTGGGCTGCACACTCGCAGTGCCCTGAGCTTGGGGACAGCCACAAGGGAGGCAGGGCATGAGGTCAGGTGCTCTCCACCACCCTGCCTGCTTCACTGCCCTCCAGGTACCTGGCGAGGTGGGAGGGTAGGGTTCTGGGAGACATCAGGTAACCTGGGGCACTTCTGGGAGCTTCTCACCCTTGTGACTCATCATGTTCCCCTCTGGCCCTGCTTTCCCAAGCAGGACTATGTGTGCCAGGGACAGGGCCCCCCTCGGGAACCTTGTCTGTGTGTCTAACTGTGTGCACTTTTATTTCCCCTCTCCCCCACCCTTTACCTTCCACCCTCTCCATCCGCATGCCTTTTTGTCCCTGTGTCTCCCCACACACACCACCTCCTACCCGGGGCATGGCCCACTCCCATCCCCCTCACGGCCTCCTCTTCCCTGGCACCGCATGGCTCGCTGCCTGGCGCACCACGGCCCCAGGATCACTCCGGCACGCTGGGTCCCGAAGAGTTCAAAGCCTGCCTCATCAGCTTGGGTTATGATATTGGCAACGACCCCCAGGTACTCGACTCCTGCATGGAGCACGCTCAGGGGTGGCCTCTGGGGCGAGAAATAACGCATCTCTCCTTTTTTCTTCTCTCTCTGTCTGAATCTCCCTGCCCCCCTTCCTGTGGGCCATGGGGCTCATCCTCTTCTGCTATCCCTGCCTGCCCGCTGACGGGTCCCTCTGACTTCTGACCTCTGCCCTCCGTTACCTTTCCTGGGAACCTGCTTGGGTGTCTGCCTCCTCTCCCTTATCACCTCTCATCTGTGGTCTGGACCTCTGCATTTCTCTGCTCTGGCCTCCTTTGACACATTGCTCCTACATTCTTCGGCTCTCCTAATCTTCATACCATAAACTGCACCCTTCTTCTCTGCTGTCTTCCTGGCCTCTGGCTGGCCCTTCCTCCTCCTACCGTCTGCCCCTCCTGTGTCTTGGTGCCCCACAGAAGAAGACGGGCATGATGGACACAGACGATTTCCGCGCCTGCCTTATCTCCATGGGTTACAACATGGTAATGGAAACCCCATCCTCTACCTGCCAGGCTTTGTGTTGTCCTGGCCGGAAGGCAGCCAGCCACCTGACTGGAGAAGCTAAGTCTTAGTAATGGTGGACCTGAGGCCCTTGGGTTAGAACTGGCCTCCTCCTTAGGGGATCCCCTTGTCCCCATCCTTGGGGAAGATGGCACCTGAAAGCCAGCCCATCCATGGGTCTGGAGCATGGCTGGGAGGTTTGGCTTCCTTATCGTGGTCTCTGAAACACTTTATCTTATGGTACTTACTGTAGAGGAAGAGCCTTTTTACTCCCACAGTGGACAACAACTGTGGATGGCCAATCCCAAGACTTGTGGGAATGATAGCTCTGCTTTATCTCATATGAGAATGGAGGTTTATACTTCTGCCCTGATAAAAGCTCCATCCAGACCTGCTAGTCAGTTGTTGGCCCAGGCCTCTCTCTAACCTTGGTGTGTCCCCACTTCACCCAGCTTTCTGAGCAGGACAGGACACTTAGCTGGATGGACAGGTGATTCCTGTCCATTGAGCCAAGGACAGAGCCCATGGGATGCCCAGCAGGGTTAAGGGATGGACCAGAAGTGTACTCAGTAAATCCCAGTCTGCCATCAACAGCTTGTGGTCTCAGATGAAGTGAGGAAAGCCACATAGTGGTTGTAAGAGTTAAATAAAGTGACCGAGAGTAGTGTGCACATCTGACACTTAGGAAATAGAGTTATAGGAAAACAACAAATGTTGGAGCCAGACTACCTGAGCCCTAATCCTAGCTCCCTACTTACTAGCTGTGTGACTTTGGGCAAGTCACTTACCTGTCTAGGCCTCAGATTTCCATACCATGGAAATGTTATGATTTTATTTAGTTGTGGTGATGATAAAATGAATTACATATAAAACATTTAGAATAGTAGCTGGCATATAATACATGGTGTATAGGTGTTAGCCAATGTTGATGTTATTGTCATTATAATTAATACCACCATTATTTTCTGTAAAGGGAACCCAGGATTCTGTGGGGGGTGGGAAGTCCTGAATCTCCAACTACTGAGTCACTGTCACACCCTTGGGGCATCCCGAACCAGATAAGTTGCCTTTTGTGCCCTCTTGTTCTAACCATAGGCTACTCAGGGCTGGAGGTCCACCTGAGATGCTCTAGTAGGCCGTTAGGTAACAGGTGTGGGCTGGCTCTTTCCTCCAGGGAGAGGCAGAATTTGCCCGCATCATGAGCATTGTAGACCCCAACCGCCTGGGGGTAGTGACGTTCCAGGCCTTCATCGACTTCATGTCCCGAGAGACGGCTGACACAGATACAGCAGACCAGGTCATGGCTTCCTTCAAGATCCTGGCTGGAGATAAGGTGGGTCTCTTGTAGCTCAGGCACTGTTTGGACTCTGGTCTGTCGGGCATACAGCTGGGATATGAGCTCTTGATCATCCCTCCCAGGGTCCCATTGGACCTTGTCTTTGTGTATCTCTGCCCATTCTGTAACACTCTGGGCTCAGCTGGGGTGTTATGACATGGTATCGGCTTACAGACCCCAGCAAGTCAGCAAAAGCCACTTGTGCTGAATGGGGAGGCAAAGGTAGAGTGGTTTGGAATGTGTAGTTGGATGAGTTACACCACTTTGTAGGATCCTCAGAAGCCATCTAGTTGAAATGACTAAGTTTATAAAGGAGGAAAGCCCAGAGAGAGGTGGTCACCTGACTTTTAGAGTGATCAGAAAGCAGTCCAACTCTTCTCACACTGGTTCCCAAGGGACTTGCAGTTGAAGGGCTTGGAGCTGTGAAGTCTTTGGTAAGTCCTAGCCCAGTGGCTTTCAACCTTCCTAATGCTGTGACCCTTTAATACAGTTCCTCATGTTGTGGTGACTCTCAACTATAAAATTATTTTCATTACTGCTTCATAACTATAATTTTGCTATTGTTATGAATTGTAATGTAAATACCTGATATGCAACCAGTATGAAAAGGTCATATGACGCCAGGTTGGGAACCACTATCCTAGACCCTTCTGCTCCTAAAAGCAGTAGCTTCCAAGTTGACTTACCTAGTGGAGAAGGAAAGGGAATTCAGAGGCCCAGGCTGGGAGCAGGCTGAGGTGTGTGGCAAGGCCCACACTTCTGTAGATCCATTAAGAAAGAGGCCTGTAGCCTGGCATGGTGGCCTTTAATCCCAGCACTAGGGAGGAAGAGGCAGATGGATCTCTGTGAGTTCAAGGCCAGCCTGGTCTGCAAAATGAGTCAAGGACAGCCAGGGCTCAACAGAGAAACCCTGGAGGGGGTGGGGAGAGGGAGAGGGAGAGAGGAGAGAGGAGATCTTTAGAGAGGTCAGTTAAGTGGATATGGAGGGTTCCTAGGAGTTTACATGTTCTGCCAGAGGACCTGTTGATGTGTGGTTACTCAGAATGAATGAAAATAATCTGGGTGAAATTAGTTTGGAAGGAAATTGAAGTAGATACTAAAATGGAAAACATGAACAATTTTAAAATATCATATGCATACGACATAAATATATAATACGCACTTAAAGTACAAGTGTACATACAAACAGATGTTTGTGTTATTATGTATGCATGCATGTATTGTACAGATCAAGGAGACCTAGGAGAAAGAAAACCCAGGTACCTAACATTACCGGCAAGTTTACGGCGTAATCATTGCGGCAGTGCCGCATTGCTTTCCGGCCACTGCCGAGCTTTGCGACCCTGACCACGTTTTCTCCGTAGAATTACATCACGGCTGATGAGCTGCGCCGCGAGCTGCCACCTGACCAGGCGGAGTACTGCATCGCGAGAATGGCCCCCTATGCCGGCCCCGACTCCGTGCCTGGTGCTCTAGACTACATGTCCTTTTCCACGGCGCTGTACGGCGAGAGTGACCTCTAACCCGCCCCTGCCTCCCCCACCCCTGCCCTCTGCGCGTGCGGCCCCGCCATGCTCCTCCTCTGCCACTCTGGCTGTCGGTCTTTGGTTTCAGCTCAGCCACCAAGGGCTGCGACCCAGGCGACACCGAGCCTCCCTGCCCACAAAGTGACAGTTTACAAAATTATTTTCTGCAAAAAAGGAAAAAAAAAGTTACGTTTAAAAAATGTTTAAAAAAACCAAAAAACTACATATTTTATTATAGAAAAAAGTATTTTTTTCTCCACCAGTCTTAAATGGAAAAGAGGAAAAATTAAATATTTGCACCGAGATGTTTTTGTTGTGACATAAGGAAATAACCAAGCACAAAGTTATATTCCATTCTTTTTACTGATTTTTTTTCCTTCTACCTGTTCCGTCTGCTGTATTCATTTCTCTAATCTCATGTCCACTTGGGGGGGTGGGGGTAGGTGGATACTCCTGTCAAAGGCACATTGGTGCATGTGTGTTTGCTAGCTCACTTGTCCATGAGAATATTTTATGATATTAAAGAAAATCTTTTGAAATGGCTGCTTTTCAAGGAAGATAATTCATGGCTTCTCATTTTTTTTAAGTCTCCTCAAAAATGTAGCTGGCCTGTTTTATGAATGCAGATTTTAAAAAAGTATTTGAATGTTGCCTATTAAAGATAGGGCAGACTTGGAGATTATGATGTTGCTTGGCACAGACTATTAAAACAACACTCCCGTGACACCACTTTGCTTGCTCCTTTTGCTGACTTCCAGAAGTGGGGGGTGGAGGGTGTGGGGTACCTGTACCCACACACTTCTAGATTTTGAGCCTGGTATGTTCAGTCTTGCTCATTTTGAAGAGGAAAAGGTGGTCTCTGTACTTTCAACTCAGAATTGAAAGGTCATGAATGCATGAGGGATCCCCTGATAAGCCCCACCTTTCTGTGTTCTGTGTAGTACCTCTGACTTCTGTATGCTCCCAACCATTTTGTTTTTGCTGCAGCGGACAGTTTGAACTGTGTCAGGGTCGTGTTCTCCTTACCTTCTCTAAATGTCCCATAGAGGACTGCCACTAGCTTGGTGGCAGGGTATGTGATGGCCATATGCTAGGCCCCGAATCCAATCCCTGGAGCCCCCAAATGTACCACAGATAACAGCTGTAGAGCATTGCAGGGAGGTCCTTGACAATGCAGGCTCCCCGTACTTCTTCCCATATCTAAGAATATATGATAATAAGCTCTGACTTATTTATTATCTAAAAATGTATGTATGGCGGTGGTGATGCTAGGAGAAGCCCCGCCCCCTTTCTTTTTACCTGCCTCTTCCATGAGGCTTCATCGCAGTGAAAATGATCATGGTTCAGGCAAGTAGAGTTATGTAGTTGTGTTTGGGAGTTTGGCCTGGAGTCATTTTTTTAAATCAGTGGCTGTGCCTCCTAAGAATGGTGAACTGGGCCGGTAGTGGTGGCATACTACTTTAGTCCCAGCGCTCAGGAGGCAGAGGCAGGTGGATCTCTGTGAGTTCAAGGCCAGCCTGGATTACAGAGTGAGTTCCAGGACAGCCAGGGCTATTACACAGAGAAACCTTGTCTCGAAAAACTAAAAAAAAAAGGAAAGAAAGAAAAAGAAAGGTGAACTGGCATTCTGCCAGTGGTGCTGTTTAATAAACATGGTGGTAAATACAGTGTTGAGAATATTAATATGTATGTGTGGCTAATTTAATTTTCATTTTAGGGATTCCATTCAGTTGAAAGAAACACTTAAAATCAGGCCAGTGGGGGCAGTGTGACAGCTCAGTGGGTAGAGGTCCCTGCTGCCAAGCCTGAGGCCTGTTTGATCCCTGGGACTCACATGGTGAGGAGAACCAACTCTCAAAAGTTGTCCCCTGGCACCTGAATGTGCACATACATGCTCACACACACCAAATAAATGTAAGTTGTTTCTTTTCTTAGTAGGACAATTCTTAGCATGATATTTCCTGCAGTTAAGGGGACTAAAGCTGTCAGAACTTTCTGGGCCGAGCTAGAGAAATCTATGGTGAAACCTTGTAGGGATTGGTTCAGGGGACGTTCTGGAGCACTCAGCCTGGGAAAGTCTGGACGCTGGACCACTGAGGATACTACGTGAGGAGTTGGTATTTGCCTTGGGGAAATCCAGGGGAAACTCCTGCATTTGCCATTGAATGGTAGCAAGCTCAGTAGATACTTAATGAGTGTATCTGTGTGGAGAAAGCCATAGAAGTAGGCCGGTCCAGGTTTCAAGACCTGAAGGGGGCAAACATACTTATTCTTAGCTAGTTATATGCAAATTAGCTAAAGATAAGTATAGTTCAGGGGAAGACATTGTTCCAAACTGAAAGTTTTCCAGACCCAGGATACAAGCATCTGGTGCTCTAGTTGTCCTTACTAGTGCTTTAAAAAGGATTATTTTTAAGCATTTGTTTACTAGAGGATAGGGGTCATACATGTACCACAGCAACTATGAGGAGGTCACGAGATGACTTGGAATTGGCTCTTTCTCCTTCCAGCATGTGGGTGCCAGGGATCAAACTTAGATTACCAAGCTTGGTGACAGCAGTCTTCACTTGGTGGCTAGCCCTTTATCTGTTTCTTTTTCTTTTTTTTCTTCCTTTTTTTTGTGTTTTTTTTGAGACAGGATTTCTCTGTGTAACAGCCCTGACTGTCCTGGACTTGCTTTGTACACCAGGCTGGCCTCGAACTCACAGAGATCCACCTGCCTCCGCCTCCCAAGTTCTAGGATTGAAGGCGTGCGCCACCACGCCCGGCTAGCAGTGTTTATTTTTTTTTTTTTTTGGTTTTTCGAGACAGGGTTTCTCTGAATATCTCTGGCTGTCCTGGACTCGCTTTGTAGACCAGGCTGGCCTCGAACTCACAGAGATCCACCTGCCTCTGCCTCCCAAGTTCTAGGATTAAAGGCGTGTGCCACCACTGCCCGGCAGCAGTGTTTATTTTTAACGATCGTGAGTAGTGTGATTTTTCTTGTAAGGCTGTCTCTTTAAAGAGTCCCCAGTTGCTAATCGACTGGCCCTTTGGGAACTCTTAGCCTCTAGAACTGCTCGACCCTATGACCTTCAGTTGCCTTTTGGACTTCTGAGAACAGGAGAAGATATAAAAAGGCAGCAAAGGCTGAGAGAAAGAGATTGAGTAGGGTTAGAGAAGACAGTTGGTGCAGATAAGAGATTGAGCAGAGTAAAAAGAAAAGGCCAGAGTTGATATTGTTAGGAGACAATTAGAAGAACCCACAAATTAGCAGAAGACAAGCTACAATCATGTAAGTCATTTGAGCAAAAGTGTGCCCACCTAGTCATCCCATAAATTAGTTTTTAGTCTGTAGAGGATAAAGATTTAAACCGAGGTTTTCTGTCACTGCTGAGCGTGGACCTCAGGGCCTTTTGTGACTCAGACAACGGCCCCACCACTGGGTTCACTTCTTCCAGCCTTCACACAGACTCATAAGGTCATCACGCATCCTGTTGCGTTTTAATCATTTGTTCATTTTAACAGATTTAGTTTCTCCCCGAAAACAACCCCATTGGCAAGCGTCGTTAAACCTGTTTGACGTTTTAAACCGTACGTACAAGTTTTAATGGTTCTCCCCAGAATATTGAGCTCTAGATACCAGCATATTCAAGTTAAGCGGTGACAGCTTGCACAGCACAAAGCAATTGGAAATGTTACAAATGTAACAAATCAGTTCCCATGAGCAACCTAATGCTGTTTTACTAACTGACTCCCTTACATTTCAAAAATCAAAGTCACATGCAGTCCCACACCTTAGCTCACATCATAAAGCCAATGCGTGGCAGCCCCTTCTGCTTGAGGTGTACTTTAACCCAGTTCATCATGAGGGGACAAATGAAACACCACCAAAGATTCAATTGTTGTACCTGTTTGCTTATTTATTTATTTTATTAGATTCAAACTCCTGTACTACGTGTTTCCACTTTTGAGGTTGTCCTACATCACATGGACTTTGCAAACTGCCACAAGATAACCCTCTTCACGACTGTTGCACTCAAGGTCATTCACAGTGAACTCCGGCTCTTAATAATGCTGTGTGCTCTGGACCAGGTGGTCCAGCCTGCCTCTCTCTGTTTCTCTCTCTCTCTCTTTGTAACAGAGCGCTGGCTGTCCTGGACTCACTTTGTAGACCAGGGTGGCCTTGAACTCAGAGATTCTCTTGCCTCTGCCTCCCTAGGGGTGGGATTACAGGTGTGCACCACCACAACTGGCTCAGCCTGCCTTTCATCTGACCTTCATCACTTGCCTCTGGGCACCTCTCTCATTTTATCCCTTGCCCGTGTTGGGTCACTATTCCAGTGTACTCTAGATACTTGGTGGACAGAATTCCCTACTGTGAGCCAGCTGGCAGCTGGTTCCTCTGTTCGTGGGGAGCACTATACCATCTCTTTCCTGCCTGTGTGGATGGTGCATTTTAACATTACAACTTCCTTCACCTCAAATCCTACCTCTCTGAAGACTGTGGACAGCCCTGTGAGGTTGGTCTGTGAAAGCGGTGCATCTGTCTGACTCGCCAGCACCTTAACAACCCCCTAATAATTGTTCTGAGCACCCAGCCTGACTCAGTGCTCTTTCCATTGCTAAACCATCTCTAAGCTTCCCTCTGGGAACAAACTTATTACCCAATGAATACAGTCACTTGGCTAGAAAATGTGGATTGTGTTAGCCAGCTTTCTATCATTGTGATGAAATACACAGAGTAATCACTTTGTAAGACAGATGTTTGACTTATGATTCCAGGAGTTTCAGTCCATACTCACTTGGTCCTCTTGTCCCTGGGCCTGTAGCAGAGCCCCACCATGTGGTGGGGAGCCCATGCTGAAGGAGAAGGAGATCTGTGTTGGCTGCAGCCAGACAGCAGAGACCTCCTACAAGGCTCCACTCCTAAGGATCCCACCCCTTCCCCACAGTGCCCCAGGCTGTAAGAGGGCCGTCAGTACATGGCCTTTGGGCGATATTTCTCATCTAAAACAGCCCCCAGGATGGAGAGTGGCAGCTACTTCAGAAGGAGAAAGAAGGCATAGGAGGCATGGCCAGCTCCACCTTTTGTTGCATCCACAGGTGGAGAGGCTACTATCTAAAAAGAAAAGACTCATAAACACAACTGTGTCAACACAAGGGGACCCTTTGATAATAACATCAAAGTAATTTTAAAAGATGGTTTGTGATAGATGTGGTAGCACAGAGTTGTAATTCCACTACCCAGGAGGGAGAAGCAGGAGGATTGCTGGTTTGAGGCTAGCCTGGGCTACATAATAGATCATTTCAAAAGCCCAATTCCTAGCCCTTTTCCCAAAGGCTTGTGAAGATTTATGTGAGGAGCCAGGTAGGTGGCACATACCAGTAGTCCCAGGTACTCAAAGAGGCTGAGATGGGAGACTCATGAGTTCAGGACAAACAGCATAGCCCCAGCTCAGAAAACAGGTAGGCATAGGGAAACCCTAGGCCCAGCTTAGCTCTATGAAGACGCCTCTGCATTAACAGTTTTTACCTGAGAGGAAAGGGTTGGAAGCCAAAGTCTATGGAAGGAACAGTATAAAGATGTCTCAACTCATGCTAAAATTCAGACCGTCTGCACCTCCAGTCCCAGAGGGAGCAGCAGAGCAGGGCAGTCAGTGGCTCAGCCTCTAGAGATCTAAGTCACCAAGTGAATAAATACGCTTAGCTGATCACAGCAATTTTGGGTGACCCTGTCTTGGTCAACACATTCCCTGGTGACTTGTACTCATTAAACCCACAGTCCTGCCAGGTGTGGCGGGGCACGCCTTTGACCCCAGCACTCGGGAGGAAGAGGCAGGCGGATCTCTGTGAGTTCGAGGCCAGCCTGGTCTACAAATTGAGTCCAAGACAGCCAAGGCTTGGTACACAGAGAAACTCTGTCTTGAAAAAACAAACAAAACAACCCACAGCCCTGACAGAGCCAACAGGGCAAATGAGAGAATTAGAGCTTTAAAAAAAAAAAAAACAGAACCTTTGGGTAATAGTGATGGTAGCAATTCATAAAATTACGTTTCATAGGGATAAATGTAAGCCCTGGAACTTGGTAAAACAATGGCAAAGCAAAAATAAATAAACAAAAAAAAAAAAACCCCAGTCCTTGGAAATGAGATGTGGAAGGACCACATGGAGAAATGTCCAACAGGATTCGAAATTTAATGAGTCCACAGTGTGTTGAAGCAGCTTAACTAGGCCTGGTCCTTAGCTTGGAAATTGCTGGTGTCACCTTCCTGCACCACACCATGTCTTCAGACGCCCCTTTCTGTCTCAAGCTCGCTTATGTGGATTTGAAATACAATACCCCAAAGGCCTACCCAATGTCATAAGGAGATAGGAGAAAGAAGTGGGACACATCCAATGATCCAAAAGCCAGGGCTTACAGTTAATTAGATACCTTGTTCAGGAATTAGATTGGAGGCCTCTTCTTGCCCATCCAGGATATTTTGTCTCTACTGAAGGTAGTTTTCACTTGGTAAAGAGAGAAGGGGAGGGCCCAGCATGGCTACAGAGGGACTGCAATAGGAATAGGGAAGGAGGAGGGGCTAGACCAGTGCTTCTCAACCTTCCTAATGCTATAATCCTTTAATACAGTTCCTCATGTTGTGATGACCCAACCATAAAATTATTTTTCTTGCTACTTCATAACTGTAATTTTGCTGTTATGAATTGTAATGTGTTTCAAAAAAAAAAAAAACAAAATATCTGTGTCTTCTGATGATCTTAGGTGACCCCCTGTGAAAGGGTCTTTTGACTCCACAGGGATCACGACCCACAGGTTGAGAAACAATGGGTTGGTTAGAGGTTTTATTGGCCTGGGCAAATGCAAACATGAAGGGAAAGAAAAGTCACTGCGTGGGAAGGTCTGAGAGCATAGCCTGGGCCTTTCTGTTTATAAGTGAGAACCTGGAGTGTGTTTCTAGGCCATGGGTAGCCTGTGGCAGAGCTAGTACCCAGGTCTCCTGGAAAGCCCAGTGTGTGCTACACAGTGGCAAAATTTGAAGCCAAAGTGGGTGAAAGGATAGAAGGGTGCCAGCAACAGTCTTCTGGTATCATATAAATATGAGATGACAAAATAGCTCATTAATGGCCCAACCCAGTGCCAGTTGTGAGTGACAGCCTTTAACTATTGACTAGAACCCTTCTTGGTGCAGGAGACATAAAATACAACCAAGGCTGACAAAGGTAGGATCATTTACTTGCTTAAATAGCTGCAGTATCCAGGGGGTAATGCTGATTTCCCATAATGTGCAGGCAGGATTCAAACAACAGGACAGGGTCTAGATTCTTTCTGGTTTGACCCCATTCTCAAATACCTCTCCCTCTAAGGTGGCAAGATGGCAGCTGGTAGCTCCAGCTTCCCCAACTCTCCATGGGTAGCAAAGAGACACATTTGAGGGAAGGGTGGCATCCATTGTAGGCATGCAATATGGCACCCCCAACCAGACCCAAGACTCTGCTTGTACACTTGGCCTTGCTTAGGTTCTGTGGTCATCCTAAAGGGGAGTGTGCAGCTCTACCCTGGCCACGTGGATTCAGCGCGATGTGTCAGGACTCTGCCAGCAACTGAAACCTTCTGCCTCCCTGACACTCACCCACTGACCAACAAGCAACACAGATACCCACGAGGATGGGGGGTGAAGGGACTCCTGCTCCGGGCCAGAGGCTGTTGATGGAGAAAAGAGTAGCTGGGATTGAGTGGACAGTACCCTGCCTGTACCTTCCATATCTTGTTTGCTCCACCACAATTCCATCTGTCTTACATGAACTCTGAGCTTAGGGGCTTCTTCTCCCTGTACCACAGAAGACCACTCAGTCTGAGGATCAGCAGGCTCCTTCAGGGATGGGGTATGAGTGCTTCCGTGCCCTGACATCTGAGATCAATTGGTTTCTGTCTCACCGTGTCCCTATTCACAGTACAGTCTAGCTGTCTACTGTGGTGGCTAAGCTCCCTTGTTTATTACTTGTCCACCCCTGTCTCTCCATGTCTGCCTTCTACCTTCCCACATAGATCTCACATGGTCGATGTGATGTGGGGAACCCAAATAAACATACTGACCACTCTCAGGGTATCACTTGGAGAGTGGTTACCATTGGGAATCTCTTATCTGGCCCATGAGATGGGAACCCAGTCCTTCCAAGTGCTAAACAGCTGGTCCCACTGACTGGGAAGCCATTTCTGCAAACACATTGAGGTGGGAACACGGAGGGTCTAGAAGTAGCTACCACCTTCCCCTCGGCTGCCTATATGTGTTCCCACAGATACCAGATGGAGGGATAAAAACTTGTAGCATGCGGAAGGAGTAAGCTGGGGTATTTTGGTGAGCAGCTGTGTGCAGGGACCAGAAAACTGTCACCAGACATTTGTGGGAGACCCTAGGCTTAGGGAACAAAATTGTTCCTTTAGAATTCAAGACAGCAGGAAAACTGAGTTTTTTTTTTTTTTTTTTTTGGTTTTTCGAGACAGGGTTTCTCTGTTTAACAGCTCTGGCTGTCCTGGACTCGCTTTGTAGATCAGGCTGGCCTCGAACTCGCAAAGATCCGCCTGCCTCTGCCTCCCAAGTGCTGGGATTAAAGGCGTGCGCCACCACCGCCCGGCTGGAAAACTGAGTTTTTAAGCAAAGTGTTTACAAGATGTTATATAGACTGCATTTTAGTGAGCTGTGCATAAAATTGTACAGGCTATAACTTATCTTAAGTTACAGCTAGTTACAAGGGATTTCTTGGGGGAGGGTGCACATAAGTGAGAGCAAAACAAGAAACCCATGTAAATTCCCGCCAGCTTCCCTTCACCTTCCACACCACTGGGGGAGGTAATGATGTTTAGACGTGTTTTTAAAAATGGGGCTGGAGAGGTGGCTCAGAGGTTAAGAGCACTGGCTGCTCTTCCAGAGGTCATGAGTTCAATTCCCAGCAACCACATGGTGGCTCACAACCATCCATAATGAAATCTGGTGCCCTCTTCTGGCCTGCAGATATACCTGCAGACAGAACCCTGTATACATAATAAATAAATCTTTAAAAAAAAAAAATGGGGCTGGAGAGATGGCTCAGAGGTTAAGAGCACTTGCTGTTCTTCCAAAGGTCCTGAGTTCAATTCCCAGCAACCACATGGTGGCTCACAGCCATCTACATTGAGATCTGCTGCCAGGGCATATATGAAGAGCAAATACTGTATACATAATAAATAAATAAATAAATGTTTAAAAAAAATAAGAATGAGAACTGGACATGGTGGTGCACCTCTTTAATCCCAGCACTAGAGAGACAGAGGCAGGTGGATCTCTCTTAAATTCAAGGCCAGCCTGAGCTATCTAGTGAATTGCAGGTTAGCCAGGGCTACAAAATTAAACCTGTTTAAGTAAACAAACAATCCAATAACCAAATAAATAAATAAGCGAATGAATGAATGAAAGAGATAGGTAGATGCTGTCCTCTAGTGGCAAAATGTAAAATTACAGCATTTTGTAGCCGAATGGAGACTTTGCTGACGCTCAACAGGTCCCAGATGATCAATCACATCCATGCCACAGAGTGACAGCAGAAGCAGCTAGACACATCAGTAGGAAAAGAATGACTAACATTCTTTTACACTTGTTTTATCTTTACACTCATCATTATTATCTATTTTATTTCATTTTTGGTGTTTTTGAGACAGGGTATCTCCATGTGGCTATGGCTGTCCTGGAATTCATGATGTAGACCAGGCTGGCCTTGAACTCACAGAGATCCACCTGCCTCTGCCTCCCGAGTGCTGGGATTAAAGGTGTGCACCACCATGCCTAGCTTATTATCCCTATTTTAAAAGATAGGATGCTAAGGCCTTGGTGTCTCACATCTGGAGTCTGGACCCAGGTCTCACTAACTCAAAAGGCAATATTTTATCCATTTTAGCAGTGGTTCTGATACTTCATATACTCAAGGATTTAAACAAGCAGGGTCCTGGGCACTGTCTCAGAGATTCTGAATAAGTGGGTCTAAGAGGTGCAGACTATGAATTTGCCCCTTGAATGTTGTAGCTGGGTACAGTAAGCAATCTAAACAGGTTTCTACCCATACTTTGAAACACTCAAGATTAGAAACTCATCATTATTATGAGGGAGGTTCTTTTTTTCTTTCTGGATATAAACAAGAACTTTCAAATAGTCATATATGCTTTAAAAAATATATGTATTTGCCACACAGTGGTGACACATGCCTTTATCCCAGCACTTGGGAGGCAGAGGCAGGTGGATCTCCAGATTGCAGGCCAGCCTGGTCTACAGAGCAAGTTCCAAGACAGCCAGGGCTACAAAGGGAAACCTTGTCTCAAAAAAATGAACAAACAAATAAATAAAATTTACATTTACTTTATGTGTGCTTTGCTTGCATGTATATAAGTGTACGGTGTGGACACAGTACCTTTGAGGAGACCAGAATAGGGTGTTGGAGCCCCTGGAACTGTAGTTACAGATTGTTGGGAGCCACCATGTGGGTGCTGGGAATCCAACCTGGGTCCTCTGGAAGAACAGCCAGTGCTCTTATTCACTGAGCCATTTCTCTAGCTGCCCCTCCTCCTCCTCTTCATTTAAGGACAGGGCCTTGCTCTGTAGCCTAGGCTGGCCGTCAACTCATAATCCTTGTAACCATATACCACACATCCAGTTTCGAATGGACATATATTCTGCTTGAAACAAAGTCTACATGCAGACATTTTTGAAACATGTTTTCATATCATCTCATTTCCTTGATCCCTTTGATTTGGATGTCTCCAGTTTGCAGGTGTGAACACCAAGATCAAGTCCTGGGCCTGCTTCCATCTGTCCATCTGTTATGTGTGTATGTGGGTCTCTTCATGTGAATTAAGCGCCTTGACGATGTGGGGATCTTTGTGCTGTCTAGCAAAGGTCTGAAATAATGCCCCATCTGTCGTGAATAGGTTCCAGTAGGAGGGACTGGTGGTAGTGGAGATGCTAGACCGGCAAAGAGAGCTGATTCCTAGGAACGGTCCAGGGAGCAGGTAGAGCTCTGAGTGGTTATGTGGGAGAGAAGTCCTGGTGACTGTGGGTCTGCTTTTCAGGGGAGCCCACAGAGTGCTGTCAGTTAGGATACCTTCTCCACAGAGGAAAGGGTCCATGAACATAAGCCCAGGTCCTCCCGGGCCTCAGAAGTCAGAGCAGCAGCATGCTAACGTTGGGGGAAGGCCGGGCCTCAGAAGTCAGAGCAGCAGCATGTTAACGTTGGGGGAAGGCCGGGCCTCAGAAGTCAGAGCAGCAGCATGCTAACGTTGGGGGAAGGTTGACTGCAGGAAGGCCAGCCATCTCATGCTCCTGCCATTTCCCATTTGAGGAACTTTCAGCTGAACGAAGCACAAAGACAAGGGTAGGAAGCCCCTGGGCAGTGGCCACATGTCTGATGGTTCCCCAGGCTCAAAGCTTTGGGGGTCTTGAGGCCTCTGTCTGGACCTTTAGGGACTGGAGGAAAACAAACCCAAGAATTAAGGATCAAGGACTAAGCCCTTCAGCGGCATGTGGGATGAATTGGCTCTGTGACTGGGTCCTCAAGGGCTGAGAGAATGTTCTGCCAACACTGTCCCTTAACTCAGGAACCTGGGGTCTCTGGCCTACAAAGACCAATGACTTAGGGAAGGGCCTGTAACTACACTGCATGGATTCTGTGAGAGATCTGTGTGTGTGTGTGTGTGTGTGTGTGTGTGTGTATGTGTATGCTTGCATGTGTGTGTGTGTGTATGTGTATGCTTG
Organism: Lophiomys imhausi; assembly: GCA_907164525.1. NCBI lineage: Eukaryota > Metazoa > Chordata > Mammalia > Rodentia > Muridae > Lophiomys > Lophiomys imhausi. The sequence continues at coordinate 5,640,678 of CAJQZJ010032322.1, forward strand.
CATGTGTGTGTGTGTGTGTGTGTGTGTGTATGCTTGCATGTGTGTGTGTATGTGTATGCTTGCATGTGTGTGTGTGTGTGTGTGTGTGTGTGTGTGTGTGTGTGTGTATGCTTGCAATATATGTGTCTGCATGTCTGCATGGTCTTTGGAAGTTGTCAGACTGAAAGTTTCATATAGCAACTCCACCCTGGGTGCCGAGGGTGAGTTCTGGGGCCATCTGTCCATGAGAGAGAGGGTCTGGGATCAGAAGCCCCTCTAGCTGGTCCTGCTTGGAAGTATCCAAAGAAGGAGGCTGACCTGCAAGATAATCCTCTTCTTGTTCTCAAACATCAAGAGAACCTCATTCTAGCACCAGCAACGGCCTCTTCACTCCCCACCCAATGCCCATAAGGCCCTCTCAGACGCCTTCGCCCAAGCATGTTCTTCTTTTTTTTTTCTTCCGTTTTACCCTTTCATAATTTCTCCTCCTCTTTCTTTAAAGATTTGTTTTATGTCAGGCCATGGTGGCACACGCCTTTGATCCCAGAATTCAGGAGACAGAGGCAGAGGCAGACATCTCTAGAACAGAATGAGTTCTAGGACAGCCAGGGCTACACAGAGAAACCGTGTCTTGAAAAACCAAAACCAAACCAAACCAACAAAAAAAGACCCAAATGTCTTCTATCAGGACATGAAGAAGCAACGCTTTTCCTTACGACCTACGGTGGACATACCACAACAACAGATGGGTTAACAAGAGAAGACACACAGCAGACTGACTTAATCAAACTTTTATGTGACATGGGAACTTTCAGAGACAAACACTCAAAGGCTCAGGTAAATTGTGGGGAAAATGGTTGGACAAGAAGGACGTCTGAATTAAGGGTAATTGCATCAGTCAGCTTTCCATCCCCATGACAAACCTCCTGAGATATACATCTTAATCTGAGGAAAGGGTTGTGTGGGCTCCGGAGGTCTCAGTCCATGATCATTTGCCCTGTTGTTTTGGGGCCTGCAGCAGCATGGTGAGGCATTGGAGGAGGGCTCACCTCACAGTGTTGGGTAACAGAGAATGAGAGTAGAAGGGATCAGGTGACAATGTCCCCTTCAAGGGCACAGTCCTAATGCCTTTCTTCCTTCCCCAAGTCCCTACCTCTAAAAGGGCCTATCACCTCCCAATAAAATGGCAGGCTAGTGATCAAGCTTTTAATGTGTAAGCCCTTTGGGTGACATTCACGATCCAAAATATATCAGTAATAAATGGAGGGAAGGCTAGAAAAGTTTCTCTGTTCTGATTCTTCTTGCCTACTCTGCCCCACCACAGGCATGAGCAAAGATTCTGTGAGAAGAGAATCTGATAGCCTAGTGTCAGGAGAGGAAGGGCAGAGGATAGGCTTTTCTGGGTCTTATGACTTACTTTGGGGAGAGGTCTTCAAGTTTTCTAAGACTTGGGGGAGAGATGGGAGGAGGAGAGGAGAGGACGGGGTAAGTCTGAGATACTTCTTGCTTCTGAGGTCCTTCCAAACTTCAGTTCTGTGTGCTCAGCGTGCTAAGGCGCCACCTGCTGGTGTATTGTAGGAATAAATACATTTGATATCAATATTGTGTTTACAAGTCAATGTGTGGATAGAAGAAACACACCCTACATGTTCAGTGTTTCCTCCTGACAGGTTCAGTTATGTGATTTTAACTTTTCCAAGAAAATTATTTGTGTGTGTGTGTGCCTGAGTATGTGTGTGTGAGTGTGCCTGAGTGTGTGTGTGTGTGTGTGTGTGTGTGTGTGTGTGTGTGTGTATGTGCCACAGCATGCATATGGAGGTAGGAGAACAACTTTGTGGACTTGGTTCTCTCCTTCCCTCCTTACATGGGTCCTCGGGATCAAGATCAGGTCACCAGGATTGCAAGGCCAGCACCTTTATCCACTGAACCATCTTTTCCACTGTAGTTTTTTTGTTTGTTTTGTTTTTTCAAGACAGGGTTTCTCTGTATAACAGCTCTGGCAGTCCTGGACTTGCTTTGTAGACCAGGCTGGCCTTGAACTCACAGAGATATGCCTCCCAAGTGCTGGGATTAAAGGAGTGTGCCACTACACCGAGCTCTCCAATGTAATTTTTAAAAAAGATTTTTTTCTTATATGTCTATGTATTGTACATGCATGTATATATGTGCAACATGGCATACATATCTATAGACACCAGAAGAGGGTGCAGGATGCCCTTGACCTGGAGTTTCAGATAGTTATAAGCCACAATGTGGGTGCAGTAATTAAACCCAGGTCCACTCAAGAGCAGTATGCACTCTTTACTGCTGAGCCATCTCTCCAGCTCCATCCCCACCTTAACTTTTTTTTTTTTTTTTTTTTTGGTTTTTCGAGACAAGGTTTCTCTGTGTAGCCCTGGCTGTCCTGGACTCACTTTATAGACCAGGCTGGCCTCGAACTCACAAAGATCCACCTGCCCCTGCCTCCCAAGTGCTGGGATTAAAGGCGTGCGCCACCACCGCCCGGCTTGCCCACCTTAACTTTTAAGTTATCTTTTTCTAACTTCGCTAATAAAAGATCATAGGTACCTTTTCTATTCTTCTTTTTTTTAAGATTCTAGATTTTAAAGATTTATTTATTTATTTTACTATATGAGAACTCTATCTGCATGTACCCTTGCATGCCAGAAGAGTGCATCAGATTCCAGTATAGATGGTTGTGAGCCACCATGTGGTGCTGGGAATTGAACTCAGGACCTCTGGAAGAGCAGACAGCGTTCTTAACCGCTGAGCCATCTCTCCAGCCCACATGTTTTCTATTCTTAATTGTTTCTTCTGTGCTAGGGGTTGAACTCAGGGCCTTGTGCATACCAGGCAAGGGCTTGACCACTGAGCTACATCCTCAGCCCTGGTTATTTTTCTTTTAATGGCCATTTTTTTATTTTGCAAAATGTCCTTAAATGTATATGGCTCAGTTGTTGAACACTTGTCTAGCATACATGAGTCTCTGGGTCCAATTCTCAACACTTCAAAAATAAAATAAAATAAAATGTAAAAATAATTTTCCCCACAGAAATAAATGCAAAATGGTAGGGCATACAAATAAGAATTTCTTTCTATAGCTACTAAACAGATAAGGGTTTAGAGTGTGGCCTGATTCAAATCCCAAGTGAGCCATTGTTTTTTAAAATTTCCCTCACTCAGCAAGTGTTTTCTGTCCTAGGCCTCACTCTCCCTAAAGTACCTTCTGTAAGCATCTCTAGAAACAATCTGTGGGAGACCCCTCCATGCCCAGTTCTGGGAACTAAACTTAGGGACTCAGGGACTCACACATGCTAAGGAAGTTTACTACCACTGAGCTATATTCCCAGCTGCATCAGTTTTAAACCTTTCATTTCTTCAATTTTCCTTTTTCTTTGCTTCAATATACATAGTGTTAGTATTTATAATTTTAGTCATTTGAGTGTAGAGGAGTTCAATTCCTTCATCTTGTGCGGCTCTCAGCAGCATCCCTGTTTCCCCTCCGCTACATAAACTCCCTGGCATGTTGGTCTTAAGACTCCTTTAGAGGAGGCTGGAGAGACAGTTCAGCAGTTAAGAGTACTGGCTGCTCTCCTAGAGGACCCAGGTTTGATTCTCAGCAACCATGGTAGTGGCTCACAACCATCTGTAAGTCCAGTTCCTGGCAATCTGACGCCACCTTCTGGACTCCTTGGGTATTATATGTACATGGTCCACAAACTTTCACAGGCAGAACACCCTCATACATAAAGTTCTTAAAAGACTTCTTTATACCCATAAAAATTATTGAAGTGGGTCTGGAGAGATGGATTAGTGGCTAAGAGCACTGGCTGCTCGTCCAGAGGACCTGGAGACACCCACTTGGCTGCTCACAACTGTCTGTAACTCTAGTTAGAGTTATAATGTCTAGTTATTTTAGACAGCTCCAAGGGGCGCTGACACCTTCTTCTGGCCTCCCTGGGTACCAGGCACAAATGTGACAGACAAACATATATGTAGACAAAACATCCACACACATACATTTAAAAAATTTAATGTAGCCGGGTGGTGGTGGCGCACGCCTTTAATCCCAGCACTCGGGAGGCAGAGGTAGGCGGATCTCTGTGAGTTCGAGGCCAGCCTGGTCTACAAAGCGAGTCCAGGACAGCCAGAGCTGTTAAACAGAGAAACCCTGTCTCGAAAAACCAAAAAAAAAAAAAAAAAAAAACTTAATGTATTGAATGAACCCAACAGCTTAAAAAAAAAGTAAGCTGTTGGGCTGGAGAGATGGCTCAGCCGTTAAAGGCTAGGCTCACAACCAAATATATAAAAAAAAAGTAAGTTATATATAGCTATCAATGTTTATCATGCTTAGAAATAAAAATTAAGAGAAATTTAAAGTAATATTTACAAAGCAAAGCATCCCTTCCCATGGTTTCCTGCACCTACGATTCCTGCTGAGGCAGGAGGATTACAGCAACCTCAAGGCTAGCCTAGTCTACATAGCAACTTAGTCAGTCAGGGCTACATAGTGAGATTGTCTCAGAAAAGAAGAAAAAAGTCAGCAAATGTAATTTTTTTTTTTTTTGGTTTTTTCAAGACAGGGTTTCTCTGTGTAGCTCTGGCTGTCCTGGACTCACTTTGTAGACCAGGCTGGCCTCGAACTCACAGAGATCCACCTGCCTCTAAATGTAAATATTTTTAATATCTTCAGTTAGATTGTTTGAAATCGTGTCTTCCAAAACAAGGAAACAAACATACAAAAAGAGTGAGAGAAAATCAACAATGTTTTTAGTGGTGCTGAGACAGAATTCAATTCAGATCCTTATACAGGCTAACCAGGTATTCTACCACTAAGCCACCCTCTTTGCAAAAAAAAACCAAACAAAACAAAACAACAACAACAAAACTAGCAATGTTTTTCACTGTTGGGCTTACTAGATCATAAACAGCTGGATTTTTTTTTTTTCTTGTATTCAGACTACTGTAATGTTATATGTCATGTAACCTCTGGAAAATCCCACTGTACACTCAGAGAATGAATGCGTAAACTACTAGTGTCTTAGCATTCTTTTTAAAGTAGCTTTGATCATGTAGGGGTGAGACAGTAGTTTCTTGTCAGCCATCTCCAGGCTCATGGCTTTACACTCCTGTAGCAGAGAAGTGTGCAAGGGAAAAGTAACAATCCAGGTGACCCAGGAGCCCACAAGATGAAGACCCAGAGAGACAGGGAAAGCCAAGTAGCTAGGTGGATGGTCACAGGACCGATTGGAGGACTGAAGGGTGACTGATCTACGGGTAGCTCACTAGGAGTGGGGTTTAGTGAGGCCTGCAGGCTGGGCTTCTTGGTGTCCGTGTGGGTAGGGGAAGGAAAGTCAGAGATGACCTTCCCAGGCTTTACTGTTTTGTTTTTTTTTTTTTTCAAATGCGAAGGAGCCACATTCTAGGGTAGCGGTTATGAGTGCATATCCTTAAAGCAACAGTTCTCAACCTGTGGGTTGCAACCCCTTTGGGGTCACATATCAGATATCCTGCATATAAGATATTTACATTATGATTCTTAGCAGTACCAAAATTACAGTTACAAAGTACCATGAAAATAATCTTATGGCTGGGGGTCACCACAATATGAGGAACTGTATTAAAGGGTTTTTCAGCATTAGGAAGGTTGAGAATCACTGGGCTAGAGACAGAGCCTCCAGTCTGGGTGGGCTCTCTGTGATGAATACATGCCTACCCCAGGTCTTCTTGATGTTCCACTCTATTTGAGGGAGGCTGTGGTAATAGATTCTGTAGGCATAAGGTTATTGTGCAATTCAAATGCTGATTTCTGTACACCCACATCTGACTGCAGTCATTGTCTGAGAATCTCAAAATCTCTACTTAAGGAGTCCACAAAATAGATTTAATAATGACATATATCTCTACTGAAGGAGATTTTGAGATTCAAGATTATTTTCTATGTTGAAAAGATGGAAGACACAGTTACATAGTGCAGCTTGATTCCATTTGAGTTTGCTTCTCTTAGTATAAAGATGATTTTTTTTAAGTGTCCATGTTAGGGTCCAGAACTCACTGAAGAAAACACCCCAGACTCAAATAGTATGCAACAGCAAAGAACATTTATTCTGCAGAAATCCAGCATGCAGATATCACCATTTAGGCAAAATGGCGACCCCAAACAAAGGCATGCAGGTCCTTAAAAGCTACTCGGGGAAATTCCAGGAAAGGTTAGGTAATCTTTAATATAATTGGAGCATTCAAACTAAGAAAGCAAAAGCACAGGGAATCTTTAGCCAGCATTCATGAGTTTATCATAAGACAAGATGGGTATTCAAACCAGCAGTCAGCAATCTTGAGCAACCTTATCTTTCTCGGGCCAGATGGCCAGCCTGCCTCTGCTGGCTGTCCATTGCCTGTGACTTTTCCAATAACTGTGGAAATGTGGAAGCCTGCCATGGGGTCAGCCTAGCAACTTGCTGAAGTTAAGCCTTTTTCGGGACCCAGAGTCCTTTGAGGTTTTTAATTAGGGGTCCCCCTAGGGTCCTTCAATGATTACAATTTTATATTACAGACCAGGATAAGACAGACTTGGAGAAAGAAGAGACTGAGAAATTAGATGCTAAATTAAAGACCATAGGGCAGAGGTTGGAGGAATCTTTGAGTCAAAATAGGGAACCTTCAGAGAAATCCAATCTGGAACTTACATTAACGCCTGAAGAGATGGTCCCAGACAAGAAAATTCCACAAAGGCTTGAAGAAATTTCAGAATGGCAGCCCGTTGAGATGTTGGATAGAAAGGCCTCAGCCGTAGACTAACATGGTCAGACTAGATATTGTGTGTGCATTGTCAAGGTTCAGTGTATGAAAGTCTGTATGTTACAACAGAAATGTAGATCTCATTTGGTGTTGACTTTGGAACAAGGTCATATAGTGGGTTGTATGCTTCATTTTGTAGAGTTTGGAGAACTGAAATACATGCACCATGCCATAGGTTCATAATCAGAATTCCAATGGACTTTCGCCTTAAATTCTGGAGAGCATGATTCTAAGGTTACACATTTGTTAGAGACAGTGACTGTCTTGGAGATGCCTTGCAAATTGAGGCTGATGGTACTCCAGCATGTACACCCATTGAAATACAACAATTTTTTAGGCATTATGACATGAAACCTGTTATAACTTATAATCCTGTAGGTCAAACAGTTATGAAAATATCTAGCAATAATTTTTTTAAAGGTAGTCATAAAACAGAAGGGGAATATAATAAGTCCACAAAATAGATTTAATAATGACTTGTTGATTTTAGAAACACAGGCCAGGTAACATAATTTGCTGATCCCTCCACATGGGAACAGCTCTGAGACTGACTGAGACATGAGAATGTTTCATGGACTTCAGCTATGCATTTCCAATGAATCTTTGACTACAAAATCCTCAGGACTTATTATGCCATTCTTTTAAATGGCATAGATAAAAGTTTATATTATAGTTTAGTTATACAGTCCAAACTTACTTATAAATAAAAACAAATGCCTTACCTGCTAGAACAGAGAGCAGAGATCATCTTTAACTGAACTGTGCTCAGCACACATTCCATACATATATTAATCCAGAAATGTATAATACCTTTGAAAGTTTATATGTTTGCAGAGCAAGAGGACCAGACACTGAAAAAGACAAGAAAAGTAGCCCAGGTGATCCTACCTCACAGATGTCCTCAATAACTGTTTCCTCAAAAATCTGCATCCAGGACAATTTCAAAATGGCTGGCTAGATCACCCAGCATCACAGACTGTTCCAGTTAGGACTTCAGTTAAGATCTGAACTTTCTTAGCACACACAGCAGTTACTTTTTTTTTCTTCCTTTCTTTTTTTCTTTTTCTTTTTTTTTAGGTTTCTTCGAGACAGGGTTTCTCTGTGTATCCTTGCCTGTCCTGGACTCACTTTGTAGACCAGGCTGGCCTTGAACTCACAGAGATCCACCTGCCTCTGCCTCCCGAGTGCTGGGATTAAAGGAGTGCACCACCATGCCTGGCACAGCTAGTTTTCTTAAGACTGGACAATATTCTAATTTTCTTGGTCCCCTAAAAGGAAAAACTCCATTCCTAATCAGCAGAAGCAATTTAAGAAAACTATGCCCCATTCCCAAGAGGGGGTGGATGGTTTTTGGTTGTGAAATGGGTGATGGATTACTGTTCTGTGTCTGGGTTTGTCAGGGAGTTGCCAGCTGCTGTTCTGTGTCATATCAGGCTGGAAACACATGCTCTTCCACCAGAAGGCTCAGACTCGGCTGGTTTCTGGGCAGAAATGGCTTAAACATGGAGCAGGAGATCTATACCCTCAGTGTCTGGAGAGGCAGGAGAAAAGCTTTTCTTCAACACTTAAGTGTCAGTTCTTTTAGCTGAACTGCTAGTGCTGGGCTGGACAGTTTCAAAGCTCCTGGAGCTGGGCCAGCTGCGCCAGTCGGGTGGTGTGAGAGAGGCAGCAGAAGCTCAGTGTCTCTTGGTGGAAGCATGTGCCCTGAACAGGCCTAGCTGGCCCGGGAGTGGCCAGCCAAGCAGGAGCTGGTACTCTCGCACAAGCCTGGCTGGCTAGGCAATAGGCAAAGGGCAGCGTTGGTGGACTGTCCATGGAAGGAAGAGCGCTTCCCTCCCAGGCTCAAAATAAACAGCCAGACCCAGACAGTCATGTTGGAGGCACGGAGAAAAGGAGGGGGTTTATTTCGTGAATCAGGAGCATTATATGACTTTGGGGAGGGGTTTTGGATATGAATGTGTTTGATTTGCTGGGTATTGGCCTATCAGAAGAAAAAAAAAAGGTAATGCCTAATTAACCCAGGGGCAATAGAGTGGGGGAAAAAAACTCCAGGAGAGGCTAGAGGTTTAGACAAATATCATTGGCTAAAAGCCAAGGCACTGATAACCCTCATTAGCATCGGAAAGTACTTTCAGTTGCTGGTCCGGTTTCTTATGGGGGAGGGTTGGGCCATGTGACACTCCTTTAGAGGATCTGGTTTCCTCAGATCAGAGGAAAGGGGGAGATTCTGTTGGAAAAAAGGAGTCCCGTCCATTCTAGCACCAAGCTCAGGGATTCTCTGGTGACACCAGACTTCTACCTTATCAGCAGAAATTCCCTACAGTGGATGTTTATTATTGTTGTAAAGGGGTTGGATATAGGAATAACAATTAAAAGGGTAGATTATTGAATCTACTTTTAGACCAAAAAGCATTAACAAGCCAGAATTCTTACATTGGTATAAATCTTTGTATATTGATACAGATTTAAGATTATATTTTGTTATAACATGCTAAGTAAGGCATTGTACCTATGTAACTCTTAAAAATACAATGTTAAATTCTAATTCTTGTGAAAGCTGTTATTATCAACGGTTTGGGGTAATTGAGAAATGCATATTAGCCGTCAGACAACCAAACTTATGGTCATGTTAGATATTAGTTTAGTTAATTACAAAAATATGTTTCCTAGATTGACAGATAAAAAATAGCCAGAAATAATTCAGATAAGATAGATGGATGGGCCGGGCGGTGGTGGCGCACGCCTTTAATCCCAGCACTTGGGAGGCAGAGGCAGGCGGATCTTTGTGAGTTCGAGGCCAGCCTGGTCTACAAAGCGAGTCCAGGACAGCCAGAGATATTCAGAGAAACCCTGTCTCGAAAAACCAAAAAAAAAAAAAAAAAGATAGATGGATGGTCTTCAAGAGAGAGAGAATATGATATTTAAAGATATTTTATTAATTTAAGGCTTTTTTCACAATTGAGACAGGTCTGCTCCTGGTAGCACACCTGTTCTACTTCAGAGAGCATCAAGGGCTTCATATGTGGCAAGCTAGCCCCTGGGGGAGAAAATGTCTTTTTGTTACCTGGTGTGGTGGCACACACCTTTGATCCCAGCATTCAGGAGGCAGAGGCAGGTGGATCTCTGAGTTTAAGACCAGCCTAGTCTACAAGTGAGTCCAGTACCGCCAAGGATACACAGAGAGAGAGACCTTGTCTTGGAAAAACAATGACAACAAAAAAGTCTTTGTGACAATTACAAACAGAATACTATCCAAACTGGACAAACTGGATGCAGGAAAGTCAACTGTTGAGCTTTGTAAGGACAAGGTAGGCAAGTCCTTTATAATTCCTGCTTCACAGAAAAGTCTGTCAAATATTCTGGGTCAGAAGGCTGAAGATGATGCTCCAACATTAATTTTGAAGGACTGTCCAGGCGGCCAAATATCTCTGTCAGTCCTAATCTTTGGAAACTGCTTGCCTGCACTTCCTATATGTTTAGATAACATTTATTCCTTCTTAAGTCTCTGATGGGGTTGAAGACTAGATAGTTATAGTTTCACGGTTAAACTTAAATGGTTTAGGATGATAGAAATTGACTTAGGTATAGATAATAGAAGACTTTACTCAAGGGTGCCAAATATACAAATGTGAATCTTACCTAATAATTTTCATAATTTTTTTTTAGGTTTTTTGAGATAGGCTTTCTCTGTGTAACAACCCTGCCTGTTCTGGAACTCACTCTGTAGACCAGGCTGGCCTTGAACTCCCAGAGATCTGCCTGCCTCTGCCTCCCGAGTACTGGGATTAAAGGTGTGTGCCACCATGCCTGGCCCCTATAATTGTTACTATTACATATAGTTTGTTTGTTTTTTTTTTAAGAGCAAGAACCTTTTATTAGACTAAAAGGGTGACATGTAGGCATAGGGTTATTGTGTAATTTAAATGCTGATTTCTGTACCCCCAAATCTGGTTGCAGTCCTTGTTCTGAGAATCTCATGTCTCAATGTTGTGAAAACACTGCTCCCTAATTGTCCCCTGATATGCCAGTAAAGCAGCTTACAGCCAATCACTGAGAATAGGGCTGGACTTCCTACTCTCAAGGGGAGGAGGAGTTAGAGACAGGAAGTAGAGAATTCGGCCACAGGCAGAGGCAAGGAGTCGTCAAGAGAGAACCAGCTGAAGCAGGACAGCCACAAAGTGCAAGTATCTGTGGGATTTACATTGGGAGGAAGCTGGATTAGTTTAGGGGGTTAAGAATAGAGTACTAACTGCTCAGTTCTTGTGTTGTGAAGCTTGTTTAACAAACAATATAATAGAGTCTCATATTTTTGGGTGATAGCCAAGTTAAGAGAGATACTGAGAAACTAACACAATTATATAAAGCTACACTAACAAGACTCCTTGGTGAACAGTTTTTCTCTGGAGGTAAACTGAGTTGCAGCACAGAGCCTGCTGGAAGAGCCAGAGTTGATGCCAATGAAAGAGTTATGGGGTGTCCTATGGCTCAGGGGCATGCTCTGCTTATCATTCATGCTGTTGTTGGGCCATGGCCACCAGAATACAGACTTGACATGCTGAGCATTTGAAGCTGGTAGAAGCTGAAATACTCACAGCAGCAGAAAGGCCACCCTCATTAATATCCATCCCTCTAAAGCCGTGAGCACACAGAGAAGACCCTGAATAGGCTATGCTAAGCTATTAAGGCTGCTTGGGGGAAGGCTCCCAGCCATGGCTCCAGACTCCAACCATGAATTCACCAGGCCTGGCAGGGGAACTAAAGATGTGGACATGCCGAAGCAGTCCATGAACCAGTGTCTGGGGGTAGGGGTGTTGTGTGGAGAGTATCTAGTCTTTAGGGGACAGGGTGCTGGGCACTGTGGAAATAAAAGAAGTCTCCCTCTGCTTCTTTGGGAACAGTGACTCTGGTTTGGCACCCAGACAGATCTTCTTGGGTCCCCATATGTCATTGCTGTTTTGAAAGTGGGAGCCCTGTCTTGGGCATGGTGCTAGCCAGTCTGACAGACAACTTGTAATTAGTGTCTTTCCCCAAACTGCCACCTTGGGGAAGGACTTGGTCAGGCCTCTTTACGCAGGGCTTGGGGTGGGTGGAGGAGTGAGCTGGCCAGTCAAGACCCCCATGGGTCTGGGAAGGCAGCAGGAAACCACACTCAGATCTGGGGAGGATGGGAAGTCAGACCAAGTCCCTGAGGCCAAGTTACTGAGCTGTTCCGAGGCCAGATGGGCCACAGGCAAGAAGCGGGGCTTCCTGGAAACTTCTGAGCATGCAGCTGGATGGTAAGAAGTCCACTCCTCTGCTATAACAAAACATCCTTGCTTGGGTGGCTTACAAACAGTAGAAATATGTTGCTCACAATTCTAGATCTTGGTTGAAGTCTAAGATCAAGCCTAGTTCAGTGCCTGGTGAAGGCTCTGTGCTGGTTGGTCTTGTCAACTTGACACAAATCTAGACATATTTGGGAAGAGAGAATCTTTATTTTTATTTTATTTTATTTTATTTTTTGTTTTTTTGAGACAGCGTTTCTCTGTGTAGCCTTGGCTGTTCTCGAACTCACAGAGATCCACCTGCTCTGCCTTCTGAGTGCTGGAATTAAAGGCATGCGCCACTACACCCAGTGGGAAGAGAGTCTTAATTGAGAAAATTGCCTCTGTAAGATTGGTCGGTAGGCAAGTCTGTGGGTTATATTATCTTGATTAATGGTTGATGTGGGAGGCCCATTGGGAGTGGTGCCACCTCTGGATATGTTGCCCTGGATAGTATAGAAAGCAGGGTAACAAATGGATGGAACTAGAGAAGCTCATCCTGAGTGAGCTAACCCAGACTCAGAAGGATGCACATGGCATCTATTCACTTATAATCGGATTTTAGCCATATCATACAGGATAACTATACTACAACCAAAGCACCAAAGGGAACATGAACATAGACTTTGTTTCCTGCCAATAAGACACTTTGCCCTAGTGGTGCTGCCTTGTAGGCCCCCAGTGTATGAGGAGGCTCTTGGCCCTCATATGACTGCTGAACTGGGGCAGGGGACTGATATGTAGGGACACTCTACTCCAGAGGAGTGGGATGGAAGGGGTGGAAAGAGGGCACTGTGATGGAGATGTAACCTGAAGTAATAAGTAAACATTAAAAAGAAATCAGGAGGGCTGGAGAGATGGCTCAGCCGTTAAAGGCTAGGCTCACAACCAAAAAAAGAAATCAGGAAAAAAAAAAAAGAAAGAAAGCAGGCTAAGCAAGCCTGGGGAAGCAAACCAGTAAGTAGCATTCCTCCATGGTCTCTGCTTCAGTTCCTGCTTCCACTTTCCTGCCTTGAGTTCCTGCCCCCCCCCCCCCCATTTGATTCCCCTTGGTGACAGGGTGTGGCCTGAGAGTCTTGAGATAACATAAACTCTTTCTTTCCCAAGTTGCTTTTGTTCATGCTGCCTCATCATACCAGTTGGAGCGCCAACTTAGAGAGGCCACCTTGTAGATTCACAAACAGTGCTTTCTCTCTGTGTTCTCATGAGATAAAAAGAGCGGCGGGCTTGCTGGACTCCCTTATTTTATTTTTTTGAGATAGAATCTCATGTAGCTCATGCTGGTCTTGAACTCACTGACGAGCCAAGGATGACTTTGAACTTCTCATCCTCCTGTCTCCATCTCCTGACTGCTGGAATTAGAAGTGTTGTGACAATATATGCCTAGTTCATGTGGTGCTGGGGACGGAACCCAGAGCTTCATACACGATAGGCAACACTCTACCAACTGAGTGACATTCCCAGCCTTCCTTTTATTTTCGAGACAAGAAAGGTCTTACTGTGTTGCCCCGGTTGGCCTGAAGCCCCTGAGATCAAATAACTTTCCTGCTGTAGCTTCTCTAGCAGCCTTGTACTGCCTCTCTGTACTTCTCTCCTCTGTTCCATTACAGTGGCTGCTGCCCCCGTACCTTGCACTTGACAGAGAACTTGCTCGAGTGTCCAGTGCTGCTGTGCCAGATCCCCTCATGTCTACTAGAGCATGTGTGACTAATCAGCCCTTCCCAGGCCAGGGTAGCCACTTTACCCCTCCCTCCAGTAGAGGCCAAGAGCATCATCCCTAGGCCCTCTGTTCTTAGAGGCTGATTGCTGTCCCTCATCCTAGCATGAGCCCTGTTATAGCGTGTGGAGCTGTGGAGTGACAGTCCATCGGGGCCTGGAAGGGGAGCAGGGCAGCTGTGTCAGGAGTGCGGGATCAGGTTGACTAGACCGCGTAACCTGGTAGCACCATCTTCCCCATGAGGGCTGATGATTCCTCAGGCCAGGCTTGGACTGTATTTCCTCTCTAACACTCTCAATCTCTGTCTCTGTGTCTGTGTGTATGTTTGAGAGAGACAGAGACATACACATACATATATATTATACACACACACACACACACACATACATACATACATACAAACACAGAGAGAGACAGACAGAGGGACAGAGACAGAGAGACATAGAAGGCAGATATCTCCTCTTACTCATAAGGATCATGACCAACACTCTATAACAAAAGAAAGGTTAATGAGAATGGCATAACATGTTGACTTGATTAAAGTTATATAAAGGCCCAGGAGAAAGATTTTATCGTCATGGCTCGGTTCAGCGAAGGATGGGCAGTGGTACAGAATTGTGCCTGAACAAGGCCATGATCCGATGGTGACAGACAACAGGCTAGCCATGCCTTTCTGTTCAGATGCTTCTTGGCACGCCGGTGCAGCATTCCTGCTCCCTTGGGGCTGGCGTCTTCCACGGAGAGGGGAGACAGTGAAGTTTCTAGAATTTATGACTTGCTTTGGGGAAAGAGGAACCCTGGAATGGCTAGGGGAGTGAAAAGGACAGAGACTGCATAGGAAGAACAGAGAGACACCATGCTTTTGAGCCCAGTCAGACTCCTATAGTTCAAGTAGGCCAAGATGAGGTACTCTGGATATCACGTGTATAGAAATATTGTACATTATTCTTCCCTAAAGTTTGTAAGCCTCTCTTTCTCTCCACCCCTGGAAATCTCACATTTTATGTTTGTGAAAGGCAATACATTGAATACCACAGTTGTCACGGGGCTTTGAAAGTGAGAAACACTAAAAATGAGCGGAAGGCTGAACCCTTGACCTATGGCCTCCCTTCTTAGCCAACAGGGCCTTGCGTGTTGAGCGTGCTGTGCTCCCGACTCTCAATGGCACCGATGGACCCCGTCCTATCCTGGAATCCCGCTGTGGACCAGCAGGTGGCGCTTGTGCTCTCCAGTGCCACCATCTGGGAAAATGCACTGAATATAGAGCATCCAGGATGGTGCTCTGAACATATAATTTTCAAACCTCCTATTCTACCACAAGGGAAACCTCTGAGGGTTTTCTTCTGGGAAAAGCAATTAGGTTAACCTCTTAGGAGGAGAAGTTGCCTTGCTGAGCTTGTCTGGGAAAATAAAATATCCTCCCAAGAGGCATCTTAAGGAGGGTGGAGAGAAACCACCAAGGAGCTTGTGGGAAGAAGGGGTTTGAGCCTGCCAGGGAAGGTCTGGGAACTTCAGAGAAGATCTTAGGACTTGGACCGAGACGTGCCTCGGGTCTGAGGAGGCCAAGTCTCTACTTGTAGAACCCTGAGTTTAGGTTGATAGAGTCAGAATGGATGTAGGATTACTCAGGTGGGCTGAAGGTACTCTGCCCATTCTTTAGGGTCCTGGCCAGGCAAGTGGACCCACACCCCACCCACCTGCTGTGACTGGAGACATCGCTTTGACAAGACTCCTTGCTCTCTCAGAGCCTCCTGGGTGGGAACATCAGTGAGCAGAATGGAGGGGCTTTGAGGTGGAAAATGAAGACTTCGATGAGGTCTCCTCCAGTATGGGATCCTGGGACCCCTGGAATGAGAGATAGACTGGAAGAAAGGATTTAGGAAAGGGATGAGCCAGTAAGGAGGAGGTTCGTGATGCCACAGTTGGGGAGAGTGTCAGCTTTTAGGGGTCACTCTGGGGTACCCAAGTCAGAGGGCAGTGTGAGAGAAAGTTGGTCCCTATGCTCCGGCTACAGATGAGGCTGGAGTTGCTCAGGCCCCGTGATATGTGCTATTCTGAAGAAGCAGCCCCGATTGTCCAAGGTTCTGGGTGGGGAAGAGGAAGAGGCACCAAAGGGAGCATGGTCTATGGTAGATCTGGAGAGACCTAAAACAGAGGAGTGTAGGGTACACAGAAGGCAGTCCCAGATGGAGAGAGAAGCAGCAGGAATGGGGGTGAAGAGGTGGGAGGTAAGATGTTAAGTCCTTATTGTGCCAGGTGTGGTCCCCCAGGCAAGCAGCAACCACACCCAGGACCTTATTACAAATGCAATGTCTCAGGCTCAGACACATATCCTGTGTCTTGTCAGGCTGTCCAGCTGACCTGCCCGCACACGACGAGACTGAGAAGCACAGCTCTCAGCCAGAGCCAAAGGTCACGAACCATGCTGGCACAGCAAGATGCAGTGAGAGAACACTGGAGCGGGGGTCAGACCCAGCAGTAAGTTCCCCTGAAGACCTACCTCCCCATTCAGACAGCTCATCAGGGTTCAGTATTTTTTACCTTCTTAGTACTCTGGAGTAGAACTTATATACAATGAACATACTGATGTGTGTGTGTGATGCATGGGGTACATGTGCAAGTGCCCTTGTAGTAGCCAGAGGATGACATCAGGTGTCTTCTTCCATTGTCCTTGGCCTTATTTCCTTGAAACAGAGGATTACTGAACCTGGAATTCACTGCTTTTTGTTTTTTCAAAGTAGGCTGGCTGACCAGCATGCTTTGGCAATGCTCCTGTCTCCACTTCCCCAGCACTGGGTGGGATTACAGGCGCATATGTCAGCTTTCATATGGGTGCTGGGGATTCCAACGCAAGTCCTCATTCTTTTTTTTTTGTTGTTGTTGAAATCCTCATTCTTGTTCGGTGAGTGTTCTCTCCCCGCTGAGCCAGCCCCTCAGCTGTGCCTTCTGGAGTGTTAGCAAATGTGTTTAGCGGTGTACTTTGGACTTCAATCAAGGTGTAAGACATCAGCAGCAACCCAGAAAGTTCTCCTTGCCTCCCTGCAACCAATCTCCAATCTCCAGAGACAACAGTCGCTCTGATCTTTCCACTAAGGTTTTCTGCGAGCTTTGGAACTCTGTGACTGGGAGGGAGCCGGTGATAAGCAGCAGTCTATAGCTCAGCGGTCTTTCATTAAAAAAAAAAAAAAGATTTATTTTTATTTTGTGTGTATGGAGATTCTTGTCTGCATGTATTTAAGTGCTCCACCCATGTTCCTGGTGTCTGTGGAGGCCAGAGAGGGCACTGGGTCCTCTGGAAGTGGAGTTACAGATAATTGTGAGCAAACTGAATCTGCGTCCTCTGCAAGAGCAGCAAATACTCTTTAACGGTGGATCAATTCCTCTAGCTTCCTCCCTCCCTCTTTCCCTCCTTCTCTTCTTTCCTCCCTTCCCTTCCTTCCTCTTTCTCTCTCTTCTCTTCCTGTTCCTCCTCCTCTCCTCCCCATCTCCTGGCTTCTTACTCCTATTCTCCATTTAATTTACCTCTGAACCAATCTTCACTATTCCCTTCCTTCTGGGCCTAATTTAGCTTTCTCTTTCTAGTTCCTGAGGTTGTGAAGCTAGACCCTTGAGATTGTTCTTGTTTTTAATGTAGTGAGGGAGCCAGGGATGGTCACTTCAAACTATGGCACCCCAGTGTGCTTGTTCTTTAAAAAAAAAAAAAGGAGCTGTGAGAGCAGTGGATGCTGGGAGAGGCTTTTCTCCCTTGTCTCTTTGTCTGATTGGATTCTGTACTGCCAAGGGAGAAAATAATTACCCAAAGTCCTTTCTCTGATTTTCCATTAACTATACCAATTGCAAAAAGACAGGCTCAATACCTCCACAGACTGTTGTCACACGTATTTGTCTTCTATTTGGTCCCATTCCAAAGACAATCATTTATAAATGACTCTCTATTTTGTTAGCCAAACAATCTTTGTCCCAGGTCTTTGAATTCCCCTAAAGTCATTTATAAAATTGTCTGTCTCCATTCTTCTCCTCCTCTATAGAAATGGGGTGTATTATAAGCTTCAGAACCATGTTGGGGTATAGGTAAGTGTTTCACGTGACTGCCTTCCTACATGTAATAAATTTGTCTTTTCTCTTATTTACTATAGGTTTATTCCAGTGCATCATTAGAGACAGAGGGGCATTTTAAAGTGTTTATAGTTATATTTATAGTAGCAGTTTCCTCTGTTTCTTTTAAAAAATAATTTATGTTTTATGTGCATTAGTGTTTTGTCTGCACATGTGTCTGTGTAAGGGTGTCAGATCCCCTGGAACCAGAGTTATACACAGTTGTGAGCTGTGAACTGCCATGTGGGTGCTGGGATTGAACTTGGGTCCTCTGGAAGAGCAGCCAATGCTCTTAACCACTGAATCTTCTCTCCAGCTTTCCTTTGCATCTTACAGTTTTTGCTGTGTTATATTCTCTCTTCATTCACCTCTAAATATTTTCTAACTTTTCTTGTGACTCTTCTTGAATCCCTTGATCATTTAAGAAGTTTTTAAAAATTTCCACGAATTTGTGAATTTTCCAGTTTCAGTTCCTATTGATACCCAACAGAATCCTGTTGTCCTTAAAAGATCATAGTTACTATTTTAAATATAAAAGAGATACATTTGCTGGGTATGGTAGTGCAGGCCTTTAATTTCAGCACTTGGTGAGCAGAGGCAGGAAAATCTCTGGGTTCAAGGCCAGTCTGATCTACATAGTGAGTTCCAGATAAGCTAGGACTACATAGTGAGACCCTGCCTCAAGCAAGCAAACAACAACAAAACCCACAAAAAGGTCCGTTTGTTAGCTGGGCAGTGGTTGCACATGCCTTTAAGCCCAGCACTCAGTAGGCAGATCTCTGTGAGGCCAGACAGGTCTATAGAACAGGTTCCAGGACAGTCAGAGCTATACAGAGACACCCTGCTTGGAAAAACCAAGGAGGGAGGAGATACATTTGTTTGAAGATATGGCTTATCTTTCATATGAGGTACATTTATATGATAGTTACAGCTTTAAATTTGCTGAGCCTTAATGTAGGTGTGACCTAGTTGTAGCTTAGGTGGGCGTGGGGCTGGAAGTGAGTGACAGCTAACTTCGGGATTAGTTGTTGCAAAGGCTGATGCCTCCTTCCATACAGGGCTGGTGTGATGTGTAAATGAGACAATGCAGGCAAAATAAACAACATTTTTCATGGACCCATTCATCTTAAAGATGGGGTCCACTTTCCTGCCTCTTCCAATACTATAGTAACTATGGGGACAGGTGTCGAGAGAGGAAGATGCCCCTCTGGCTGGAGGGAGGCTCTCTTGTAGGATCTGAGCAGCAGAAGCAGTAGCCTAGAAGATGGCATGAATTTGAGATCAGCTGAGTCGGAACCCAAAGTCTGCACATTCCTATCTGCTCTGAAGCGAGCCTCCCTTTCATTTGTGGAAATAATAACACCGTGAGGATGAAATAACTGACTCCTGTTAGTGCCGCCATTGTTATTAGGGGAGGGCTGTGCTAATAAGGCCCAACTGTGCTGCATTTGCATGGTCACCTTCTTACCTTAATAAGACAGCTTTTACTTACTCTGACAATTCCGTAGGTGTAAGTCATATATGTTGATCATACCCACCCTCACTCCCTGCTCTCACTCCTCCCAGGACATCCCCAACATATCCCCCTACCCCTTTCATGACCACTTGTGAGTTGTTAATTTTCCCTATTGAGTCCAATCTGTACATGTCCTAAATTGTATGTGTGTGTGTGTGTATGTGTGTGTGTGTGTGTGTGTGTGTGTGTGTGTGTGTGTGTGTGTGTGTGTGTGTGGTGTGATACAGATGTCCCATTTAGGGCTGAGTACTCAACAGTTACTTAGTCTTAGCACGTTGACCATTAATGAGTCTGTACCAGACGGGCATGGTGGCGCACGCCTTTAATCCCAGCACTTGGGAGGCAGAAGCAGGTGGATCTCTGTGAGTTCAAGGCTAGCCTGGTCTACAGAGTGAGTTCCTGGACAGCCAGGGCTGGTTTTCTTTTTTCTTTTTTTGGAGACAGGGTCTCTCTGTGTATCCTTGACTGTCTTGGACTCACTTTGTAGACCAGGCTAGCCTTGAACTCACAGAGATCCACCTGCTTCTGCCTCCCAAGTGCTGGGATTAAAGGCATGCACCACCATGCCCAGCAATTATAGACAGCTGTGAACTGCCATGTGGGTGCTGGGATTTGAACCTGGGTCCTTTGGAAGAGCAGTCAGTGCTCTTAACCGCTGAGCCATCTCTTCAGCCCTAGGGCTGTTAAACAGAGAAACTCTGTCTTGAAAAAAACTAAAAAAAAAGAAAAGAGTCTGCACCAACTGCTGAGAGAAGTTCTCTGGTCTAGGTTGAGGGCAGCATTAATCTATGTATATAAACTTAAATATTTAGAAGGCAATTTGATATATGTCTGCTTAGCAAGACAATTAATAGTAGGTTCCTCCCTTGGGCCTATGGCATTCTAAGCTATGAACTTTTGAACAGATTTACAATATCAGGCACAGAATTCCCACCCATAGAACAGGCCTCAGATCCAATTCAGAAGCAGGATATCCCCATAGCTTTCATGCCACCACTGCACCAGCAGGCACATCTTGCCTGGCAGTTCAGTGTTGTAGCATTCAGAGTTTGCTGTTGGTGATAATATTGATGGCTTCCCCCTCCACCCACAGTGGCCTGCATAGCACCTTCTGGCACTATGAAAGTTAATCAGCAGGAAGTTTTCAGGTCAGTTCCAACTTGATATTTTGTTGCATCTTCAGCAATATGGTCTTACAACCTAGTTCTGGTGAGCATTCAAGAACAATCACAATAGAACCTTGTTTTCAGGTTCTCTGGGCCCTACCTGACTTGTGGTTTCAATGAGAAATGTCCCCATAGGCTCATGCAAATACTTGGTCCCCTGTTGGTAGTGCTATTTGGAGAGGCTGTGGAACTTTTAGGAGAGGGGCCTTGCTGGAGGAAGCGTGTCACTGGGACTGAGACTTTGAGAGTTTATAGCCTCTTTCTGTTTTCAAGTTACTCTGCTTCCTGTGTATGGTGAGATATGATCTCTCAGCTTTCTGCTGCTACTGTCATGCTTCCCCTGCCATTATGGATGGCAAACCCAAAGAACTGGAAGCCAAAATAAACTCTTCCTTAAGTTGCCTTTTGTTGTGGTATTTTATCACAGCGACCAAAAATTAAATAATATATTGACCAATAACTTGTAGGGTGGATCCTACACATGACACTGAGGTTTTCATTTAATAACCCAGTTTTCTGGTTGAAGCATTGTCCACCCATACAGGGCACCTCCCCAGCCAAGGGCTTTTGACTAGATTTGCAGTACCAAATGTGAATTCCCTCTTGTGAACTGGGCATCAAATCCAATAAGAGAGCAGTTGGTTACCCTCTAACAGACTTGCCACTATTGCATTGGTGGACATCGTACCCTGGTGAGGGTATTGTTGCACATACAATGTGCACAGCTAAGTACAATTGTTACTGGCAGTTTTCTTCCAGCATTCATCATAGGACCTCCTGGCACTGGATGAGGGCTAGCCAGAAGAAAGGAAGCTTTCCAACTCAGTTCCAACTTTATTTGTCTATGTCCTGGGACCAAGGTGTGGGCATCTTCAGGAGTAAGGTCTTACCAACTAGTTCTGGTGAGCAACCAACAACAATGTAAGATGACTTATTTTATTTATATTTATGTGTATATATCTATGTGAGTGTATGCCATGGAGGTCATAAGAGGGTAGATATGTAAGCTGGCTGATGTGGGTACTTAGAACTCAGCTTGGGTTCTCTGGAAAAGCAGGAAGCACACTTGACCACTGAGCAATCTCTCCAGCCCCTGATTTTTTTTTTTTAATACAAAAACTCATTAACTAAAAACTTTCTTCTTAGAACTATCTCCTGTATATCAAAGGTTCTAGTACGCTGTGCTTTCATTTGCATTTGATTATAGAGAAATTCATCTCCCTGATTTCTTCAGTGTGACTCAGTGGTCATTCAAGAATATATTATGTGTGTGGTGGTACACGCCTTTATTCCACCACTCAGGAGGCAGAGGCAGGCAGATCTCTGAAGTTCTAGGTCATAGAACTCTGAAGTTCTAGGTCATAGCTACATAAGCTCATTTGAGACTCTGTCTCAAAAGAGAGGGGGGTGGAGGAAAAGAGCATATAGTTTAATCTTCAAGTAGTTGCTTGTATAGTTTCTCTGATTTCTCTTGATATTGACTTTGCTTTATTGAATCTTTCAAGTCTTTTGTACTTATTAAGACTGGCTTCCAGGCATGGTGGCACACGACTTTAATCCCAGCACTTGGGAGGCAGAGGTAGGCAGATCTCTGTGAGTTTGAGGCCAGCCTGGTCTACAGAGTGAGACCAGGACAGCCAGGGTCTGTTACACAGAGAAACCTTGTCTCAACTCCCCCCCCAAACAAACAAACAAACAAACAAAAACCAAACCAAACCAAAAGACTGGCTTCATGACTAAGATGTGCTCCATTTGGAGAAAGTTCCACAGTGTGTTAAAAGAAATGTGTTTTCTGTTGCTATTGGATGTGGTATTCTATAAATGTCTGTTAAACCCACTTGATGTATGGTGTAGATTCACTCTGAATTTTCATCATTGATTTTTAGTCTGGAATGGCTGTCTATTGGTAGGAATGAAGAATTGAGGTCACCCACTATTATTGACCTTTTCTGCCTACTAGTGTTTGTTTTTATGAAGCTGGGCGCTCCAGTGTTGATCGCTCTCTTTGTTGATAGGCAGCAGCTATCTTTACCTCCTTGGACTAATTTGGTTTGCTGTGTACTTTGTCAGTACACACGTCAGCATCTTTAAAAGCCTTCCATTTACTAGGTAAATTGACTTCTATCCTTTCATTCTGTTTTATCTGCCAGTGAGGTGTGTTTCTTGGAGAGAACAGAGAGCCGCATATTTTTTTTTTTTGTTTTGGTTTGTTTTTGGCTTGTTTTGTTTTTCGAGAGAAGGTTTCGGTGTGTAGTCCTGGCTGTCCTGGACCGGCTTTATAGACCAGGCTGGTGTATATTGGGTTTAAACCTCTGAACTAGTCTGTATCTTTTAATTGGCGGTTAAGGTTATTTACATTTAGGATTATTGTAGGCAAGAGTTTGCTAATTGCTTGAATTTTGTCAACTGTGTTCTGGTTGGTTAGACTGTTGGTTTATTTTTTCTTCTCTCCTATTCATAGTATGAGCC
This sequence comes from Lophiomys imhausi, assembly GCA_907164525.1. Lineage (NCBI taxonomy): Eukaryota > Metazoa > Chordata > Mammalia > Rodentia > Muridae > Lophiomys > Lophiomys imhausi. The sequence continues at coordinate 5,663,721 of CAJQZJ010032322.1, forward strand.
TGCTGGTTTGCTGTGTTGGATATGATGGGTTGTTTCATAGTTCTGTGTTCATCTGTTCTTCTCATGGAATTTATTCTTTCTTGTGTTTTCTTCATAATTGAGAGTGTCTTTATTCCCTTTCTGAGTTTAAGGTTCCTTGGCTTATCTTCTGCAGTGTTGGCTTCATGTTCATGACTCATTTTGATTTGTTCTTGTCTTGAAATGGTCTTATTGCTCTGTCGGTTTTAAACATATCTTTACTAGAATGGCCATCTTGGTTGGTGGATATTTACTTTTAAGTCTTTAAATAGGCCATTTCATGTTTTCCTGGCTGAGGGTTTCTGTTGAGAAGTCTAATGTTATTTTTTGAGAATTTAGTACATACATGCAACACATTTTGATGACATTCATTTGCCACTCCTCCTTTAACTCTTCCAAGGTCCATATCCCACTCTCCATACTCTTCCAACTTAAAAAATATAAACCCACCAAGTTCAGTTTGTGCTGCCTATATACTAAAAGGTGTGGACCATGGTTTACATCCTAGGGCCACATCCTTAGGAAAACTTCTGCTCTCTCCCCCAGCAGTCATCAGCTATCAACAGCCCCTCAGCTAGAGGT
>CAJQZJ010032322.1:5664330-5716626 GCA_907164525.1 Lophiomys imhausi
ATGTATGATGTATATGTGTAGCCATGTACATGCCAATACAAGAGACTTCCTTACTTCATTTATCTGTGTGGTTGTGTCCTCTTTGAAGTCGCTAATCATTTTACAAGTTTTGTAGTTCTTCACCAGGAATTTTACCCATTTTAGATTCTTTGAATCCAGTAATTGAAGAGTTAGGACCTTTTGGAGAAGTCATGTTGCTTTGTTTGTCATCATTATTATGTTTTTGTGTTGTGAGAACATGTATGTATGTATGTATGTATGTATGTATGTATGTATGTAGTGGTGTTTTTTGAGACAGGACTTCTCTGTGTAGCTCTGGCTATCCTAGAACTAGCTCTGTAGACCAGGCTGGCCTTGAACTCAGAGATCCTCCTGCCTCTACCTCCAGAGTGCTGGGATTAAAGGTGTATGCCACACACTACCATAAAACATCACTTGTTCATCTGTTGGTTAGATATCTCTTCCAGTTTTATTCAGAGATGTCTTCTGTGAGCAGCCTATTTATGAAGACTCAGTCCCCAGGACCACTGAGAGAAGACAATTAAATGGTTATAACAACAATGACACGAAATCAAACAAGACAAAGAAATACATTTAAAAACCATTGAAGCCCAATAATATACCACAATGACCACATGCACTGCCAAAAACAAGGGAGAGTGCACTGTCAAGCTAAAAACTATCCAGGGTATATATTGGAACATCACATGAATGTCCTAAAGGACAGGGGTAAGGAGAGAGGAGTATCGGGAGAGGGTTTAATAAAAGAAAGGAAAATGGAGAGAGGATTGTTATGAAGAGAAACAGGAAAAAAACAAGCAAGAGATTTTAAAAAAGGACTCTCCAATGGCTCAGTGGTTAAAGCACCAGCTGTTCTGATAGAGGTCTGGGGTTTGATTCTTAGACCCCCTCATGGTGGCTCACAACCCTCTGTAACTCCAGTTTCAGGGATCTGATCCCCTCTCTGGCCTCTGTAGGTACAAGGCACGAGTGTAGCATACAGACACAATATACAGGCAAAATACTCATATACACTAAATAAATAAACACACTGTAAACATAAAATAAGGGACTACTCAGTAATAAAAAACATGTACGCAAAACCAAATAAATGTTTTGGTTTTGCTTACATGTTTCTTTACAAAGAAGGGTAATAAGAAAAATAAAAGCTTAAAAACATAAGATAAAGTCATGGTGAGATAGCTCTGTAGGTAAAAGCGCTTAAGAAGCCAATCCCCAGAACATTCACGCTTTAAAGAAAGAACCAACTCCTACGAGTTACCCTCTGACCTCTGCCATGACATGTATATACACAATTTCTCCTTTCCTCTCTCCCCCTCTCTTTCTATGTCTCTCTGTCTCTGTCTCTCTCTCACACACACAATGTAAAAGGAAATTAAAAAAAAAAGTCAAAATACTGATGAAAGTGTAATAAAAAGAAAAAGGGTGAAACAGGAAGCAGAGGTGAGACAACAGTGCAAAAGATGTATTGGTGCAGGTTTGTTCTTGGGTCTGTATAATTGGGATCTGCCAGGTGGACAGGGTGGCTGGGGTTCAGCTGCACCTGAAGACTCCTGACTTTCCTGTGATTTGTGCATCTGACAAATGTCGGGTGTCCTCTGCTATTTTTCCCTTCATTGTTAACCAGGAACCTTTGCTGACCACACTTAGCTTTACAGACTGTGAATTGGGCAGGTTCTCCTGTAGAAAGAAATATTTCTGCACTCTCACTCTCCTGTGACTGTCCAGGTTGCACCTCCCGGGCTGGTCACTGTTGTGGTCAGGGGCTATCTCCTGAGTGGACTGGGAAAGGAGGGACAAACACAGCACTGAGGATGGTACAGACGGACCTCTGCCCATAACTTGAAAGCTGATGAATAATAAACAACCCATGTGAGGGACAGGGGCAGAACTGTGGATACTGAGTAGTCTGCTGGACTTCTCGGTTGCTACGGCATTGATCATGGCAGCAGACAGGTTGACAACCTCTGATCTCAGGCTCAGGACTGTCAGACTCTACAGTTACTCCTAGGTGAATTCCCAGTGAAGTCCATCCTCCCCACCCCTGGACAGAGTTTCTCTGTGTTAGCCTTTGCTGTCCCGGAACTTGCTGTGTAGACCAGGCTGGCCTCGAACTCGCAGAAATCCTCCTGCCTCTGCCTCGAGTGCTGGGATTAAAGGCTTCCACCAACCCTCAGTGTAGCCCAGTTTTAAACAATAGGTTCCCTTTCAAGATTGTGTCTAGCCACAGCTATTCATGATACAAGGAATGACAAAACAGATCTCTGTGCTGCTGACCCATCGCTGCTGACCACTGCTTGAGGAGTCATGGTCTCACCAAAACCTACAACTGGCTTGAGGCTTCTGAGAACTGTGGGCTTCTCCTGTGGGCCGAGCTGAGTTCCTTTCCCACCAGGCCTCCTGGTTTACCTTGCTGATGAGGCTTCTTCATCTTCCCCTGCTGGGGAGCTGCATGGCTAGAGACGCCACCTTCTTTTCTCGGCTGTCCTGTCAAGCCTGTGATGGCTCTTTACATCTCTGAGTAGAGTTATTCTTGGTTTTCCTGACTTACCTCCTCACCCTTACCTGGAATGTGGACAGGGAAGCTCCATTCAGGCTGGGTGGAAAGTGGCCACTAGAGGGTGCACGCCACAGCCCAGGGCCCCTGCTAGACCCGAAGGCATCTTGCCCTAAAGATTCCTCTACAGAATTGCCTTACCTCAAGCCTGATCTCTGTGGCATTTCCAGAAAGAAGGGAAGACACCAGAAAGTCTTCATTTGAGGACAGAAGCTTAATGAGCATGCTCTGTTTGTCCCTGGGGCAGGGTGGTCATAGTATTAGCCATTGGTGGCTTTCCTGGACCCAGTTCAGGAATGTGAGGGAGGGCAGTGTGCATCTGTCCCTTTGTCCCTTTAGAGTTTTCCTCCAGGATTGGGAGCTCAAGCTAAGCCTCAGTGCATAGGAGAGGATATCACCTGTCCATCAGACTTCTGTGCACCCCATACTTCTATCTCCCTTCAGATTCGTTGTTACCCCCACTGGATCATACTCACTCCTGGGAGTACTTTGCCCAACCACACCTGGGCCAGGGATGCTGTGGTCATGACACTTCACTCTAGGAGACCAGAATATGCCACCCCCGAAATATATTTCTCTGGCTTATTTTGAGCTATTTATCCTGAGAGGCTGCAGGCGCAGGAGTGGTTCTGAGCACCTTGCCTGTTCTTTCATAAAAGAAATTGATGACCATAAAGGAATTACGTTGGCAGTTACCCCAAACGGGTTGCTCCAGACTTTTATGGCCAGAGAGGCTTTCTTCTTTAACAAGACAAGCACTGCTCGAGGTACAGTTCTGCCTCTGCCTCTTCCAGCGCTGTCTTCCAGATGCCCAAATCCTGATTCCTTTCTGGAGCTCAGGTCGCCATGTAAACTCAAGCCATGTGACTTTTGTTCAAGTTTCATATTTTGTGTGACTATGTGCAAACATTAGCTTGAATATGACTTCATTCCTGCTAGTATGTTTTCTGTTAATGTGTAGCCTAGCTAAAGAATCTAGAAGGGTAGACAGAAGACATTTTCTCTTCTCTGTAAGATTCTCTTGTCATTGTCTTTGTCTCAGAGTTGAACAGAATTTGGAACTTGTTCTTCAGAGACCCACTGGCCAATCAGTACTTGCCCCTTGCTTGCCTCAGTTTCTCCCAGAGAGTTGCCTGGGTCTGGATGGGGGATGGCGGGGTTCCTCTGTGTGCCCTTTAACTCCCACAATCAAGCGTGAGTCCGTCAGGTTATTCTTCCTTTGTTCTGAGGTGGGCTCATAGGTCCCTAATCAACTCTCCCTCTGGGTTTCTGATACACAGAACTACATTTAACCAGTAGCCTCCTTCTCACCCTCATTTGCCAGGATAGCAAGCGCCTCACCTGGGGCCAGTCCAGTCTACCTCATCCCCAAGTCTAGATCCCAAGTGGGACCTTAACCCAAAAGGGAGAGACCCAGTGGTTTTCCCTGGTCTTAACAATGACCCCTCAGTGAGCCATTTCTATACCACCATGTGTCCTCTCTTAGGTAAACAGGGCTGGGATATTGACCACCCCCTACCAGGACTGAGACCTTCCTAGGGCAGCAATTAGGGCCTCTTGGCCACCCTGTTCCCATCTCTGCCTCCAGCAGAGCCAATAGATCTCTCCTTCCTCTTTTCCTCCCTGCCAGGGGTCAGCAGGTCAATCCCGGAGTCCTCTTAAGCAATGGAGCTCTCAAAGGCCTGTCAATGATTGACAGATCCAGCCAGTCACTGAGTGTCCATAGGTACACCAGTGTCCACTGAGTGTACAAGGTCCTGGGGTCTCCAGGGTCTGTTTTCTGAAGGCTTCTCTCTATGGAGGGAGATCTGGGGGATACTCTTCCTGGTGAGGCGCATCCCAAAGAGCCGCCTGATTTCTCAGAAGTCACGTTCCTTCTTGCGTCTCTTCAAAAGGCCATTTAACAGAGTAGCCATTGTTTCTGTCTCTAGAAGAGACACCTGCCACTTGTCTACCATTCCAGTCTATTCCACTCTGCCCCTACTCATTCACTTATTCAGTCTTTATTGGTTTCACTGCCACTCGCTTGCCCATTCGCTGGGACACTCCCCGACACAGCCATCTATCCACCAGTCCACTCATCACTGACCCACTCACCCACTCACTAGTCCCGACAGCTGCTCTCTGATGTTACCCCTCCACTCCCTGGCCCACTCGTTCATCTACTTGGGCAGTCGGGGAAAGTTTATGTACCCACTCCCTCTCTCACACAGTGTCTCTCCATTGCTGATCTTCATGTTGGGCAGTCAACAGAGAAGCTCTAAGTGGGGGTCAAAGGCAAAACTTTTAGAGTCAGGGGCACCCAGCACTCATCCTGACTGACCACAAGGCCACGGGCACATTTCTCAAATCTCTCTGGGCCTCAGTTTCTTCATCTCACGGAGAATTTAGAGACTAACTTCAGAATTGATGCATGTGAAGTGTTTCAGCTGGAAGCCAGAGAATGAAGCTGTTAGTGGGCTCTCAGGGACCATGTCCTGTCTTTACTTGGTCTGTGTATCACCCTGCCTGACCCTTGGTGTGCCTGGGACAGGAAGGGGCTCACCAGTGCTAAACAACAAGGCTATATTCCCCAGGCAGGTGGTTCCACCCCACCCCTGAAATGGAAGATGGCAATCAGCCACCTTCCCACGCACCCTCTTCCCTCAGCTTGATTCCCTGAAGGGCACCTGGGGTTTCCTCGGGGTCAGTCAAGGTGCCTGGAGCAAGACCTAGCTTGCTCCCTCAGCTCTTTGCCATGGAAGTTCCCCAGGACAGCTGCCGGAGGTGTGAATAGGCTTGATGGGTTCATTTCATTCCCACCTGAGGCCCACTGACCACGAGGAACTGGAACTTCCATCCAGTTCCCTTCCTTCTCTGGGCCCAGTTTGCCCACTTGGACCAAGTGGAGACAGCTCCCTCAAGCTTCTCGATGAATTTCCTGGAGGCAGGAAGGACTTCCTGTCTGTAGACAGACTGGCTGAGAACAGGCAGGGGAGGGAGAAAGGCTGGAGCGTGACTTGGGTGGGGATTCTATTGGATGGTTTTTGTCCCTCAATCCTTGGCGGGCAGCCTGGTTAGAAGCCTGCACAGTACACAGGGGACCATTGTGGGTTCCTTGAGGAAAACAAATGCTGGCTTGCTTGGGGGATGTGTTGAGCTGTGTGTGTTGAATTCTGGGGTAAGCTGGACCACAGCGCAAATCCTCTGTGCACTAGCTCTGTGGCCTTGGGAAAGTCATTGGTAAAATCTTACTAGTTTAGGAAATACATGCCTAGGACCCAGCTAGAACCTCCTTTGTTATGAGAGAATGGTGTAGTGTTTCATTCATCCTGAGAACCCCCCCTGCCCTTCAGCTCAGTGCAGCACCACACACACTGTCCCCTGGAGTGCTGCCATGGGGCCCTACTGAGTGCAGTGGGATACCCTCTTCCCTTGTCTGATTCCTTGATGGACATGCTGCCAGCCTTCCAGGTCTGGGTGCAGGTGGGGGTTCCAGGCTCATGTTATTGGATTGCTTTGGTGGAGATAGACTGAGATAGATGGAGGATGGGCTGGGGTTGTGGGATGCATCTGAGCACCCTATCTCCACCTTCTAGCTGCAGCTGCCCCCAGGTTGGGTACTGCCCCTGGCCTTGCTGATGGCATGTGGCCATTGCTGGTCTGGTCCTCATGCCTCTTTAATACTTACCTGTTTCTTTTTGCAGTTCTGAGGGTCAAAAGTCCCAGGTTTCTCATGCGCTGTGCAAGTGTTCTACCAGAATTACACCCCTAGCCTTGATCTGTTTTAAGTTCTCTAGAGCACAGGAAGTATGCATTTATGTGCACATTATTATGTACAATCTTTATATCCTTGTTGCCCAGTAGAGTAACTGCCATTGAATGAATGAATGAATGAATGAATGAATTCCCAGTCCCCAGCCAGGGCCATGGCTTGAACAGGATACACAGACAGTACACACCATCTTGTCTGGGCACTGCCAAGGGGACATCCCAGGCAGCCATTCTAGGTCTTGTGGCTTCTGCCTGTGCTGAAGCTGAGTGTTGGCAGGGCCACTCACGTCCTAGCCTCCTTGGTGTAACGGATCCTTTTCTCTGAGGTGAGGGACATCCTCTGTGAGGTGGTACCCAGCACTGCTAGTGTGAAAGAGGCTGAGCTCAGGCTCGTTGTTGGCGCTTGGGAACTCCCACCTGTCCTGCTCCCTGGCTCAGCACCCACTTCTGTCCTGGGAATGGAGCTTAGTGAGATAGAGACTACAAGGCTCTAGGTGGAAAGAGAGTCTCCATGTGTGCCTGATGACAAGTGGCCCTCTGCTGGGGGGTCTGACTGTGCTACCCAGGGCTAATGGCTGGAGATAACACTCCTTCCCTAGCCTGCTCCAGCCCTTACGACAAAATGTGAGCAGTGTCAAGGCACATGGTTGGTGTGGGTTGGAATTCCTGGGAATGTAGTCTCTGGAGCCATTCTTTGGCCTTGCCTGGAACACGGTGACTAGACCACCTCACCCACATTTGGGGACAAGTGCTGAGACATGATGACCTCAGAGGTGAGGGAGCATGTATCTCTACCCTGAAGCAGCCTTTTTCCTAGACATAATGCCAGGATGAGGCCATTTGGGGAACAGACTTAACCAGTCCACATCTTCATAGTGTGGACTCGGGGTGGAATCAAGTCTCTTTTCTGCCATGAATTTCACTGTGACCTCTTGGTGTTGTTTGCTTGTCCTAAGTCTCCTCAGTTGTAAAACAGGGACATATGTATATAGCCATGGGATATTATTTGACCATAAAAGGAAGTTAGTATGGATGCATGTTACCATGTGGATGAACACTGGCAGTGTGGCTAAGTGAATGAAGGGGTCCAGAACAGGCAGATCCATTGACAGGAAGTAAATTGGTGGTTTCTACAGGTTGTGGGAGCTGTGCAACAGAGAATAGCTGCTCAGTGGGCGGGGGTTCCTTTAGGGTTGATGAAAATGTAAAGTTTACCAGGCATGGAGAGGCACACCTTTAATCCCAGCACTCAGGAGCCAGAGACATGTGCCTCGATGCAAGTTCAGGGCCTGCCTGGTCTACATAGTGAGATTCTATCTCAAAAAGTAAAAAGGGAAACTAGCTACAAGTAGCGATTCACACAATGTGTGTCATTACACTTAATGTAAAAGTCAGGGTGCTACGTTTACTTGCATTCACCAAGTGCTTTGAAGGGCTCCAGGAAAAGCCGACTGAGCTCAGAGAGCAGGCACAGCAACAGTCAGCCTGATGGTTATACAGTTCTTGGTCTCACTGGACCAGACTGCAGGAGTCCCAGGAGGACCCAAGGGGACAAGGACAGTTCTTAGGATGGGCGCATCCCTTAGCCAGAGGCAGAGGGGACTGTAACATCTGCTTTGCCAGATGTGGATCTGGCTCTTCAACCCTATCTCTGAATCTGACCACATCAGTATTACCTGCCCTGGCAGCTGATCTTCTCTTTGTCCGGGGCGTCGTGTGGAGAGCCGAAGTGCTTGTGACACGTGACACTGTCCCTATCACGGTGTGCTCTTTGGTGAGCAGAGACTACCAGGCATTGGACTCCTTATCTCTTGTTCTCATGCCTGGAGTCTGTCATGCAGTCAAGCAAACACTCCTGTCTGTCTTGAGGTACTTCCAGCACTCCATGCCTGGTATAGGCTAAGCGCTCAGTTGACATCTTTGGAATGTACAGATGCTGCTTATGTGTAGTGTGTGCCAGTCCCTACCCACTACCTGCTGCCAGTCAGTGAGGGAGTCCAGGCTCTAGGACACAGAGTGCCATGGTAGAGTTTGGATTTAGACCTGGCGGCCCCAAATCAGAGCCCTCTAGCCACTCTGACACACCCCATTCCAACCTGTGTCTTGTCCTTGCAGCTTCCAGTGCAAAAGGTAGAGCAACACCTGGAACCCTGTTCAGCCTTGCAGCCTCCCAACCCTTTCAGCTTCCCAACCCCCTCCTACTCTCAGGCCCTCTAGGGCCCTGCCTCTACCCTCTGGAAACTTTTCTCAGACTCACAGCCACCACAGCCAGCTCCCTTTCCTGAGAACCTCTGTCATTAAACAAGGCAAGGCCCTGATCGGGCCTGCCTCTCCGCCCCCGGCCTTCCTCACCTAAGGCAGCTTTGGTTATAAATTTGGGGGTCACGCCTTATACTCACCTTTCATCCGGTGTGACCCTGGCTGCTGGGAGGCCAATTAAGCTTCTCCATGGGTAGAGTGAGTAAGATCTGACGTCCCAGCCTGGGGAGCTGCCTAACACGCATGGGGCTGGCCCTCCTGGGGAGAAAGAAATGGGCTGAGCCATCATCTTGGGCCGCCTACCTCTCCACATTCTTTGTCATGGGACTTCCGCTCACAGTTCCGCCATTCGCTGACTTATGATGAAGGTCATTTATTGAGTGCTTACTATGTGCCTGGGGCTTGCTAAACTTCTTCCACCTATTAAATGTTAACTACATGTACGGAGCACCAGCCCTATTGTGAAACTGCACTCGTGGCTCCCATGATGGGGCTTGACTCCTGGCTGGCCAGAGGCCAGCGCTTCCACACCTGACCTCACGAGAAGCCTGGTACGGAGTCAGCCCCTGAGAAGTGATGGCTGTCACTCACTGCTTATCTCCAGAGTCTTCCGGCAGGCAGAATGCTGTGCTTTTCCCATTTCCCAGATGAGGCGACTGAGGCTCAGGGATATTAAATGACTTGCTGAACCAGGGGCTGAGCTGAAGTGGCTTGAATTGGAAAGTGATATATATATTTTTAAAGATTTATTTATTTGTTTGTTTTATGTATATGAGTGCTCTATCTGCATGTACATCTGCAGCCAGAAGAGGGCATCAGATCACATTGTAGATGGTCATGAGCCACCATGTGGTTGATGGGAATTGAATTTGGGACCTCTGGAAGAGCAGGCAGTGCTCTTAACCGCTGAGCCATCTCTCCAGTCCAAAAGTGATATTTTTTAATGTGCTCTCCCCAGCTCAACAGGCCTGGAGTCCATTGACCCCAAAGACCTTATTTTGCATAACACTGGAGTGGTAGGGGCCCTGGATAGGAACTCTCCTCTCTTCCATCTCCCAAGCCCCCAGTGTGCTGGTAAGCTGCTTGATCATCTAATACACTCATCCTAACCCCCCATCCTTCTGATGAAGAAAGGGACTGTGCAAGGTGACAGGGCTTATGGGAAATGCTCTCCATCAAAGCTTGAACAGCAATAAGCCAGTGACTGTGCTTACCCCGTCCTCTTCTCCAACTTGGCATGGGTACCCTGAATCAAGCGTCCTTACAACAACATTTGTGGTTGCTAATGTGCCAATTGGCCAACCTTAGGGTCATTAGGGAAGTGAATAAACAGGAGGGGTGGGGACTGAGACTGAAGAAGGGATAGTGCCTTCCCCTTTCTGCCCCTCAACGTGCTTAGAACATCAGGGCAAAACCAAGGTGAGCCCATCCTTTGTGGCCCTCCTCACATGTCATAACTGTGAAACCATTACCAAGCATACACCAGGTGCTTAACTATGCTCACGGGGGAGAAGTGGGCTCCAGACAAAACATGGAATGCACAGATGGGAAGATGATATTCTGTCACTGCCCAACACATCTGGCTCTATCAAAGGTGATTCTCCTGCAGACTTCAAGGAAGGGCCTAAACAAACTGGGGTCAGTCAGTGAGAAGTTCCCTTGGCTGGGGTTCTTGAAGGTAAGGTATCATCCTGAATGTGGCTTAGATCTCAGTGTCTGGGGGCTGGAGAGATGGCTCAGTGGTTAAGAGCACTGGCTGCTCTTCCAAAGGACCCAGGTTCAAATCCCAGCACCCGCATGACAATTCACAGCTGTCTGTAATGGTCAGGGGTGGTGGCTCACACCTTTAATCCCAGCACTTGGGAAGCAGAGGCAAACAGATCTCTTTGAGTTCAAGGCCAGCCTGGTCTACAGAGTGAGTTCCAGGATAGTCAGGACTACACAAAGAAACCCTGTCTCAACAAACAAACAAACAAACAAACATCTCAGTATCCAGAGTCCCTTCTGAAGAAGGAGGTCCCTGAGTACCAGGTGTCTGGACCTTGTCCATTTGGTCTTTTTTCCTGTTCCCACAGCTTTGCCCTCAGGAGGGCAATGCTCTTGTCCTCTCTCATTGCTCTGCTTGACATACCCAGTACTTTCTTGGGTTCTCCCCAGGACCATCCTACTCCCCTTTAAGATTTCCTCAGAAAGGACTTTTGTGAGAGCTTCCCCATCCCCAGTTTAAATCACAACGAAGCCCCTTCCCAATGAGCCCATCATAAACTGAAAATGCCAGGCAGTATGAAAAGTTCACTTGGCACCTTAACTTACTAAACATCACCACTTAGCAACATAGCACACTGTAGACCACAGGTTGTTTTCAATTCATGATTGCAGGAACTTCCTGCAAAAGAGTATTGTGTTTATTGCCAGTTAGGGGGAAACCCAGAATTTAAAATTCAACTGTGGTTTCTACTGAAAATTTTCACTACCTTAAAGGTGAAATCATCATAAATTAGGGACTGTTTGTAGTTCCCTATTTATATGTCTTCTTTGAGTGCCTTAATATTTATTTTCCTTCATAAGAATTTGGAAAGTTTTTCATACTGGGGCTGGTAAGATGGTTCAGCTGTTAAAGGTGACTCACAAGATTGATGGCCTGAGCTTGGTCCCCAGTATCCACATGTTGGAAGGAGGGAACTCAGTCTTGAAAACTGTCCTGACTTAATGCAAGGCATGGCACACGTGTGTGTGTGTGTGTTAAAGTCACACACACACACAAACACTATATAAATATAGTTTTTATAAATGTATTAAAACTTTTTTGAGAGAATGGAGAGATGGCTCAGCAGTTATGGGCACTGGCTACTCTACCAGAGGACCTAGGTTCAATTCCCAGCACCTGCATGATGGCTTACAACCAGTTCCAGGGGATCCGAAGTCCTCTTCTGGCCTCTGTGCATTGCAAGAATATGGCACATAGAAATATACACAGGCAAACACCCATACACATAAAATTTAAAACGTTTTCAAGTGCAATCTTAGAGATCATTTTATGAGATCATTTATGAGACCAATTTATGAGATCATTCTTCTGAGTAGCATATGGGTGGGAACTTTGTCAGGGTCACAGTTTTATCCTCTGTGCTCTGTCTGAAGGGCTTATTGTATAGTGGAACAGATGATAGAATCCGGGCCTGGGTAAGTGAGCTAGCTCAGCTGGTGGTTCCAGGACCAGTGGCTGGCAGCAGCAGTACTCCACCTGGGACTCCGTAAAATAACAAACTCTGAGTTGGGGCCAGGGCAACAGATGGGTTTGGATGAGCTGCCTAGGAAAGTGTGGTGCACACTCAAGTTCGAGAACCATCTAGAAAGCTGTTCCAGCCCAGTGTGGGGTGGGATGATCAAGGGCGGTTTTCACGGTCCCGCGTGTGCTGTTCGGCACGGTGGCCACTCGGGGGCAGTGTTGCCACGCCCATCTCACTGCCTCTGCTGGCAGTGCGGCGGGAAGGGCCCCGGGAGGCCGGCCTGGGGAGACCGGTGGGGCGGCCACAGCTTCGTCACCAGCCGTGGCCCCGGCCGCAGACGCTCCGAGATGCCGAGGGGCCAGAAGCGGCCCCGAAGCTCCGGGCAGGCCGCGCTGTCGCTCCTCCATGCCCGGGTCTGGAAGGTTCGCGAGACTCCAGGGCGCAGGGGAGGAGGCTCTGTCGGGCGGCCGGGGCCGGGTGCCAGAGAGGGCGGCGGAACCTTGACCGCGGCCCGGAGGCAAAGGGCAGCCTCCGCGTGATGCCTCGGCGAGCAAAACAAGCCGGCCATCTTGGCGCCCTTAACCCGCTCCTGACCGCTCCAGCCCGGCTAGAGGTCCGCCCACCGAGCCCCGCGGCAGGCCTGGGGTTTGGAAACCGAAATGCCACGGGCGTGGGGAGGAATTTCTAAGAACGGGAAGAAAACCCCAGACCCTGGCGCGTTCCCCGAGCTGTCAGTTAGCCATTAGCAGGCAGGGCCAGCGCTTCAGTGGACAGTGATTGAATTTGCCCCAGTCGTCTCCTCTTTCTTTTTTTGCCCTGTTTTCAAAGAACTTAAAGTCATAGGTGGTTGAAGTAGGTCAGAGTGATAATCAGGCTGTTGTCTGGAGGCCCAGTGTCAGGGTCCTAGTGAGACAAGGTGGTATCCCAGTGGATGCCCTCGGGTCATACCAGCCCAGGGTCAAGGACTGGCTTGTGGTTCCAGTGCTGTCCACGGCCAGCTCATTTCCAATTTCTCAATCATTCTGATGTCATCCGATGAGCAGAAGACCCCACTGCTCCTCCTATCTGCCTAGTTTACACATGGGGTTCTATCATTTGTGGTTTTCAGGTTCTAGGTATTCTTTGTCAGTTCTTCAAGGTCTAAATTATATATCAGCCCCACCACGAAGCCTTCCTTATTTCTCCTTTTGTTTCCAGTGAATTGTCTCTTCCTGGCTAGCACACCTTCATGCCATCATCAGTGGGCCTCCACTACTCTCTTTGGTCTTTGTGGCTGAACCTTCCCCTTCTGAATCCTGAGGACTCCGTGTTAGGCCCATCTTGAAATTGGTCTTTGCTACTGGGTACGTAGGTCATGTAGTAAAGGATCCTTGCAAGAGAATTATCAAGTGATTGTTTTTAAATCTGGATTTGGGCAAGGTTCACTGATGTTTTGAACCTTGAGCAAAGGAATATAACGGTGTTTTCTTTAAGCCCTGCAACGGAAGCCTTTTGTGTGTTTAACTACTGAAAATTATTCTGAGTAGAAGTGTCAGGGTCTATAGGAAGCAAAACCATAGTGTGAACCAGGCTGAGTAAGTAGTAAGTAGACTAACCTTCCGAGTTCCTCTGGGTAGCCTGGGCTGTGAGCACTGGGATGACAATCAGGTTGTCAGGCATAGGACCAACTGGAGACCAACTGAAGTCTGTGATTCTCAACCTGTGGGTCATGACCCCTTTGGGGTCAGACGACCCTTTCACAGGGGTTACTTAAGACCACCAGAAAACACAGATATTTACATTTTGATTCATAACAGTAGCAAAATTACAGTTATGGAGTAGCAATGAAAATAATTTCATGGTTGGGGGTCATCACACGTGAGGGGCTGTATTAAGGGGTCTCAGCATTAGGAAGGTTGAGATCCACTGCTCTAAGTGCTTGGCAGGACTGGAGGTCTAGGCTGAGGTCACAGGAAGAGGCAGGTAAGGGGCAGCTTGGAGAAGGCTGATGCCAAAGGAGGGATCCTTTCTTTTTTCCCTTTAAAAGATGAAAGCCCAAAGTTCTCCTGTGAAGGACTCCTGAAGACTCCTTCCCTGCTTCAGCCACAGATGATTTGCTGAGTGCTCATTAAGGGGAAAACAAAGAGGTGGTTTTGTTTATTTACTTAAGGGAAAAAATAATGAGCTGTGACAAAACAATTTGAAACCAGGCCCCTCTGAGACCTGGGCTTTCACTTCCTTGATGGGAAGTAAAACAGAGAATGAATCCCCCTCCAAATGAAAGTGAAGTTAATAATCAGACAAGCCCTGGCCACATCCTGTGTCAGCTCCCTCCCTCCCAGGGCTCACTGTTTATAGCTGCTGAGCCCTCCTCCCCAGCCTACAGCAGGCTTAACTCTTTCCTCCCTCCCTAGGGGAAGCCCAAGACTGCTCTAACTACAGAGGTCAACCTCACGACTCCTGGGGTTGACATGGCCTCAGGAAGGGGTGGCTGTTCCTATGTATGTCCATGTGGGAATGTCCCCCATAGGCACCTGCCTTTCAGCTTCTGGCCATGTGTTTAATTAATTAGTCCTGTTTAGATTGTCTGGCAGAAAACCCACAATGTCTACCCCTCCATGGAAAAAGCAGGGAAGTCATTGCAGGTCCATGGCAGCTTTTGTGGCCTGGTGGCTTCTGGGAGCTAGCTGCCTTCTGAGGGATATCAGCACAAGTCTCTAGGGTTCTGGGCCTGAGCTGGAAGCAGTGTTGTATGCATGTGTTTCTACCTTCTTTCAACAGTCTTTGGTGTACTTATTCCAGAACTCTATGCAGTCAGGAGTAGTATGTCTCCATTGTGTTGGGGACTCTTGCTAAGCATACTGGGGACTTTCTATCATTCTAAGCAACAGCTTTACCTGTAGAGCAGAGGTTACCATTTTCTACAGAAAAGGCAGTGTGAAGTGCCTTGTCCAGTGTTAAAAAGCTAATAGCAGAGCTGGGATTTGGAGTCAAGCTTTCTGGTTCCTGAGCCTGGAGCCTCAGCCCTTGCTGTTAAGGTCTCTAGGGGACTGCTGTCTTCCCTGGAGCCAGTTTAGAAACTTTAGGATAATCTCACTAATGCATTGTATAAGTGTCAAAGCCCAAGGACTTTCTGAGACCATTATAGGCTTGTCATGAGCTTAACCTAATTTCTGCTCACCTGTGGAAGGGGAAAGAGTGGGTTGAACTGTTGTAGCCCTTCCATCCTGCCTTCTCTAAGTTCTATGCACAGTGGGTTTTTTTTTTTTTTTGTTTGTTTGCTTGCTTGCTTTTCCGAGACAGGGTTTCTCTGTATATATCTGGTTGGTCTTGGACTCACTCTCTAGACCAGGCTGGCCTTGAACTCACAGAGATCTGCCTGCCTCTGGCTCCTGAGTGCTGGGATTAAAAGGCATATGCCACCATGCCTGACCTGGACAGTGGTTTAAAGGAAAGGATGGGATATAGACCAAGATTCTTGTCTTCATTCCTACATTTGATTGGCATCAGGCCTTAGAGTAGGGACTGAAGATATAGCCACTATATCTGTAGAACTTTTGCTTTTGTCCCCTTATCTTTTCACCTGAGGCCACAAGCTAAAGCTTGCTTTACAGGATGCCAGGCACTGTGTGGCCTGAGACAAATGGCAAAGACTTTTAAACTGGTTGTGAAGGCCTACTGCCTTTATGCAGGCCATGTTTACTGACCATGGAAGCATATCCCTGGCCAGGTTCTTTGGATGATCCCTCCTGCCCTTCAACGGAATGTGTGTTGTGTTACCCTCTGCTGTGCGGAGGCCTTCATGGCTTGCTTACCAACCAGGGTCAACAGCCCTTTCAGTACATCCCAAAACCAGTCCAGTCTTTGGGAATAAGTTCTTCTGCTATGACTCTACTTTGTAGGAGTGGGAGTGTGCGTGTGTGACTGTGTGTGATTCAGAGCCATGGCTTAGAGCAGGCAGTGCCCTATTCATCAACTTCCAGCTCATTTACTCAGAGGGAAAGATCTCATCCTCCAAGGTGGCATGTTCTAGACCTCTGGGGAGGACAGTAGCCAAGGCTTCTCCAATGCCCGGCAAGGCACCAAGCCCAAAGATGTTCAGAATAATGTTCCTTTCTATTCATTTTTGATGTTTAAGAAAAATCTGATAGTTGAGCATTGTGGCTCATACCTGTAATCTCAATGCTGAGGCAGGAAGGTCACTGCATCTGTGGCCACTTTGAGCTACAAAATGAGATACGGGCCCTGTCTGAAAAATAAAAACAAGTGCTTGCTTTGGCAGTAAATACAGTGAAAACAAGAAGGAGAAAAAATGGGGAGCATCTATAACTTAGAATACTCAAGATGGGGGGATGTCTTCTGCTAATAGCTGTAAAGGCTAAGGCTGCCATCTGCAGAAAACAGCCCACCAGCTTCATCATTTGGCAATATGTGACAGGTACCATAATATACTAGGCTTATTTACCCTCATACCCTGTGAGGTGGAGTAGGTGTGATTCTCTCCATTTTCCTGAAAGAAAAGGCTTAATCGTTTGCCTTCTGCTGAGGGGTAAAGAGTTCATTGTGTTTTAAAATGCATTAAACCAGTTGAAAAGTAATTTCACGGAACTTAAAAGCAGAATAAAAATTAGGTGGGCTCCCCATCCTGTGATGGCCCAGAGACCGTGAGAGAAAGGATCCTATCCTTGGTCCTTACATAAGAATGGGGAACAGGTTAGGACCCTTCCTGGCCCTGTGTAAGGCCGCCCTGTCCCTTCTCTCCTGACAGTTATTCCTATGGCCTCATCTTTTAAGATAGTGTGTATATAGGAAGTAGTGTGTTGCAAGATCCAATAAGACAATCGTTAAGTTAAAAATCATTTCAGCCTTATGAACTTAAGATATCTTATTTGGGACAATTTTAAACACACACGGGAGACAGGGGAATGTTAACAAACCAAAAACCAAGGGCCCCCCTATGCAGCTTCAGCATCAACATCTCACAGCCAGGTTTGTTCACTTTACAACCCCAGCCACCTCCCCCTGCCCAGGTACTACTTTTTGGCTTTTGTTTTATTTTGAAATGTTGGGGCTATAGAGAGAAACCCTGTCTCCACCCCCCCCCAAAATGTTGGGAAGCTAACCAACATTTCTCACATATGCTAACCATATACTGTACCAGTGAGCTACATCCCTAGCCCCACTCGTAACTTTGAAAGAAATCATATCTATTAGATCTTATTCTACATTTAAAAAATAAAAATAAATAACCTGTCCTAAAATGAGTATCAGTATGGGCTGTTGAGATGGCTCAGTGGGCAAAGGCACTTGATGCCCAGCCCACTGACCTGAGTTTGCCCTAGGACCTTGTAGTGGAAGGAGAGAACCGACTCACAGAAGCTGGCCTCTGGCCTCCATATGTGTGCAGCAAATACATACCCCTGCCCCAAAATAAATGCAATAATTAATACAATGAAAAAGAATGTTAGTATTTGGACCTTTTACTCCATGCCACCCACAGAAGGAGCAGTTTTTGCATCCCTGCAGAAATACCCATTCCAGCACATGTTTCTCTGCTCTGACAGGCCTTAGGAGCATGGTGGTACCAGGTCAGTGTGTGCTGAGTTTCATGTGAGCATAAACACACGTAAATGTGAGGTGCAGCCATGTTGAGCTAATGAAAGGAGACGAGAGTATCACTCTTATATCCCCTACCTATTCAGACACCCTGGTTTTGGGCAGTTGCCCTTGGCTTTCTCCTCTAGAGCTCTACCTACCAGCTGCCTGGGGCTCCTCCTCTGGGGACCCGCTTGTCTCTCTTGGTTGGGATACTTGACTTTGCTCCAGTGGCTCCATGGAGTCTTCCTTGGTGGGGCTTCCAGCCTCCTTCTTGGCCTTGTCAGTTGCTTCCTGCTCAGTGCACAACAGAATTTGACTGGCTTGCTTGGGGCTGCTGGGTGTCACACTCATCAACAGTGTGTCAAGTGCTTTGCTCATCTGTCCTTACAGCAGCCCCAGGAGATTGGTGTCATGGTTACTGTCATTCACAGAGGAGACTGGGGGAGGGCAGGTAGGTACCATGCTTGCCCAGGAAGTTTCTTTTTTTTTTTTTTTTTTTTTGGTTTTTCGAGACAGGGTTCCTCTGTGTATCCTTGGCTGTCCTGGACTCACTTTGTAGACCAGGCTGGCCTCGAACTCACAAAGATCCGCCTGCCTCTGCCTCCCAAGTGCTGGGATTAAAGGCGTGCGCCACCACCGCCCGGCCAGTTTTTTTTTTTTTTTTTTTTGGTTTTTCGAGACAGGGTTTCTCTGAATATCTCTGGCTGTCCTGGACTCGCTTTGTAGACCACCCAGGAAGTTTCAATGCTAGGATTTGAACTCAGCCTGTAACATGATGATTCCCCATGTTTAAAGTTATTAAAGAAACTGTGAGGCAATTTGACCTCTGACCAGGTCCATTACTTTCTGAGGCTCAGTCTGAAGTCGTTGTGCATTTTCCGTATGTCCACATCTTGAGAACAGATAGAATAAGGTTTGTACTTGCTGCTTAGGAGATTAACACATTTAGGTCATCTAGCCCCTAATTTCCTGGTTTGTCTTTTGTGATTAAATAATACTTTGAGTCAGGGATTCTAAGACTATGATAGGTTTGAAGGTTGGCAGTGATAGGAAGCAGGTCTAGGCCTAGACATTATCCTTTCTGTACTTTTTGTCACATCTCGCAGCTTGAGGTAGATGAAAATGTGACATTTGGCATGTACAGAATCAGAGTCAAGTACTTTGGAATTCTTAGAGGGTTTGTCTGGGCTCTATTTTCTTTACCCTGGTGGATCAGAGTTCAGCCCGTATGCCTTTCCCTTGGCTGAACTTTGGAGGGGCAGTTTTAGATGGCTTTGTGAGCCACCTATCTACTGGAAGCCTACTCTGCCAACCAAGGCAGCCTGGCTCAGCAGTGCTGGGCCCTGAACAAAACCCTTATGTGCTCACTTGTACCTGGCCTGCTTCTGCTTTTTCACAGCTTTTGATGTCCTAAAGAGGTAGAAGAGTGGGCAGGGCTGTGTGAGTTAAAAAACTGGAGAAGAGGCAGACCAAAGGAAGAAGGGCACCAGACTGATGAAGCCCCAGCCACCAGAGGGAGCAGGCCAGTGACTTCTGAAACTTCCTGGGTTCTCCAGATATAGGCATGGAGGGGAAATTTCCAAACTGTTTGCCAACCCTTGCAAGGAGAAAAGCAGGACTGTCGAGAAATCAATTTCCATTCTCTATGTTGTTTCCAATTGCTGGGATTTCCCTAAGTTTTCAAAGAGATGCTTTGTCATCATGCTATGCTATGTCAGTCCCCCATAAACTCGCTTTTTCTAGTATGGTAATTCTGTAGGTTAGGATAGCCCATGCTCATGGAGAAGAGCCTTACACTCCCAAGTCTAGCATGGGGCTCCACTCAGATGCATCAAGAAACCTTTCCACAGGGCGCCATGATGGAAGTTGACAGTGTACATGTTGAATGGATTGAATTTTGGCCTTGCTTTAGGAAGACAAGCCCTCACCCTACAAATGACCAGTGGTGGGAGTGACTTGGGAGAATTGCAGGAAAAACAAAGACAAGAAAGGAAGCTGGCTTTCCTAGGACTATCCTTGGTCAGTGTTTGGAAGAATCTGAAGTTCCCCCTAAAAGCAACAAGACTCCAACAACATTCCTGAGAGTAGTTGGTTAAGGCTCAGAATTCACTGCTTCTCTCTGGAGTCTCCTGTCCCAGCCTCAGGGCTGTTGCTTCTACATCCTTCTTTTTCAGTCTTTAGAACCGTCTCCCTTCTTTATCATTCTCAGGCCCTTTTCTACCTCACTCTTCCTTCTTAGCCTATTTCTCTGATTTGGCCTGCATATATATATATATATATATAAAATTTTTTTTTTGCCTGTTTGTTTCTTGAATTTATTCCTCCCATTTCTTTCTTGTTTTCTTTCCCCAGTTTCAGTTCTTTCCCCTACAGCTTGCCTGGTGCTGTATAGCATTTATTGTGGCTCACATGTTTCACTAGAGCTGGCATGGAGGACTCTGACCAGCAGGTAGGGGGGTCATGGTGCCAGAGGTCTTGGGTTGCCTGAAGATGTTCCCCCTAGCCCTGATGCCCTGGAAGAGGAGCCTTTGAAGACAGGCTGATGCTGGGTGCCAGGCCACAGCCTGAGGTGGGGACAGATGGCATTTCCTGTTCAGTGTGTGGGCCTGGGTCCCCACTGCTTGGGGAGTCCCCTGGGTGGATGGGTGAGGGTTAACAGGATTCACAGGAAGAGGTAGGAGCTTAAGAGATGGTATCCTCTTGGGAAGATATCATTTGTAGAGTTCATATTGGAGGTGAGGGAAAACTTGAAGCAGAGGAGTCTGTCTCTTGGGGGAGTCTGGTACCCTCTGAAACCACCCTCTCCTCACTGTATGCTGATATTGTTCTTGCCTCTGAGCAGATCTGCTGAGAAGACAGGCATGTTTCCACTGGAGATTGGTCCTTTTTCCTCCTCAGTGCCCACTGTTGGTCAGTGGGAATTGTGAGGGTCAAGGCTACTTGGCCACTGGGAAGCAACTCAAAGTCCATCTGTGGGAGGCTCTGAGGGTCAGCCTGGGCACTGATGGAGGCAGGTGGTGTCACTTGATGGGTGTGGTAGCAGAGAAATCCTAGAAGTTGCAACCGCACCCCTCCTTGTCTGGAGTTGGTGGGGAGTGGCCTGAGCCCTGCTCCCCAGCTGTCCAAGGCAAATTGACTGGAGTCCATCTGGCTGTCCCCACCAGCTCAGGCTCGCTTCCCATCCTGGAACACCAAAGCTGTTGGGCCATGGCTAAGTCTGCAGAAAGCACAGTAGAAGGATGGTTAGATCAGGGTTCTACCTGGAGCTAGGCTGCAACAGGAGAGGGGTGCCCAAGAGCAGTGGAGGGTACCTTAGGACTACCTTGTCTTCCTAGGTTCTGTGTAATGGTGGTCACACGCTTCCCTGATGAATGTCATTTAGGGCTTCATGGCCATCTCAAGCATGCTTTGTTCCTTTCCAGAACCTGTCCGTTATTATCACGGTCATCCACTGACAGTGCTGTTTGACACTCTAGAATACACTGCTTATAAAAAGGCCTGAGAGGTATCTTGGATTGCATATGCCTCAAGAGTCCCCACCTTTATTTTTAGACTCTGTAGACTTGTTTTCTTTCTGATTCAAGGCAGACCCTCCTCCTTTACGTCTGCATCTGTCGGTATCCATATCAAACATACAGACTCAACCGTGGGAATAACTGGGACATATGTGATGAGTTTTCTAAGATCTGCTCCTCACTAGGGCAGGAGAACTGGAGGCCAAGACCTAGCCTCTGATGTAAGATCATAGGTAGGGATTAGGATCCCAGCGGTTGCTGGCCCTTCCTGCCTGAGCCCAAGTGCAGGCTTGGTCCATCTGTCTGTGCCTCCACTTCCTACGACCTCCCCCATCTCGCCTCTTCCCATGCACCATGTTGTATAAATATTTACAGCCCCAGGAATCTTTCCCCAGCTGCTTCCCTGGTGCTTGTGAGCGCTTGTTCTCTTACCTCACAGCTGCAGCAGATCTGGTTGCCTTTGGTCAGACAAGGGCAGGCCCGGGTGTGGGGGCCCATGGTCCCCGAGGGTAGAGAGTGCAGTTGGCAGAAGCAACATTGAAGAGGTCATAGGGCTGTGACTTAGGCCCAGCCACTCTCCTTGTTGGCTGACTTCTCCAGCTCCCTCCCCACTCAGCTGTCCATGGGCAATTTGCCTAGAGCGGTGGATCCCCTTGGTCTGGCTCTGCAGATTCCTGCTTCTTAAAGAAGTGGCTCTCAGGGTTGGGATTTGTGGCATCCTAGCCTTCTAGACAGTAATACAGCCAACTGGCTGACACCAGGACAAAGTAGTACTTCATTTACTTTTGAGGACTTCATAACTTACTAGAGTGTGGCATGGTCTTAACATGCTCGGAAGACCACCCTGAGATCAGAACAAGAACCTGCTGGCAAATCTCAATATTGGGCACCTCTTAACTTTTTGTGTAGACCATCTCCTACTGGTTCCTACTAGAGGTAGCGGGCTTCTTCCCCATATCCCTTGGTAACCCCAGAGCAGAAGTTTGCTAGAGAGCCAGACTAGCATATGGGTTCTGACAGGCAGGCAGGCCCACTGCAAGGTGCTTCCCCACGTTCTCACATGCTTGTCAAGCCCCGAGGGCAGCAGGCTCAGAGCTGCCACGTGCATGAGTGTTTCCTCTTTCAGCCTTGGGTGGTGGCAGCCACAGAAGGCAAGCTCTGGCCTTTTCTGGTTCAGTTGGGGGCCTCTGAGGGTCAGCCGCAGACTGGATGTTGATCTTCCCCACCCACAACAGTAGGTATAGGTCACTTGCTGCTTCCTCCCCTCCCCTCTCTATCTACCTCAGTTCCCTCCTTCCGTCAGAGGTAATAACCACGTATAACACCGATTTCAAACAGTTCAAACTAGGTTTTAGAAAATCAGCATGGCAATTTCATTTAAAGTTCTTTTTCTGTTTGGGAACAGAGATGAGTCATAAGAGATTGGTAAGTTATCAGGGACTCCACAGAATGTGGCTCTAAATGCTTTGGGGAATCTAAGGAGGTAGCCTGGGTAAATAAGGCCTTCCATGTGCATCAAAACCTAAATTTAAGTCCAGTGACTACAGGTGGGTGCACTGGACTGGGTAGGGGCTAGGAACAAAGGCTGACAAGGTCTCTACAAACCCACACTTGTGCCAGAAAAGAAACAAATAATCTTTCTTCCCGACCCCTTTGGGAATGGGAGACAAGCTGATGCCAAAGGTGCCAGGTGTAACCACAGTGCTGGTATTCATGCTACAGTTAACCACCCCCAGGCATCATAAGGTGAAGCAGAGGGCCGCAGGCTGGCTTTGGCCTAACCAAGAGGAATGTTTGGAGAGAAGGGTGGGAAACCAGCTCAGAAGCTGCAAGATTTTTCAGCTGCTTGCCTCTCCAGTCCCCTAAAGTAAAACAAAACTCAAATAAAAGCTGGCCCTGGAAGATATTAATCCAGCAGAGCCAGGGCTGCTGTGCACACAGCCACCCCCCTTTCCCCTTTCTGTTTCTATAAGTGGCTGAAATAAATTTAGTTAAACTACCCCACCCATCTGAGGCCCAAGGTTTCAGAGCAGTGGGATTTTTCACCCAGAAGGCTCTTTATTTTCAGAGCCGAGAGCTTTTTGTTTGAATTCTGTTGGGAATGGAATGCTTTCGATTTAAAATGATTATTTTCCTGCCGTCACCTATTCCTCACAGATAAATGCTTTGACACCCTAAAAGGCTTGCTAGAAAGCTGGTCTGTAAATGCTCTGCAGCTTACAATAGTGGACTCTGGGGCCAGAGCCACCTGGAGCTGCTGGGTATTTTTTGCTGGATTCTTTTTTGTGATGTCTGAGCATATTCAGCCAAGTCCCCTGTTGTCTGCCAGGTAGGGAAGTAAGCTGGCTAAGTCAACAAAGCAGATGATAACTGGATCTTCTCTTTTCGTTGATGAGTACTTACTAAGGGCTTACTATCTCCTGGACACTATGCCAGGCACTAGAGACTGAGCTGAGAACAGAGAAATTCTGCTTTTGTGGCACATACATACATCCTGCTGGGAAGGGAGATGTTTAAAATGTAAATGACTAAAGACAGCAAGGAACATCATGCTTAATACAGGAAGATGGACGTTTCCTTCCTAGGATTAGGAACAGGGCGAGAGCCTCTCCACCACACCTGTCCAACATCAGCAACACACTGGAAAGGGCGTGGTTATCTCTGTTTGTAGACAACACGGTTATCTACATTAAAAACAGAACCCCAACCTTTAAAATCTCCCAAGGAATCTACCAAATAGCTCCTCATAGAACTGAAGTGATCTTGATAACCTCATAGGAGACAAAACAAACAAAAAATGTCATCTATATTTCTATAAATTACTAACAAATGGCTGGAAACAAAGATTTAATTACAGGAGTTCAAAAATGGGTAATATTAGGTACAATGCTAAAAAATATATAACAACTATATACTAAAAGCCATAAAACATACAATTGTTGTGTAGTTGCAATCCTAGAACTCAGAACGTGTTGGAGGAGCATTGCTTTGAATACCAGGCTAGGCTGGCTTACAGAGAAAGACACTGTCTCGAGAAAATCCCAATCAACCAATCATAAAAGCACCGATTAAATAAATCAAGTGTGAGGAATAGCTCAGTGGTAGTGGATTCAATCCCCAGCAGCCTCTTGTTCTATCCTTCCCCCAATAAAAAAGACCTAAATAAATAATACGCTATATTCATGGTTAGAAAATCTTAGAATTTATCTTTTTAATGTGTGCTATTCTAGGGGGTGGACCCAGCATCCTGTGTGTTGAAAATGTGGTTGTTTGAATGAGAAATGTCCTTCATAGGCTCACATAAATGACGTGTCTCAGATGAGCGGTGGTGTCTTGGGATGTTGTGGAACTCTTAGGATGTAGTTCCTTACTAAAGAAAGTATGCCACTGGGGTGAGGTTTGAGAGTCTGAAGCCTCATCTGTTCACTCCCTCAGCTCACCCTCGGTTCACGCTTTCAGCTTCATGTGTGAAGAAATGTGACTGGCCAGTTTCATGTTCCAGCTGCCTGCTGTCATGCCCTCCCCCCACTATCATGGACTCTCCCTCTGTAACCATAAGCTAAAATAAACACCTTTTTCCCAGTAGGTTGCTTTTTGGTCATAGTCTTTTATCATAGCAACAGAAAAGTACCCAAGTCAGTAAGCACACTCTATCCCTGATTTCCAAGAAGGACTTTTTTGCAGAGATAGATAAAATGATTCAGAAATATATAAAGAAGGCAAAGGAATAAAATAGATAAAATAATTCAAAAAGTAAGAAAACATTGGGAGGAAAAATAGCCTTTGATTTTAAGACTTTGATTTTAAGCCTTTGATTTTAAGACTTTATCTATGATCCAAATGCAGCATCTGACCTGATTTGGGGAGAGATGAAGACAGTTACCAAGAGAAACTGAAGTGCTTTCAACAGTGCTATGATTGGACAATCACAGGAAAAACAAAACATATAAAGGAACTTCAACATACGTCTCCTGTCTTTTTTCTTTTTTTGGATTGACTAATTTTATGTGTGTGATTGTTTTACTTGGATTTATGTCTGTGTACTAAGGTGTGAAGTGCCTGCAGAGGCCAGAAGAGGGCGCTGGAAAGCATGTGGGGTCAGAACAGTTCTATCCTTCCACCACCTTGGATTCTGGGGAATGAACTCAAGTCACTAGAATTGATGGCAAGCACCTTTACTTGCTGAGCCATCTTACCCACCCAGCCCTGGGGATCTTAGCAGGCATCTCTCTCGTCTTTTGGAAGAAAGCAGACTTTTTCCCCAGAACAGAGGCTTGAACCTAGGGCTTCAAGCCTATGGCAGGAGTGTCCTCTACCACTGAGCTCTATTCCTAGCTCTTTGGTTCTCGTGTTTTGAGACAGGGTCTTGCTAAGTTACCCAGGCAGGCCTTGAACTTTGGATCATCCTTGCTTAGCCTCTGTATTAGCTGGACTACAGACCTGTGTCACCAGGCCTGTAAAACCAAGATCTTAATGACTTGGGTTGGAGAGTACTCAGCTGTGACACCAGAAGCATGATCCATGAGATAAAACTGATAAATCAGACTTTACTGAAGTTAACCCCCCCCCCATGTGAAAGATACTTTGTTAAAAGGATGAAAAGATAAGGTGCAGGTTTGAAGAAATATTTGCAAATTACACTGTATCTAGACTATATATATATAAAACCCTCAACTATCAATAGAGAGAAAATGACCCAGTTAAAAATATGCTAAAGACCTGAATAAAGGCTACACAGGTGGCAGCTAAACAGACAGAACATTGCTATTTGAGAAATATGAATTAAACCATAATGAAAAAGCAGGTGTGGTGGCTCAGACCTGGAATCTTAACACTGTGAGTCTGAGGTAGGAGACATGCCTTGAGTGTGAGGCCAGCTGGGGTTGCTTTAGTAAATTCTACACTAGTCTGAGCTACAGGAAGACCTTTTCTTCATCCAAATTAAACCAGATGCATGGTGGGATATCACTGTATACCTATTAGAAATGCAAAATTGTAAAATCCACTCTGTACAGTGACTTGGTAGAGCTGGGTATGGTCGTGCACACCTTTAATCCCTACACCTGGGAGGTTGAGGCAGGTGGATATCTGTCAGTTTCAGGACAGACAGGGTTATATGAGACTCTCAGAAGCAAAACAAAAGGCTTGGTGGCTTAAATTTAATTTAAATGTACTACTACCATATGGTCCTAGAAATCTCACTTTATTTACCTTAGGGATGTAAGGTACTTACATAGTTCTTTGTGTAAGAACTATGCTCTACACAAACTTGTATATGAATTTTTTTTTTTTTTGGTTTTTCGAGACAGGGTTTCTCTGTGTATCCTTGGCTGTCCTGGACTCACTTTGTAGACCAGGCTGGCCTCGAACTCACAAAGATCCGCCTGCCTCTGCCTCCCAAGTGCTGGGATTAAAGGCGTGCGCCACCACCGCCCGGCGTATATGAATATTTATTGCAGCTCTATTGCTAGCCCAAAGCTGGAAATAACCCAAACTATTGTACACTTATGCATCAGGATGCTATTTATCAATAGCAGGGAATGAGCTACCAATATATGCAACATGGATAAATCTTCAAGGCATTGTATTGTGAAATATATATTGTCGGCTTTATTTATATGGTATTCTAAAAAAGAGAATATTATCGTGATTGAGAACATATCAGTGGTTGCACAGATTAAGGATGGAGCAAGAGGTGACCATAATGGGATACTACCAGGTAGTCTTTTTTTTTAATTTTTATTTTTTTTAGGTTTTTGGAGACAGGGTTTCTCTGTGTATCCTTGAATGCTCTGCACTCATTCTGTAGACCAGGCTGGCCTTGAGCTCTGCCTCCCAAGTGCTGGGATTAAAGGCATGCGCCACCACACCCAGCAATTACAGACAGCTGTGAACTGCCATGTGGGTGCTGGGATTTGAACCCGGGTCCTTTGGAAGAGCAGTCAGTGAGTGCTCTTAACCGCTGAACCAACTCTTCAGCCCCACCAGGTAGTCTTTTGAGTGGTAATGGAACTGCTGTGAATGATGGAACTAAATGACTGTTGTAGCCATTACATGAATCTGTTCTTCAGGTGAATCTATTCTTAACATTCATAGATATGTATATCAAACAAAGATCAATTTTATGGTATGTTAAAAAGTAAAACAGCTGTAAGAAGGAATGTGAACTACCAAGCTAGACTACTCAAGGAAACAACATTTCACAAACACATACAGGAGAGAAGATATTTTGTGTTCGTGAGGTAGGTATGCAGCCAAGAATGTTTTCCATAGGAAGAGATGTTTGATCTAGGTCCTAAACAACGAGTAGGAACTTTCTTGGCCATAATCCTGGCACCTGGTTTGGAGTTCAAAGATCATCCTCAACTATAAATTGAGTTCGAGGCCAGTCTGGGCTATAAGAAACTTTCTCAAAATGGAAAAAAAAATTAGCCAGGTGTGGTGGTGTACCCTTTTAATCCTAGCACTTGGAAGGCAGAGGCAGGAGGATCTCTGTCAGTTTGAGGCCAAAGCCAGAGATACAGGGAGAGACCCTGTCCAAAAAAAAAGAAGTCTTGGGCGGTGACTTCAGACAGAATTTGCATGTGCAAAGGCCCAGAGGCAGGAGGAAGATGACTTATTTTCCTTTATAAAGAGCACTAGAGAAGGTCTGAGGGTGTGGAAGTGATAGTAAAAGTCAAGGCCTGTGGATTATGCCTGACCAGGGGTTTGCCCTTCTCAGGTCCAGGCAAGTGGGTACAGCCCACCCAACTACGAGTTAGTTGGACTGTTTCCAACTTCTCTTCAAAGAGCCAAAGCAACCTAAGAATGGAGGTTTAAATTCCCCACTTAAGGAACTAACAAGATGTTTTCTCTCGCCAGAACCAGGGTTGGACTCTCAGTAGTCCTTGGAGGTATTTTCACCTCTTAAGGACTCAGACCTGAGGCAATGTTTCATTTACAGTAAAATCTGGCCTCCTCAGGGAAGCTGCCTGGTTCTGGGGGACATGACAGCAGTGCTTTGAGGTGCTTAGGACTTGGAGACATGGGAGACTGGTTCCTACCTGTAATCAAGACCCTCACATCTACTATTTGCAGAAATACTTGTGGCAATGCTCAGAATATTCAGAAAAGTTACACAAGTTCCCATGCCACATCCTAACCCATCTTACTCTTCCCAAGGCTCACTTGAGTACACAAATTCGAGGCCAGCCTAGGCAACATAACAAGACCTTGTGTCAGTAATAAAAACAACAAATAAAAATAAAAAGAGTTAGAAAAGGCAGAATCAAGATTTGAATCCTGAACTATTCAACATCAGTGTCTTGGACCCACGTATGTGTGTTCTTGGCCTCATCTTTAGAGGATCTGGATCACTGCCTGAGGTCCACAAACTACAGGTAACCCAGGTGGCTTCAGGGCACTCAGCCGGCTCTCCCTTTATGCTTTAACTCAGGGAACTCGAGGCCACCCCCCAGGTCTCAGGTCGCAAAGAACCGGGAAGCGTTAGATTTCAATCAGAAGCCTTTGGGAGATTTTGCAAATGACCTGGAGCCTGGGAGGAAATGCAACCCCTCTAGGCGCTGAGAGGCGTCGCCTGGCGCCGTTGGACCGGTGCCACCGACCAGGGGGGATGGAGGGGAGGTCTGCGCGAGGTCGACCGGTTTGGCTCGGACTAGGCGGATGCACACAGCCTCCGCACCCTCGGGCTTGCGGAGGACTTTCACTTTCCCGGGTCCCAAAACCTCGCGGCCCCGCCCCCACCCCGAGCCCAAATACCTGCACGGCCGGGGCGCGCCAACCGGAAGTGGGCGGCAGAGCGGCGCCCCCCGGGCGGAAGCGGCCGTGCAGGTGGAGGTGGCGGCAGCCTGGGCTGCCCGGTGCGCCGGAGACCTCGGCTCGCTTTCCTTGAGCCTAGGTGGCTGGGCTGGGGTGGCCGGCTATCTGCCGCCCACCTGCGAGTCCCCGGCCTCCGCTCGGGCCGTGTGTCCCAGGGTCAGCGAAGGGTTAAGGAGCGCTCCCCCCCTTCTCCCTCCCTCCCCTGGAAAGTCCCCTAAATGACGTTGCAACCCGACAATTAGAAAAAAAGAGTTTAATTATAGAGACGGGCTTTGGGAGCAGGAACAAACCCGGGCGGTCGGCGGGGCGGGTAAACAACCCAGGAGCGCGCCGCGCCGCCCGCGGAGCCAGCGCCTCGGGGAGCGGGGGAGGGGAGGCCCGGAGGAGCTGGGAAGGCGCAGGAAATTCGAGGAATCGCCTTTTTCTTTGAGAGAAACAAAATTATTTAGGCAGCTCCCGGTGTCCAAGCCCTGCCCACCACCTCGGAGGGACGGCACTTACCCCGGGAGGCTGCCCCACCCGGGCCAGGATTCCTTCGTCTGAGCTTCGGAATGAAAAGCTGAAATAGCTTCACATCAGGACTCAAGACTAACCTTGTGGTTTTAACGCACCCCATTCTGTCCCCGAAATCTGGAACTCATTACCTCATCACCGAGAAGCTGCACGAAATACACACTCACACACCAACCCCCTTGGAGCTGGGGAGGGGAACGAGCAAACATCCCTTTAAAAAGAAACCTACACACCCGAGTGATTTAAATTAAGGTGGATGGAAGTTATTTCCCTTCCCGGCGCTTGCCAGATTTCAAGAAAAGATGAAAAATGGGGGTGGGGGAGGGAAGCAACGGGCGGCTGGACAGCAACAGCAGCAAAACCCAGAGCAGCCGCCAGGTTAAAGATGGGGGCCATCTACTCAAGTCCAGCACAGACTCCGTAGGTGATTACGTTAGGTGCGTGGGCTGCAGCAAAAGTCGTGTGTTTCGCAAAGTTGAAAAAAAATTGTTTCTAAAACAGATGTGATTTGGAAGGTTTCCCTGGGTTTGCCCAGAGGTTGGCGATAAATAAATGTAGTTTTTGAAAGAAGTGTGCTTGTGTATAAGGGGTGGTGCGGCTCGAACGCTCTGCTCCGCCCGCTCCGTCCTTTCCAGAGAAACGTACTCGTAATGGGGTGACCTAATTACATCGCAATGGAACTCGCTCGTAGCCACTCGGCGCACCGGGTTTCATAACAGACCCGGTGGCCTCGAGTGCTGGGAAGAAACGTGCGAGGCCTGGGCGGCGCGGCCTGCGATTTCCGCCCGGGTCTTCACTCCAGCACGCGAGCGGGTGCGGGTGGGAGGCAGCCAAACCTAATAGTAAATAAACACATAGTTCGCGGTTTTTCAGGGCGGATTAATTCACTGAAGGCCATTGGGTTCCGTGGGTCTTATTGCTTGGCACCCCCAAGCAGGGAATAGTGACAAGCTATATGTTCCGTTCGCGTGGGGGCGGGAGAGCAGCAAGAAGTTAAAAGTGTAGCTTCCCCCACCTCTACCTCCTTTCTTACCAAAGTAACTCCCCCCCCCCTTCTTGTTTTTAACCTTCGGGGATGTGTGGAGGAGGTAGACCGAACTCAAAGCGCGCGTGGAAAGTGAATCGTTGCTCTTTTTTTATTTTTGTGAGCCAGAGGAAGAGGCACCCATGAAAGTCTGGATCTTTATGTAGTAAGTTTAAAGATCGGATGTGTCGATGAAGCTCCCTATCCAGGTCTGTTTAAAAGAAGTCTTCCCAGGCAGTGGTCTTTTTCGCAATGCCCCCTCGATCCCGGGAGAGCGCCGGCTGCCAGCCCACCACGCGTGTACACGCGCTGCGCGCTAAACCTTGCTGCGCCCGCCCCCGCCAAGCCGGGCTGTCCCGGAGGGAAAAAAGTTTTCCCTCGTAGCCCTTACTCCTCTTGCCCGCTGATGGGAAACAAACAAACTTAGAACTCTTGACTCGAACACTTGGGGTGTTCCGAATTCCTAAACTCCTCGCCCAGCTCGTCTTGCGGTGGGAAGCCGGGTGTGGACAGGGAAGTCAGGGAAAGGTAAGTGGTGCGGGCACTTGGAGAAGTTTCCATCAAGAGACTCGCTCAAGATGGAAACCGCAGCCCTGGCCCGCTCGGGACCAGCTTCAGTCCTGCTAGCAAAAAAAAAAAAAAGAAAAAGGCGCCCCCCCCTTCCCCCCCCAAAAAAAAAAAAAAACCCTCAACAACAAACAACAACTAGAACTCCGAAGGGGGTGGGAGGGTGATGTCACAGAGCCGTGCAGCGAGGCTGACAAAGGGTGGGCACCCCTCCCCCTCTGCCCCGCCTGGCCAAAGGGAGGGGCGCCCCAGAGACTAGGAGCTGAGCCCGCGGACTCGAAACTTTTCCTCTTTAAGAAAAAAAAGTTCTGCGCCGCTCCGAGTGGTTTTTTTTTTCCGCCTTCTTTCCTTGTTTCCCTTCCCCCTTCTTCCTTTTGAAAGTTTCTTTCCTCCCCCCCCCTTTAACCCTCCCTCCCGCTTGACCGCATGGCTGATTCAACCTCAGTGTCAATCAACTTTTTTTTCCGCCTCCTCTTCTTCATTTAAATAAGTTTAAAGCTCCTCCTCCCGCCCCCACCCCCAACCCACCAAATCTTATAAATTGGGCTTTGCGCGCCGCAGCCCGGGAGAGTCAGAAAGGCGAGGGGCGCCGGGAGCAGGCGTGTGGGACTCCTGACCGGAGAGCCGGAGGCTGCGCCTTCCCCGCACCGGGACCTTCACGACACACCAGATCCTAGCCCTTGCCCCGAGCGAACGCCCACGATGACTACCACCCTCGTGTCCGCCACCATCTTCGACTTGAGTGAAGTTTTATGCAAGGTAAAGTAGGGCGGAGCGTAGACTATTTGAAAGTTTCTCTTGTACTTAAAGAAGCCTAAAAGTTTGGGTCTGGGAAAACGGCTTAGAAGGATGAAGGGTTTTCACTGAGTTTCCCTCTACCGTGAAGAAATTCGGCCATGTATTCCCTACTCCAAGTTTGAGATCGATCCCAGGTGGGGTTTCCATGTGAATTCGAGGAGCAGAGTTCTGGGCGACCACTCAAGTTTAAGGGGTAAGGAAGAGTGGCTATGATCGGAACAAGTTTGGAAGGATTCTTCCCTGCATGGGGTGCCACTGGAGCTGGGGTTCAGCCTCACGGTGTGCTCTCTGGGTTTCTGTGCCTGCTGGAGGAGTTCGAGGCTACCCAACAACTTTGCTAGCCTGTGTCGTAGGGGTCTCTAGGAAAAACGAAGTCTCAGAACGATATTTGACTGGGGTAGTTTTCCTGTCTGCCTTGGAGTATTAGGAGATAATGCGACGAAGAAAAAGGCCGACTTAAGGTTCAAAAAGATGTAGGTAAAGCGACTTTATAGTGGAGTTTGTGACCGCCCCAGCTGGGCTAGGCTTCCTCGTGAGCTGGTCGATCGTAGGGCAAACTTTGGGCTGAAAGTGGCTGCTTACCTGGGTTGTGAGGCACTACGGTTCATTGACTGAAGAATAGGGGAACAAATGCTGCCAGAACTCAAGTTCCCGCCAGTTAGGATTTAAGAGGGCCTCTTTAAATAGGGTAGTTTGCCAGTCCGGTTTTCGAAAAAAAAAACAAGTTTTAAAACCCGAATGTTCCAGGAGTGTGGTTGAAATGTATAGCTCTGTAGATGTTAAGTTTTTCCCACTCTACTTCTCCCAACCCCCCAATTTGAAAGAATGAAGCTACTGGGCTACTTTTAATTGCTGAACTGTTTTTGCCTTCCCTTAAACACGTCGGGTCATGTTGCTCTCTTCCTAGCTTGCTGCTCCTGTCCGTGCAGCTGCCAAGGCCCCGAGGCTGCAGGGTTGGGGTGCAGAGCTGTGCTGGAGCTGAAGAGCAACATCAAAAACTTTGAATTTTCAGCTGCTTTTCCTCTCTGCGTTTTTCTAAGTTCTTTTCCCTGGCGGCTGCCGGAGCTCCTGGGCAACTCCATCCTTTTCGTCCCTGCTGCCCGCTCTTTGATCTTTTTCTTTTGCCCCCTCCCCCCCCCAATAGGACTTTTTAAATGAACCTCATTGTTGGGAACCGGCTCTCCTCTGGGTTCCTGTAATCCGCTCGGTGGGGTGGTTGCGGTTACAGGGTTACCGATTCCCGATCCCCTGCTGCTGATCCTAAGGGACTAACTTTAGAATTCACACAATGACACCCACATGTGTCAGGGGGCCTGGAGATAACTTTTAAGTCTCCCACCCCTACTCTTTCTAAATCTTAGGTAGTTTGAGCAGGTGACTAGGGCTTGTGGCAGCTCTGGTGTCCCTACTCACCCCCCACACCACCACCACAATTGACTGCTTGGGAGGGGGACTGGTGCTTTTTTTTCTCATCTGCAGCTCCGGTTCAAGATTAAATACTGGTGGTGTTCTTATCCGGACCTCTTGCAGCCAGGAGACCAAGTGCAAAGGCATCTTCCCAGTGAAGGGTGTGGGGAATGCTGGGAGAAATCTTTCCCAGGGTAGGGGTACCCTTCCAGAAACTTAGGAGCCATGCATTTGTGTTTTCAGACACCATATATCCCTCTCCTGACACCCCAGACTAGGCCCTTCTGCAAGCAAGGAAAAAAACGCAGTTTGAAAACCTGTTGCCAAAGGAAGGGTACACTTGTGGAAGAGGAAGTGGAGAGTTTGGGGCCAGATTGTGGGGGAGGGGAGCTAGCAGGGACTGGTTAAGAATCTGGCTTATGTTTAGTCTTTCAAACTTCTAAACCAGGTTTACCTGGTTCTGTTAGGGGGAGGGAAATTAGAGAGGACGGCCTTATGTGAAATGTGAGTTGTGGAATGTGTAAACAGGACTTGATTTTAGAGGGCAGCTTTAGGGACAAGAGGATATGAAACTATGTATCGGGGTCAGCATGGAGCAGGATGCATACATAATTTTAATTTCTCACACAAGGCAGAATTTTGTGGCTTCTTATGAGTAGTGCCAAAATAAACCCAGGTGGCTCCTTTTAGAGAGAGATGGGCCTGTCTGATGGAGAGGTGCTGTCCTTTGTGGACACCATGCCTTGGCCTCGTGTGTCCTCAGTCACTCACCGGACCTTTTTCCTTCCCCTCCCCCCTAGGGTAACAAGATGATCAACTACAGCACTCCCAGTGCTGGAAGCTGCCTGCTGGACAGGAAGGCAGTGGGCACCCCTGCTGGTGGGGGCTTCCCTCGGAGGCACTCCGTTACTCTGCCCAGTTCCAAGTTCCACCAGAACCAGCTTCTCAGCAGCCTTAAGGGTGAGCCGGCCCCGTCCCTGGGCTCCCGCGACAGCCGCTTTCGAGACCGCTCTTTCTCCGAGGGGGGCGAACGGCTGCTGCCCACCCAGAAGCAGCCTGGGAGCGGCCAGGTCAACTCCAGCCGCTACAAGACGGAGCTGTGCCGCCCTTTCGAAGAAAACGGTGCCTGTAAGTACGGGGACAAGTGCCAGTTCGCGCACGGCATCCATGAGCTGCGCAGCCTGACCCGCCACCCCAAGTACAAGACAGAGCTGTGCCGCACCTTCCACACCATCGGCTTCTGCCCGTACGGGCCCCGCTGCCACTTCATTCACAACGCCGAGGAGCGCCGCGCCCTTGCGGGGGGCCGGGACCTCTCCACTGATCGTCCCCGCCTCCAGCATAGCTTTAGCTTTGCTGGGTTTCCCAGCGCCGCCGCCACCGCCGCTGCCTCCGGGCTGCTGGACAGCCCCACGTCCATCACCCCACCCCCCATCCTGAGCGCCGATGACCTCCTGGGCTCACCTACCCTGCCAGATGGCACCAATAACCCCTTCGCCTTTTCCAGCCAGGAGCTGGCGAGCCTCTTTGCTCCTAGCGTGGGGCTGCCCGGGGGAGGCTCCCCCACCGCCTTCCTCTTCCGGCCTATGTCCGAGTCCCCTCACATGTTTGACTCTCCCCCCAGCCCTCAGGATTCTCTCTCGGACCAGGAGGGCTACCTGAGCAGCTCCAGCAGCAGCCGCAGTGGCTCTGACTCCCCTACCTTGGACAACTCGAGACGCCTGCCCATTTTCAGCAGACTCTCCATCTCAGATGACTAAGCCAGGGTAGGGAGGGACCCCCTGCCTTCTTCCCCTCTCCACCCTGCACCCCATCCCACCTCTCACCTCCCCGTCCCCTAACTTTCCCTCGGTCCCTACATTGATACATTTAAGCTCAACCCCTTCCCCAGAACCTTGGTATGTTACACCCCCACAACATAAGGGGACAAGTCAATTTGTCGGTAGCTTCTGGCTTGAAGCCCCCTCCCTCCATTTTATGGCCCACCCAACCACGCATAACAGAGTCCCATATTTGTCAGTAGATGCCTTTTTTTTCGGCTTAAGCCTTAAGTGCCAAATCACACAAGAAAAAAAAAAAAGCAGTAACCGTTTACAGAAGCAACTTAGTGCCTTGTAATCTAACTTTGTCACTGTGACTACATTTACCTCTTCAACGCCAGGGGGCACGCGTGGGCCTCGCAGAGCCTCCGCCCGTGGGGGCGGGGGGGGGGGGGGGTGACCCGCAACCAGCAGCTCCCCCAGCTGGTCACACAAGCGCACCTTCCTTTCAGTCTCCCGCACACTTTTTCCTCTTCCTTGTAGTTGCCCGCCTCCCTCAGAGAGTTGTTGCTGGATTTTGGTTTTTGGGGGGAAACCTATTTTGACATTCAAAACCTTTTTCTTCCCAGCCCGAACCCCTGTTGACTGATCTTGCCTGGGTTTGTGTA
The DNA here is from genome assembly GCA_907164525.1 of Lophiomys imhausi. Lineage (NCBI taxonomy): Eukaryota > Metazoa > Chordata > Mammalia > Rodentia > Muridae > Lophiomys > Lophiomys imhausi. The sequence goes on from CAJQZJ010032322.1 coordinate 5,699,798, forward strand.
GGTCTTCAGGGAGAAAGGTTGAACAAGTTGGACGAAGGTTTTGACATAAGTGGGACTTTGTGATTTAATTTCTTTTTCTTTCTTTTTTTTTTAAGGTGGGGAGGAAGGGGAAACTAGACGGACTATGAGAGACTTGATTTTGGTGCTAAAGTTCCCCAGTTCATATGTGACATCTTAAATGACAACAGAATGAGAGAAAAGCTAAAAACCATGTAAGGGGTGAGCAGTTAATGGTATTCATTCCACATACAGTATCTGTGTAAAACGATTTCCTGTAGAAGTAGCTTTAATGGATTTTGCTCTAGAATACCTTAGGTCTACCTTAGAGCCCTCACGCCATGCTTTTTTCCCTGGGTTTAAACTTCATCTAACTTTCAGAAATTGGAGAGCAAAAATTCTGCTTGTCACTGCACATCAATATAAAAAAGCTTATTTAACTTATCAAAACGTATTTATTGCCAAACTATGCTTTTTTTGTTAATTTTGTTCATATTTATCGGGATGACAAATCCATAGAATATATTCTTTTATGTTAAATTATGATCTTCATATTAATCTTAAAATTTTGTGACGTGTCTTTCCTTTTTCCACAGTTTTAATATATTATTCAACAACATTTTTGTAACTACACTTTTTTGGTTATTTTATTTTAAAAAAATGAAAAATTAATTTAAAAAAATGCAAAAAACTGTTGGATTATTTATTTTAGAAATTCTCCCCTTTGTGTTGGACTGCAAATTGAGTTTCTTTCTCCTTAGGCCTTTCACAGGTAGGACTGAGAATGTATGTACAAGTTCTGTGACAGTACAGAAGGAAAAACCACCATTTATGTATAGCTTCTGAAAGGGAAAACAAAAAAGAGAAAAACCCTTTGACTTCCATGTGCCCATCTCAAGACATTCCGCCCGCAGACTCGAGGTTCTGGATTCCAGGTTGGAGTTTTCCAATGTTAACATAAACAACTGGCGCACACACATAAAGATGAATGTAATTATTATTCCTCTTGCTGGTCACTACCGTCGCTTTCTATTTCTCTTTGTGTGAATTTATTTAAAAGGAAAAAAAAACTTTTTGTAACGACTATTTGCAGTTTAAAAATCAATAAACCCCGTTTTTCAAGAAATGATTTGTCTATAGGCTTTTCCCTTGTGTGTCTGCCGCTTGTTGTGGGACAGCTCAGTGGTTGGCAAAGAAACCTGCAGAGAGCAGGTTCAGGGTAACCTTGCTCACTGTATGGCCTTGGCTGCTCTAGGGAGCTGTAACTGATGTCCATCCTACCCTTTGGGGGATGGCCAGGGTGCTATTGATAAAGAGGATGTAGCCCATGCAACACCAGCAGGCTTGGATTGGATGCTTCAAGCTCATTGTGCCCATAGGCATTAGCAGTCTCGGCCTCCGTGCCTCCCTGAATGGGTATGAGGAAGCACTGTAAGCCTGGAGAGGGACCATCAGGATGGGGAAGGGCAGTCGGCACCCGGGTTTGACTGGAGGGGGCTGTAAGGGGAAGATGGGGGTTAATGCAGACTAATAGGAAATCAATAGTCAAGGTGGTAGTTACGCCTCAGGTGCCACGAAAAATAAGTAGGTGATAGTCTCCTTGGCTAGAAATTCAGGGAGGCCAGTTGTGGTGGCTCACACAGGATTTGCTGTAGGAGGCTGAGGCAGGAGGGTCATGAGAAGTCCAGTCAGGATCGGGTAGCCACTGGAAAGTGATTCTTAGCTTATGAAAAAGGAGTTGGGTCTTGTAAAGATATTGAGTCTGATCTGGGAGGATTGAGTCTTGGGGAAGGCAGAGATAATATTTGAGCCTCTGGATCCTCACAATTAGTTAGTTTTGAGGGTTGAGCAGTCTCTCCATCTTCTCTCCACTGGCCTCCATACATGGATCTGCGGCAGACCCTGTCCAGTACTGAGTGAACTACCAGTATCCTTTAGACATTTCACCTGCCCTGAAGATGTTACTGCGTGTCAGGGGTGTGAGGTAGAAATATGGGGACTATTTCCTTTTCAGGGCAGGGGCTGATGATACGGGAAGGAAAAAGCAGCCCTCAAGCTTGGGACCAGGATGAGCCCAGGTTCTTACTCCTTCCGAGGGGATGAGGTAGGGATGTGTGTGTGTGTAAGCATGTGCTTGGGTGGGTAGTGAACTTTCCATCTGACCAAAAGCAAAGACATTTAGCTAGTCAGCTTGAGCTCACTGTAGCTACAGAGAGCCTATGGTAGACATCTAATTCCTCCTTTCATGATGTCACAAGTGGGGTTCAGAAGGCTCTCACAACTACTCTTGAATATCCTCCTTTGAAACCAATCTCTGGAGTCCGCTAACAAGGAAAGACATTGGATCCTGGAGGTCCGTCTTGGAAGGGTAAAAGGCAAAGGGAAGGAGGCTCCATGTCATCTAGGGAGGCTGGCAATTGGCCCTAACCCCATATCCCATCTAAGTGTTTCCGTGAGAAACTCAAGGCTTTAGTTTGTCCAGCCTGGTAGCATGATTTCCTACCATCTAGATTGGAACTGGTAGACATGAGCCTGAAACTACTTAAGGAAGGAAGCAGGAGCCCTTTCAGCCCCATTTTCCCAGCAAGCATGTTAGAAAGGGCCTTGGCAGTGGCCCCAGGGACTAGGGTACCAGGACATCTGGGAAATGTGGTTTTCCAGCTGGAGGGGTAGACCATGCAGTGGGAGCTGAAGGTAAGGCCCACACAAGGGGATATGTGGCCCTAAAGATAGCTCCTGCTTTGCCAGCCTGGGCACAGGGTCTTCTTTCCTACCCCTGCCTAGAACCCTGGGCTATCTCCCGCTTATACAAGATCTCCTCTGTGTGGACAAGGCCTCAGGGGTGCTGGTCTTGCTGGCCTGCCTTGGGAACAGCTCAAAGCAATGAGCTGTTTGGGCCTTCTCTTCCTCTTTCTTTCTTTCTTTCTTTTTTTCTTTCTTTCTTCCTTTCTTCCTTTTCTTTGTTTTTTCTTCTTTCCCTTTCTTTCTTTTTCTTTTTTTTCTTCCTGACAGAGTCTCACTATGTAGCTTTAGCTAACCTGTAACTCACTATGTAGACCAGGTTAACCTCTCCTAGCCTCATCATCAGGAAGGTAGAGGCCTGCTGCACCTCAGGGATCTGGGTTACTCTGAGTTTTGCCAATAATTAGATCACAAATACCTGTCACTTCAGGAAATAGATATTTGTATGTGTGTGTGTGTGTGTGTGTGTGTGTGAGAGAGAGAGAGAGAGAGAGAGAGAGAGAGAGAGAGAGAGAGAATGAATCATGGCAGAATGAGCCATGGTACTAAGAAGGAAAGGAGCTGTCTTTGCTTTTTTTTTTTTTTAAAGGTGTATGTGTGTATATGTGCCATGACATGCACATGAACATCAGAGGATAACTCTTGGGAGCTGGTTCTTTCCTTTTACTGTGTGGGTCCTTCCTTCTGATTGAATTCAGTTCATGAGGCTTGACAGCAAGCCCTTTTACCCACTGAGCTATCTCAACAGGCCAGATCACCTGTCTCAAGCGGTTATTGTAACGATTAAGGGGACACTCAGTAGCAGCATCCTTCATGGATACCAGGTAGTATTTTAAGACCTTGGTCTCAGATGCTCATACTGACACAGTGGAGGAAGTGCTGCAGGGTCTCCGTTTCATTTTTGTTTCGGTGATAAGATACCCTGACAAAAGGCAATTTAGGGAGAAAGGGTTTGTTTCAGCTCATAGCTCTGGAATACAGTCCATCACAGTAGGGAAGTCAAGACAGCAGGGACTTAAAACCTAGTCACATCCCAGCCAGTCAAGAGCAGAGAGAAATGAACTCATGTATGCTTAGTGTCCAGCTAGCTTTCTCTACTCTTACACTGTCCAGGTTTCCCAATCAGGGAATTGTGCCTCTCACTCACAGCCTGGGTCTTCTGGTAGCAGTTAAGGCAATTCAGAGAATCCCTCATAGACATGCCCACAGACCAACACATCTACACAGTCCCTCACTGAGACTCTTCTCCCAAGCCGTTCTAGGTTGTATCAAGTTCACAATTAAACTGACCAGTACACAATAACAATAGCACCCCCACTTTATATGAAAGAAGTGAGACACAGGGGAGCTCATCAATTTAGCATACAGTAAAAATGTCTTGGGACCACTAGCAACATTGTGACATTTTATCACTGTCCTATGGAGTATCATAGGCTGGTACACTGAAGCCACAGGGCACAGTCCCTGGCACACAGTAACTCTGGGTCTACCAGGGTCAGTTCCTGTCTCCCTTGCCCTTGGTAGTGATCTGCACAAGCTGAGAGACACAGGCTGGATTGGACGACTCTTTACACACCTTCCCCCAGGGTCATGAACTCATGGCCCATATGAAGCTCTGGATTGGCATGTTTGGAGGAGGGTCTTGGCAGGAGGCAGCAGGCCATCCCCTTGGACTTTCACCTTTCTGCCTGCTGTGAGGTGGCTTCTGTTAATGATCAACAGACCAAAGGGTGCCCTGGGTGCCTCAGGGAGTTGGCTCTGAGCCCTTCTTTCCCTGGGGTCTCCCACCCCTGCACGTAGCCAAGCATTTAATCATGTCTGGCTGGGCTGACAGGAATGCTACCTGAGTTCAGGGGGTGAGGTGGCAGGGAGGTCAGCAAGTCTCCTGCTGCCCCCTGGCTCCCTTGAAGATGGTCCCTCTGAGGCCTGCAGGTTCAGAGAGCAGGGAACAGGGCAAACACCCTGGACCACTCTTTGAGGTGAGGTCAGCTCTGGGGGCTCCCCTCTTTGATAGGTAATGCTTGGGTAACAGAGAAGGCCTGGCCCCGAGGGCCTGTGGTGCTTTTCGGAGGTGTCCCAAATGAGCTCCTATCTGAGAAACTACTCTCTGGGGAGCTAGAGGCAGAGGCCGCCTGTGAGTTGCTGCTGATCAGAGCACGAGCATATCTCTTCCTTGGGTAGGCTGTTTGTACTTGTTGTGAAATGTTGGTAAAGCATTGGCCTCAAGGTACAGGGGTGTGAGTGACGGCCATACCGTGCTATCAACTTGTAGTGCAACAAAAATAAATATTGGCAATTGCCAAACCTAGTGTCCCTTTTTCTCCACCTGGAGCCGTATCTCTCTCCCTCTCTCCCCTTTTTTCTCCCCCCTCCCTCCCTCTCTCTGGTTTTGTGAGACAGGGTTTTTCTGTGTAGCCCTGCCTATCCTGAACCTCACTCTGTAGACCAGGCTGGCCTTGAACTCACAGAGATCCGCCTGCCTCTACCTCCCGAGTGCTGGGATTAAAGGCGTGGGCCACCATGTCCGGCAATTACAGACAGCTGTGAACTGCCATGTGGGTGCTGGGATTTGAACCCGGGCCCTTTGAAATAGCAGTCAGTGCTCTTAACGTGCTGAGCCATCTCTCCAGCCCCAGGAGGTGCTTCTTGAGTCAACAGAACCTGGGTTCAAGTTACTCTTGAGCCTCAGTATTGATCTCTGTGACCTTAAACTACAAGATTAGAAAGCAATTTAGGACCCAGTTTGCTGCATCTAAAAATAGGATGATCGTGAGTATGGACTGACCGCCTACTGTATAATCACATCTCAGGATTCCACAGACTGGTAGAAGAAAGAGCACATGATGATACAGAACACAGATGAACTGCACAAAGTTGAGGAAGGAAATCCGATGCGGGCAGACCCATGTCTAGGCTGAGGATATAGCTCAGTTGGTACAGTGCTTACCTCGAATACATGAAGCCCTGAATTTGAGCTCCAGCTCTGCATAAGCCAGGCATGCTGGGACACACCTGTAATCCCGTCCTTTGATATGTAACAAGTTTGAGGTCAGCATGGGCTGTAAGAGACCCCAGGTTAAAAAAGAAAGAAAACAAAGTGCATCCAGTAGGAGTTCATTTGTAAGGAGTTGGAGTGTAGCCAAAACTGGTCCATGATAACACAGTAAAATTCACTGAGCGGTGGCCTGAAGATGTGAGTACTTTGTTGTATTTAAGTAATACTTCAAAACAAGAAAGAGGCTGCTGGAGTGATGGCTCTGAAGTTAAGAGCATTTGTTGCTCTTTGCAGAGGATCTAGAGTCAATTCCCAGCACTCTCATGGTGGCTCATAACCCTCTGTAACCCCAGTTCTGAGGGATTCAACAGATACGCACATGGTACACACACATGCATGTAGGCAAAACCTTCACACATATAAAGTAAAATAAATCTAAAAAAAAGTTATACTTCAAAACAAAAACCTGTAAGTTTGGTGTGTTAAGTAGTATATATAAGTAAATAAATAAGTAGATACCCTACTATAGGAAACTAATACATTATGGTTATTTTATAACAGCAAGAGCCACAAGATGTGGATTCCTTTCATAGGAGGAAGGAATGAAAGAATGGGCTCAGAGTAGGAGAGTGGCCTGGCTGGGGAGAAGGATTTGAATTCCTCCTGCCCCTCATGGGTTGCTTCTATAGGAACATACGGGCTACTTGACTGCAGGGCTTGTCCAGTCCTTTCTTAGGACTGGTGAGGCTGTGAGGCCCACCTACCTGGGCCTGTCTTCCCTGGCCCTCAGACTTAAAGGTACATGGCAACTTCCTCATCCCATCTGATTTCCCTCGGAGACAGGATCATAATGTGGGGCAGATAAGAGGAAGGAAGGCACTCAGGTACAGAGGTGAGTGTGGTGTAGGAGCTTGCAGCCCTTAGGGCAGTGCCTCCCTTCGGGGATGCCTGAGGGGCAGATCATGGCTCATCCACTGAACTTCCTGCACCAAACTCACAGGTGGCATGTGCACTGTAGGAGATTCTGTAAATTTTACGAACGTACTTAAAGCAACAGAAGCCAGCACTGAGGAGACTTACTATGCAGGCTAGCACTGGCTCAGCCTTTCCTCATGTGATTATATTTGATGGTATCTTTGGATACTATTATCATTTGTCCCATTTACAGAGGGGGAAAGTCAGGCTCAGGGAGATCACTGTTCCCAATTACACACTTATATGCCACCAGTCTGTCAACACCCACGTCGTCAGTCCCCACATGGTAGAGGAGACAGATGTCAAGTGGCAGCACTCTTCCCTAGGGACCCACGGGCATGGAGTCTCTTTCTGGAGATCCTTTCCTGATCTCTCCATCCCATCTGATTACTCTCTCCAGCCCAGGAGGCTATGTAGCGAGGAGAAGTTGGCCTTAATTTCAGTTTCTTTTGCAAATGGGAAAACTGAGGTGCAGCACGGTGATGGCTGCTGTCTTATCAGAAAGCCAAAGCCCATACATGTCTCAGCAGAGCTGTGGCATGGCTGGTGGGGATGAGTGTTTTATTTTCTTTCTCGGGGATGTTTTGCCTGAGGAATGTTCTGGAAACCGGATGACTTCTCTCATCAGCTGCCAGCGTTGTGGGTTCTCCGAAACTCAAGGCCACCTCTGATGGAGCCCTTCTGAAAGATAGGGTTTGTAATTATATTTATATTTATTTTATATGCATTGGTGTTTTGCCTGCGTTTGTGGGAGGGTGTCAGATCCCCTGGAACTGGAGTTACGGTTGTGAGCTGCAGTGTGGGTGCTGGGAATTGAACCTTGGTCCTTTGGAAGAGCAGCCAGTGCTCTTCACCGGTGAGCCGTCTCTCCAGCCACTATGGTTCATAATTATTAAACTGTATTCCCACAGTCCTCCTCCACCAAAAGAAGTTGTTCTTGCTTGTGTAGGGATGAGAGGGGTAGAAAGGTCAGGTTCTTAGAGCTCCGTCCAACATCACCCCTCAGGGAGGGAAGAGGAAGGAGGCCACACCGACTCAGAGCCACAGCAGTCACCACTCAGGTCTTCCTCATACGCTACCCCATGGCTGTTAGCAGGAACAGGAATAACAGTGCTCTCTGACTTGGGAACTGATGGAAGAAGCCCTGTTTCCTCAAGCTGCTGTCTACCTTTTTTTCTTGACATCCATCGATCCAGATGAGGTGTGATCAGAGGCATGGGGACAGCAGAGCAATTGCTCAGTCAGACTTAGGGGCTCAGGTAAGGTTGAAATACTTTTGGTGTCTGTGTCCCCTTTGACCCCTGCTTCTCTCTCACATCCTGCAGCATCTTCCAGTTGGGTTGGGAGCAGAAACTTCCTCTTGTCTCACATTAGATGGTACCCATGATAGAGGCAATGCACATCAAATTCATGTGGGGATTCCTTCAGGAAGTGGTACATGTTATATACGTGTCACGTACATGGTATACATATAGGAAGGTGCATAGTATTTTGGTCCTCATGAGAATGAGCCAGGGAGTTCGGCTTTCCCTTAATATGCATGCACTAAAATTCCTTTGCTGAGTTGGAGACTGACCCCCTATTTAGAAGGAAATATCGGGGTTACACAGTGTTGTACCTATTGAACCCCTGCACACCCTGGCTTGGGTCGTGGGGGAACCAGCACTACTCCAGCCATCACTGGTTGGATCCTTCATGGTCACTTCCTGTTTCCAGGTCTTGTCTTTGTCTATGGAATAGTGGGGTTGAACCAAAAAGAGCCTTTTAATGATTCCACGAACATCTTAAAAAGAAAAATACACAAATTCTCCTTTTTGGAGAAGCCAAATTTCCTTCACCCGTGCTGAAGGGTGGGAAGCCAGCTGTGTGGGTGTTCTACAACCCTGACTAGAGTTATAGATAGAAGGCCGTTGGTGTGACCTGCTGGTGCCAGTTGACTCACATAGAGATTCTAGAAGTTGGCTGTGTGCACATCCTTTGAAGTAGTGGTTTGAGCTGCTTTTATGAACTGTATGTTGAATGAGAACATGAAAGTCATCCCCTCGGCATGTTGTGTTTTCCCAGACCTGCCGTTTCAAATTAAAACACTGAAACACACTGCCTTATTTTAGGTGCATTTGCACAACCTGTCTCGGAGCTGAGCTGACTGGTTCCTCTGACATCTGAGTAAGTTACTAAAGGCTAAAGTCCCACAGAGGTAAATTTCGGTTCAGTCCACAGACTGTTTTTAACAGGCTGGGCACCGGAGACAGTGAGTTTCCTTGTGGTGGTGATGGTTGGGCAAAAAGTGGGTGCTATGTAGCACCCCATTCCAGGCAGGGGCTCTGCGGAGGGGTCCCCAACACCTGCTCAAAGTAACCTCCACTCTTTACTGCCACACAGGACTTGATATTTTAATACTATAAGTGTTTGAATGTGCAGCGAAAGTCACATCATCCTCCACACTCCTGTCATCTTACTGAAATGAAGGCAGAACCTTTGTGGGAGGCAGGTGACTGGGGTCTTACAACTCTGTCTTCAGTGCAGAGACAGCACTGAGTGGACCCTCAACAAACACAGGGTGAATGACATTTTGTCATTACCTGAGGTTTCACTAGGAACTCATCCTTTGCATCGATTTGGCCCTTCAACTGTCTAGCCCTGGGTGTTTAATGGAACAGCAGTGTCTGTCTGCAAGCTCATGAGCTGTAGAGCATGCACAAGGAATGGGGCATGTGGCTTATCACTGGCTCTATGTCTGAGTGAGTCACTTAAGCTCTTTGGGCCTCAGTTGCTTCACTGGTGAGAGGAGTTGTGGACTGAGTTATCTTTCTGCCCTTTCCAGTTGGACTGCTTTATGATTCAAGCACTCTGTTTGCACTCACTCTTCTGTTCTCAAACTGTTTGTTCAACTCTCTTTTGTTAGGGGTTCTAGGCCTATTAAAACAGAAAACAAAATGAAACAAAACAAACAAACAAACAAAAAACCAAGTAGCCTTGGGATGCAAACAGTAAAAACAAGTGCAAACAAATTACTGTATTCTTTATAACAAAGTGTAAGGACTACAACTAGACTCATGAAAACTGACCATTTTTGTTAGTTTGTTTTGAGGCAAAGTCTCTTTATAGACCCCTGGCTCATGCTCCTGCCCCACAGTTATGAAGCTCTTGCTTCCTTGGAAGGGTGATGCTGTACCCCCAAACTGTGAGGCAAAATAAGAACCTCCCTCCCTGAGTTGCTCTTGCAACTCAGTATCTTTGTCACAGTGGCAGAAAAATAACTAATTTTAAAAGGCATGGAATGTGATCTCCACTCACAATGAGTTTATGGGTTTTTGTTTTGTTTTGTTTGTGTTTTTTTAGTTTTTCAAGACAGGGTTTCTCTGTGTAACAGCCCTGGCTGTCCTGGGCTCACTTTGTAGACCATGCTGGCCTTGAACTCACAGAGATCCACCTGCCTCGAGTTTATGTTTTAATTAGGAAGGTAAGACACAGCTTATGGTGTAGGGATCCACCTAACTGGCATGATAGGGATGAAGAAAACACACACACACACACACACACACACACACACACACACACACACGAAGGCTGGGATCAGGTGGACCCTATACTCTGATGGAGATGTATCAGCAGCCTGGAAACTCAGTACTCTTTTATTCAGAGCTGGGAAAAGAGGCAGGTTAGCTAATCTTGATAAGGGGAGTCCCTAGGGGAGCAGCCCCAGGCTACAGTCATTTTGGAGGAGAAAGCTGTTAGTTGATGCTCTCTGCACACAGTTAATATCCCTACTCTGAAAGGGGAAGGCCTTGTTATTTCCATGGGTCTGGGGCACTGGCACTCTCCACATGGCAGTAGTCATGTTGTGAATGCTCATTCAAACAGGGGTACACTTGCTGCACAGAAACTATTTATTATCCAGACTATACAGTATATGTCCCTTAAATAACATTGTATACAATGATTCAATAAAGACTGTCTTGGGGGCAGTAATAGGATAGTTCAGCTTGTGATACCCTGATAACTGGCTGACATAATCAGTGCCAAGGAACCTAAGGAGGCATCAGCCAGTGCTCCTTCCTGTCCTGGATCTTACTGCTCTGAGACACAGACTCAAAAACTGAAAGTGAATGATACCCCCACCCCCCACCCCACCATCTATCTCCATAGCATCATAAAGAACTCAGACTGCTCCCAGCACTCGGGAGGCAGAGGCAAGTGGATCTCTGTGAGTTCAAGGCCAGCCTGGTCTACAAAGCAAGTCCAGAACAGTCAGGGCTGACTGAGATTGTTAGTATTAAGAGAGGAGAGGGGGGATGGATAGGTCTCAAGGTCATTCATTGCCTATAGAGTTGAGCCAGTCTACATACCCTTAAAATGTACCACCTTGTACATAACAGCCCTAAACATCTGGATCCAATGGTTATGAATAAATATTTTTTTTCTTTATAATAACTCAAGGACTAGTAGTGTAGCTCAGTGGGAGAGTGGTTGCCTGGAATAAGCAAGGCTCTGTCTTTGATTCCCTGCACTTCCCCCAAAGCTTGCACTTTCCGGTGTCTCTTAAAAAAACCACAACATAGCTGAGCATGGTGGCGCACGCCTTTAATCCCAGCACTTGGTAGGCAGAGGCAGGAGGATCTCTGTGAGTTCAAGGCCAGCTTGGTCTACAAAGTGAGTCCAGGACAGTCAAGGATACACAGAGAAACCCTGTCTCAAAAAAACCTAAAACAAACAAACAAACAAACAAACAAACAAACCCAAAAACCCAAAACATTATAAAACTAAAAAAAAAAGAAAAAAAAAACCAAGACAAAAATAACAGGTATCAAGTCACAAAAGGTGAACCTAGGTCACCTCTGTGCCTTTTAAGATAGGGCTTGCTCTTTCTAGGGTGCTCTAGTCCCCATGACACCCTGTGATCCCAGGGACTCCTGATCATTTTCCTCAAATGATAAAGAAATGTTTTGCTGAACTCTTATCTTTATTGAAATAACAGTAAGTACCTCAAAGGGCTGTGTGTCTTAAAAGAGGCAATAGAGCTGGGTGTGGTTGTGCGTGCCTCTGATCTCAGAGTCCAGAAGGTGTGAGTAGGAGGAACAAGAGAGTAAGGCTATCTTCAGCCACATCAGAAGTTCAAGGCCAGCCCAGGACACATGAGAATCCAGTCTCAAAAAACATCAATCAGGCCAGGCCTGGTGGCACTTGGGAGGTAGAGGCAGGCAAATCTCTGTGAGTTCAAGGCCAGCCAGGGCTATTACACAGAGAAACTCTGTCTTGAAAAACAAAAAAACAAACAAACAAAAATCAATCAACCAATCAATAAATAGAAATTTAAAAAGAGGGCTGGAGAGGTGGCTCAGAGGTTAAGAGCACTGGCTCTTCTTCCCAAGGTCCTGAGTTCAATTCCCAGCAACCACATGGTGGCTCACAGCCATCTACATTGAGATCTACCTGGGCATATATGTAGAGCAAATACTGTATACATAATAAATAAATAAAAAATGTTTAAAAAAAAAAAAGAAATTTAAAAAGAGCTGGTTCAGTGATTAAGAGCATAGGCTGCTCTTTCATAGGACCAGGGTTTGATTCCCAGCACCAACATGGTGGCTGGCTCACAATCATCTATAAACTCCAATCTCAGGGTATCCAGTTGTCTCTTCTGGCCTCTGTGGGCACCAGGAATGCATGTGGTGCACAGATACACATGTGGGCAAAACCCATACATGTAAAATAAATTAATTTTAAAAAGAAAGAAAAAGATAACATAAACAGAGCAAAAAAGTCAAAATTAAGAGTTAAAAAAAAGCAACAAGAAAAAAATCCATTATATTATATCATGAATTTACCATAGGTGGGTCTGTTGAAGGACTTTAGTCTATAGCCTCTCTCATATGCGCAACTTACTGAGTTCTTACGCTTGTTGTTATTGTGGGCAATACCGTAGACTGTCTAACAGAAATAATAATCGTGAAAGATGAGATTTACCAAAGGCTAAAAGATACAGGTAACACTCAGTTTTTGCAATATCCCCTGCCTTGCAGATAAGGAAAAAGACATATCCAAGATCACACAGCTACTTGAGGGCCCAGACAGGATTTGAATGAAAGCCTGCCTGACTCTAAAAGCCATGCTTGTTGTTACAACCTCTGTGTCATGAGGCTCTAAGATAGAAGTCTCTGATGTAGTGTGACACACACATGCTGTGTATGTGTGTGCTCCGTGTCTCTGCTGAAATATAAGTTACACAAAATCTGGGTTTTGGTCCATTTGTTTTCTGCTAACATGTAGGGTAATACCCAAAGAAGAGATTGGCCTGTGACCAGCACTCGGTAAATAGCTTTGAATGGGTATGTTGGAAGAGTAGTCTTTAGTTGCTGAACTTGGTTGGACCTTTGAGTAGCTCAACCTACTGGGGGCTCAGGTTATGTGATCAGGAAGAAATAGACAGATGGATCAGCCCAGTTTGCTCCACACCTGTCTTCTGAGTCTGATGCTTACTTTTTTTTTTCTTTTTTCTTTTTTTTCCCTTGAGACAGGATTTCTCTGCGTTGTTCTGGCTGTCCTGGAACTTACTCTGTAGACCAGGATGGTCTCAAACTCAGATATCTGTCTGCCTCTGCCTCCTGAGTGCTGGGATTAAAGGTGTGCACCACCACCTCTCCCCTCCTCCTCTTCCTCTTTCCTCCTTCTGTTGAGCTGCAGATGAGACATTGGTGGTTTGGAAAGTGCATGAAAAAAAATACTGTTTACAAAGCCAACTGGCCAAGGAAGTCATCCTTCCAACCATGTGATGGGCTGTGTACGATGCTTGGGCCTGGGGCAGTGGCCATGGGTTGGTGGGCAGTATTTGTCCAGTTGATTCCTGAATGGGGCAGAAGCAATGGAAGCCTGTGGGGAGAGGCTCAATGATGCCAAGGGCTGTGGGTGAGAGCTTCATTCTGGTTGTGTCCTTGATTTAGGTGTTTAGAAGAAAACCTTGCAGTAAGGACTAGGGTGTGAGTTTATTTGAGAGTTGATTCCAGGAAGCACCGTTAGGTTGAGAGGGGCTAAGTCAGAGGAGAGAAGGTAATCAATAAAGAACCCTCTTATCAAGACAGTCGTCATGGCCCTGGGCTTTGAAGAGGCTGGGACGATCTGGAAACTGGTGAAGTACGTGTGCTTTAGACCTAGAGCAAGTCGGGGGCCAGGGAGTTGCGGTGTTGGTGCCCCACCTCCCTCGGTCTTGTGAAGACTGCTTGGCATTTTTAGGCAGCTGTGAGGGTGGTGAGAGCCCACGTACAGACCTAGGGACTGGCAATTAGAATTAAATAGATGTATACCAAGATAGTGAGAATGAAGGGGTTGGGAGCGTGGTTCTGTGACTGCATCTGTGCCCCCCCATGTCAATGTAGGCTGACCATCTCCAGGGGAGTTTTTGTAGAGGGGCTAATCCTGTCTGTATTAGTTAACTTTTGCTATATAATAGAGGATCTCCTCAAATGAGGGCCTAAAATAACCATGTATTTAGCTTTCCGATCAGTGAGTGGACAACTTGAGCTGGGTTTAACTGGACGGTGTTGGGCTCATCTGGGCTTAATTGTGCTTCTGTGGTCAGAAGGCCAGAGGCTGGGATCTGTGGAATTTAAGAAGGTCTCAGTGGGAGAGTTCATCACCACTCACATGATCTCTCAGGCTGGCTGAGACTTATTCTTGGGGTTACAGAGGCACCCCAAGAGGATGAGGGTGGGCAGGCAAGGGCTCTTGAGTGCTGGGCTTAGAATTGACACACCACCTCCATCAACTTCTATTGGCCAAAGTCACAAGGCAAGCCCAGAATCACGGGGTAGGGAAAGAGTCTCCTTAATGGGAGGGGTAAATTAAGGAAGAGGAACACACATAGCTATTTTTGCAAATAATCTACCATGGTCCATGCCCTTCGGCATTTTATGGTCATGGGTGGACAATCAAGACCAGTGTGTGTTCTGCTATTTTAAACACAGCAGGAGTCAGGTGCTTTCTGGCTCAAGTATGGGAAAGTATCTGTCCTGTGTTATCTCTTCCACGGCTTCTTTTAGATCTCATTTCCTTCGGCTGATTTAAGAAAGCAGCCATTTCTGAGGGGTAGCATGCAATGAGTGCTTTCTGAGGCAGTGACCTTGTGGGCAGAGAGAAGAAAAGAGCTGAGTTAAGTTAGGTCAAGGACATGTAATTTGTATTTTGTCAACTTAATTTGTTGTTGTTGTTTTGACTGAACATAGTCCCTTCTGAATGCTAGGGACTTTATCATGAAGCCCTATTCCTAGCCTCCTTATCTTCAACATTAAAGAAAACCCCTCCCTTCTAAGCCAGGAAGTTTTTGGATTATCTCTACCTGGGAAACCAAGTGTAAAGGAAGCAGGCAGGGTACAATGTTTAGGGGTCAAAGGTGATCTGCCTGAAGGGTTCCCAGCTGTGCTATCTGCCTTGAAACCCAAAGGGACTTTCTTCCTGGTTCTGGGTACCATTTTCTGGATATCTTCAAATGGTCATTCATAGCCATTGTGAGCATTGCGTGGAAGGTCTTCCCCAGCAGGGCTCTCTGGCCTTTGCTGCTCTGGTGGTCTCCACTTTGCATATAGAGAAAGCGAGGCTCCAGGAGAATTTGCTCAAAATGATGGAGGCGCTAAGGGCTGTAAACCCAACCCTCTTATTTATCATCAGACCTCATTATTTGTCGTCCATCTTCCCAAGCAGTGCATTGAAAGGACATGATTTTGAGGATTGACAGTTGTCATCCTTCAGTGTCCAGCATCAATCTCCCTTCTTCAGATCCACAGCACATGAAGCCTTCCTACCCCTCCAGCATACTATGACCTGTGTGTGTGAGCACCTCTCCCTCCCCATCACAAACACTGCAGGGAGTCTGGGCAGCCACAGAGTTGACAGAGCCTTCTCTTTCTGTTGTCCATTTCAGGAAAGAGCTGAGTGGGATGAATAATCAGTCTTACAACTTGCGCTGTCTCCTGGGTAGCAGAGACACTGGAAGAAAAGCACACTGGAAGAGTCCTACTTTCCACCTTTTGAATTAATGCAGAGAACACGTTTACAGCAGCTGCTTCCACAAATAGTCGCGGTCTCCTAGAGATGGGTCAGTCCCCTCAGCAGGTGGTGGGGCTGTTTGCTGAAATTCAACTCCCATTATCTGAATGGCTCGCTGGGTAGCTCCCATATGCCTTGCCACAATGGGGTTTGCTGTTGTTTCACTCAAACACACCTAGATAAATTTTCTCTTGTTTGCCACTGCTGTGTTTCATTCTCCTTGAAGCTTGGGGAGTAGTATCAGCAACCACCTACTGTGTGACAGGAATGGGGCTCAGATGAAGTGTAGTCAAGGGAGGTGCCTTGCATGCCAGACTTGTACAGGCAGGGGTTGCACAGGACAGTGCCTGGACCTCTGTGAACACCGTGGTCACCACATCCCACTGTGGTTCTGCACATACACATTCAGTTATGGTCCTCGAAACAGCCTCACTTTAGAGACCAAAACCTGAGGCACAGGGTGGTTAGGAAATTTGCCCAGGGTGGCAGAGCTGGTTCCAGCACTCGGCTAGAGGACACGGATATTATCTCATTTAGTTTTACAACAGCCTTAAGAAGTAATTGGTTCTTTATTGTATTAGCTCATGAGAGCTGATTGCTAAATGTCCGGGTATTTTGTGAGTCAGTCATTATTAAGTGTGAACTCACACAAATGTGAAATCATACAATTAATCAAATCAATTACACTAAAAGCAAATGTAATATCTATCCCCAAGCTCATCTATTCCTGACTCTCACTGTCCAAGAGCAAAGCAAGACATTTGCTACTTTGGATTAAAAAAAAAAAAAAAAAATCCCTTTTTCTGTAGGGTGGGAAGAGGCTGGCTTCTCCCTGCCTCAGCCGGAAGCCACTTCTTCCGGCCATTCTCCAGGGCAGATCACAGTAGGAAACAGCCACCCAGGCCTCAGGGAAGAAAAACACCCACTTCCCATGCTCCCAGCACAGCAATAGAAAGCTCTAGGCTTGATTTCTGAGACCTCTATCTGGGTCCCAGAAGAAGCAGGCTTCTCTGGTGGGATGCAGTGGGAAAGCATGTGTGTGTGTGTGTGTGTGTGTGTGTGTGTGTGTGTGTGTGTGTGT
>CAJQZJ010032322.1:5736368-5777299 GCA_907164525.1 Lophiomys imhausi
AGATCCAGAACACCCTCTTGATTCCTAAACAACTCAAAATTTAACTATGAGACTCTAGCTATCTATTCTTCAACCACCTCAGAGACCTGAGAGGGATAAATATATCTGATTATATAGGAAGTGCAGAGCTTGCAGCTTCCAAAACTAAGAAATGACATACCAGTGGCTGCCTGGACAGTTCCCATTTTCTCTCCATATATTACAGCATCAATCTTCAGCCATTTGGCCCCGTTTCTCTGACAGACATTGATTGTAGAGCAGGAATTATGAAGGACTTACCTACCCTGTCTTGGCAGAGCTAGGCTGTCGACTTATCTGCTTCCAAGGGGCCAGTTTATTTCAACCACTAAATTGTGACTGGTTTATAAAGTCAGCCTGTTTTAACTGCCAAACTTGAACATGGCTTCCTCCATCAGCTGAGACTCATCTCCAGTCTCCTTGACCCATGTAGGCCTAAAGCTTCTCTGAGCAGCTTCCGAGAGGCTTCAAAACTCTGCCCACTTTGCTGTCAGTCTTAATAGGCTGAATTACGGCAGAGGGTCTTTCTCAGGCTAACTTGCAGTGAAAGGTTTTTCTTTCTTGAACTCTACCCATCTTTCAGTTTATGACCTTTGCAGCGTAATGGCTTGAGTATGCCATACCTTGCTGTACACTTCTCCTGCATGTATTCTCAGCTTGTGAGGGCAAGAGGAAGAGAGTGGCTGTGTGGAGCTCTCTGGTTCATATATCACATCATCTGGAGATCCTTGGCGGTCTCAAGGGTGCACAAAGTCTCTCCTGATGTCCAGCAGTCCCATTGCTTCTCACAACAACCAACATCATCTGTGCGGCTTGCACAGTTTCTTAGCCACGCCCCTTCAACAGGGCATATCATATTTCTCATGTTCAAGGGATGCTTGGTTTCTCCTTATGTGGTTCCAGATGCTAAGCTGAACTGCATACTAATTTCACTAAAGAGACCTAACTTCTACTACAGGGAAGCTTAAGAAAGCAGCTTCCCACAACTGGAGGTCAAAGTCTTGAATATAGCCTCTAAAAGCCAATCCAGCTGTGTGACCCAAGAAAGAAATAAAAGGACTGTCTCAATTTCTCTGTCTGTAAAACCTGTGCCACAGCAATCATGCATTCTTTGTGTCCTCATTGCCAGAACTAAGCATGATCTAGAATGTTAATAGCCTAAGGGAAATGTTTGGTACATGAGCAATTGCTCAGTATGTCTCTGAAAGGGCGAGAAGATGGGGCGTGAGGGTAAACCAAGAGTGCAGGGAGCATGGTGTAAACTTTCCTGAACACAGCTCAGGGTGAAGGTCCCCCGACCATAGACTCAACAACTTGGCTGACGACATCAGGCCAGGATGTTTGGCCCAGGCAACAGCATTCTTTGCATTTTGAGAATAGAAGTTTCTGAGTAAGAATAGACTCCCAGAGGAATAAGCCTTCCTTCCCCTAGAGCCCACAAACTATTCAGCTGTGGATGCCCAGAGCTCAGAGGCCTTGGAGACAGGTGCGAGGAGAGAGAACTGTTTCTGTGGTCATTGCCCAGTGCTGGACTTGAGGCTTCTAATGTCCTGGAAGCTGTGAGGTACACAGCCCAGAACACATTTTCCCCCCTGGACAGGGTTTCTGGCTGTCCTGGACTCTCTTTGTAGACTGGGCTGGCTTCAAACTCACAGAGATCCGCCTGCCTCTGCCTCTTGAGTGCTGGGATTAAAGACCTGGGCTACCATGGCCCGGCTTCAGAACACTTTTTGTTAAGTGTTAACAGCAGTTAAAATGATTAACAGTGATCTCCAGTAAAGGGTAAGGGCTGCAGACAATAGGCCTGTGGTACTTCTAGCCCTCTGAACATGTCATTTGACCTTTCAGAGCCTTGGCTGCTCAGCTGGAGATAGGAATGTCTGAGAGGATGAGAGAGGAAGGGATGCTGAGGTACCCCAGTGTGTTTGTGCACTGGTGGGTGGACAGAACGGGTGTCTGAGAAGAGCCACCCACACTTCTGCCAAGGGACAGCTTGCCACTTGGAGTGGGCAGAGAGAGATTCCAAGATCCTCTCCATTCTAAACATGGCCTTTGGGTGCTTGGGTAAGGGTGAACAAAAGCTCAATTGGGGCATCAGGTGGAGCAAGGCTAATTCGAGTCCAGGTCCCAGTGATATACTTCAATAACTTTTAAAAATTGCATTTATTAACTTGAGTGTGTACAGGGGGAGGGAGCACAGCTAGAGGTCAGATGACAACTTGTGACAGTTTGAGGGAATTGGTTCTTCCATCATGTGAACGCAGAGGCGCACACTCAGGTCCTCAGGCTAGGTGGCCGCTGAGTCGTCTTGCTGGCTCTCCAAAGTTTTTGGTGACATTGTAGGAGAGATGTATCTGAAGCCTCTGTTTATCTATAAATCCCTGTTCCTCACAGAAGGGATAAATGAGAACTAATTAATGAACTGTGACTGTCAAATGCTGTTGACATTATTATTAACTTAATATGTTTGTTTAAAGGGGGGAGTCTGGTTTGTTCCAGAGTAAGGTTTGAGCTGCCTGCTGGCCTCTCAGGTTTTCTGGGAAAGCCTGGAGACTGTTTCCACATGCTTACAACACAAAGAATTAGTTGTGGTGGTGGAAGGCCTTAGGGGCAGGAAGGCCTTAGGGGCAGGGGAGTATAGATTCTGATGGAGGCTTTTGAATCCTTTAGATCAAATGCAGAGAGGTTTCTTTGGGGGAAGAGTTATGGTACAAGAAAGCCCCTTATCCCCACTCCCAAGGGCTCAAGCACCACAATGTGGAGTCGCAGGCAGGGTCAACCATACAGGTCCCCCCTGCTGTTCTGAGGGTCTCAGCTGATGAGGCAGCATGAAGGGTGCTGTGAAAGGCTCTCATAGATGGACAGGGGATTGGGCCCCACATATTCATATGTACCTTTGGGGTATGTACAGAATGGATCTATTACTCTGGAAGACATAGGACACTTAGCCTACCATTGCGTGCTGCTCTGAAGGGTCTCGACCATAGAACTGGGCAGACTGAGACAGACTAAAATGTGGGTTTGTAATGAATGTGCTGGTTGTGAGGGTCTGTAATCTCTCTCTCTCTCTCTCTCTCTCTCTCTCTCTCTGTGTGTGTGTGTGTGTGTGTTTTTGTGTACATGCAAAGTATCTTGTTGAAGAGGGAGCTCACAGACTGTGTCTGGTCTGACTAGCCTGCCTGCTCCTGGGATCCTTTGTCTTTGTCTTCTGAGTACTGGAATTACAGGCCATGCTCATTTACGTGGGTTCTGGGGATCTGAACCCTGCTCCTTATACTTCTGTGGTAAGTGCTTTACCTGATGAGCCATCTCCCAGATTTTTATTAATCTCTGTGCTTCAGTTTCCTCTGTACAATGCAGGTAAATACCGCCCCATAGACTTGGTGTGAGGATTAAGTTACTGTTTAAAAAGCTTTTAGATGAATGACTGCTGGGCACAGCAGGTGGCTTTAGGTTACCGGTGTCTCTGTGTGTCATCTCTCCTTTCTCCTGAGTCATTTCAGCATGCAGTCTATTTTGTGGTTCTCCCTGACCCCTTGGCAGATCATAAATTTCATGTATATATATAGAAGCTGTCTTGACCTGAGTATGTGATGGGCCCCGGAACCAGTTTCCTGTATGGAGGTACTTAAACCGGGTCAGCTTCTGTGACTGTTCTTGCAGAGATGGGCCCTGTTAGGCAGGTGGGCCCAGCCCCACGTACAAGCACATCCTTGTGTATTTGCCTTTAAACACACCTCCTTGGAATTGAAAACTTCACTCTTTCTTTGGCTCACGAGACAGAAGCTCTTTGGAGAATGGCTGGGATGTTTTTGGGTTGTGGTTAGTGCCTGGTAACCTTGTTGTCTGTGTGACTATCTGCAGCTCTCATTTGCATGGTAGGTAGGCCAGAGTCAGTATGCGCCAACAAAGGATATGTTACCGACCATCTTCTCATTCTTTGCCTACTTTATTGTAACCTGTCAGTAATAAAGATGGAAAATACAGATAGTATAAATAGAAATACAGGTCAGTTTTTTTGCGACAGCTATCTTCCTGAAACCTGAGCAGACTGCACAACTGAATGTGTGTGTAGGTGTGTCGTATGTTTACCAAGAACCTTCAAAAGGTTCACATCTTGGTTATCATCCATCAGATCAGTTCTTGAAAGCTATCCTAAGGACCCGCTGTAGAATTTGCCAAAATGCCTTCTGCACAAAGATGTCTGCTGTGCAGCTGTTTATGAAACACCAGAACAATGGCCGTGTCTAGCATTCCAGATGAGGTTGTAGTGGAAGTACAGGCAGGTCAGTTCTAGCAGTTCCTATCCTTTTGTAGGGTTGTGAGTGGCTTGAAAAGTTAGGGGAATGAAGATTCCCAGTCTCTGTCACAAGAGATTCTGATTTAATGGGTTTGGGATAGGGTCCAGAAATGTGTATTTTTAACTTGC
The DNA here is from genome assembly GCA_907164525.1 of Lophiomys imhausi. NCBI lineage: Eukaryota > Metazoa > Chordata > Mammalia > Rodentia > Muridae > Lophiomys > Lophiomys imhausi. The sequence continues at coordinate 5,740,816 of CAJQZJ010032322.1, forward strand.
CCTATATGACTCTACTGCAGATGTTTAGTAGATCAACATTTGGAAAACTGATCAACTTGATGGGATTTGCCGTCATTTCGAACCTTGTTTATAGAAAGATTACAATAGTGTAGAGGAATGTTTTATAAATAAAAAAGCATGTAAAGTTGTATATGTAACTCTGTATCCAATTATGAAATAGTTATATAAAACAAAGTAAAAATATACAAAAGTGTAAACCGAGGTGGCCTCAGGGTGGTTGATATATGGAAAATGTTCTTTTCTTCATTCTCTAAAATTTCCAAAAGTGAATTAATTACACACACACAAAAGCCCAAATCCATAGGACTGGAGAAATAGCTTGGTTAGTAAAGTGCTTGCATGGGGACAAGAGTTTAACCCTCAGAATCCACATAAAAAAGCTAGGTGTGGTGGCACAGGCTGGTGAGCCCAGAGTTGGGGAGGTAGAGACAAGTTCATTCCTGGGACATGCTAGCCAGGTAATCTGGCCGAGGTGACCTGTCTTAAAAAATAAACTGGATGGATAATGCAGATGGAAAGACTCCTGGGGCTAGCCTCTGCTCTACACACACACACACACAAACACATACACTGTAATAAACTGGGCTTGGTGGCAAACACTTGGGAGATGGAGATAGGAAGGTCACAACTTGAAGGTCATTCGCAGATCAAGTTTGAGCCAGTCTGGGCTACATGAGTCCCTGTCTCAAAACCAAAACAAAAGTCAATAAACCTGCTCTTTTAAAATATATATTGGCCGGGCAGTGGTGGCGCACGCCTTTAATCCCAGCACTTGGGAGGCAGAGGCAGGCGGATCACTGTGAGTTCGAGGCCAGCCTGGTCTACAAAGTGAGTCCAGGACAGCCAAAGATACACAGAGAAACCCTGTCTCGAAAAACCAAAAAAAAAAAAAATATATATATATATATATTGATCTTGAAGCAAATTAAAGGATGTTTTGTTATCCTTTTTCCTGGATTTACATGGGGGGAGGGGTGTTTCATTTTCTTTGTAAGTAATCTGAAACTAGCCAGCACTGGAACATCTTCAGCTGAGCCCCACGTCCCCATGGAAATGCTCCTGCATGTAGCTGCCTCTCAGACATTTCATAAGCTTTCTAGAGTTCTAGAAGGCACAATCATCCCTTTAGTTTTCAATCAGATAAAAAGAACTATTAGGGGCTGAGGGCATAGCTCAGCAGTAAAATGTGAGTTTAGCATGTACAAAGCCCTGGGTTTACTCCTCACTAACAACAGACAAACAGTAGGTAAAATAACACATACATATGCATACATAAGTAGGAAACAAATTCTTAGTCTGGGACAGTGGTACTTTTTATTTTGTAGAGATGAACTGAATTCATAGTATTGAAGATTCTTTTCCCTTCCTTCCTTCTTCCTTCTTTCCTTCCTTCCTTCCTTCCTCTCTTTCTTTCCTAGAACTCAAAGATCCACCTGCCTTTGCAGGTGTGCACCACCACCTGGCTGTATTGAAAATTCTTTAGATATTACAACTAGTATACAATAGGGAGAGCATGTCTTAAGAATTTGGGAATAAGAAAAACAAAGCTATTTTCTGAAAGAAGTGTGGATTGCTAGTGCCACTCTACAAAACTCACTGACTGTGACTTCAAGAATAGAGCTATGTTGGACTGTAGGGCAGAGGTCTGAGGTAGGAAGTCAGCACCTGGTCTCCATCTGCAGGCTGTGAGGGCATCTCTCCTTGTCTGGTGCACGGCTGCTCTCTGCTTCTGTTCACTCTGTACAGGGTGATGTTTACATCTCTTCCTAGGAGGGTACTACCTGCATTGACTTCATCTAGATTACCCCATTAAAGATCCCATCAGTCAGTAAACTGTTTGCTGTGCCAGCATGAGGACCTGAGCGTGGATCTTCGGCACTCACATGAGAGGTATAGGTCACAGTGGCCAGTGTCTGTGATCCCAGCTGCAGGGTGGGGACAGGGGCTTGGGGCAGGGGCAGAGAAGCCCAGAAACAGGAGGATCTGGCTGCTTGCTGGCCCATCAGGCTACCTAGCTAGTGAGTTCCAGATTTAATGAGAGATCCTACCTCAAAAAATATGGTAGAGAAGGTACAGGAAGTCACCACACATTGACCTCTGCCCTCTACGTGTTAACCATGACTCATGTGCACATACATGCATACACCATATAAACACACAAAATACCTTTTCTCTAAATATGGCTATGTTCTCAGGTTATGAGCATCAGGACTTCAACACACAAATATTGGGGGACACTAGTTACTCCTCTAATGATACATTACAGCACCAGAGGGTGGAAGCCAGAGTTATATAGACATCCAGGTCCTTGAAATGTCAGGCTTAGCACGATTCTCTTCAGGTACATCCATTTTTCCTACCAATGATATAACTTCATTCTTTATATGACTAAAACCATTGTATTGTGTATATATATCACAAGTCATGTTGGACTGATTAAGGGAACAAGAAAACAATACACACAAGGTTCTTACATATTTATTTATTCTTTTTAAAATGATATTTTTATTAATTATTGGAGAATTTCATACACTGTACTTCGATCATATTTGTGACCCAGTTTCTCCCAGATCCATCCCCACCTCCCTAACCACCTGACTTTGCGTCTTTTCTCTTGAAGAAAAAAAAGTATTTATGGTTTTGGAGATGGCTCAGTGACTAACAGCATTTGTTGTTCTTGCAGAGGACCCTGGTTCAATCCCCAGAACTCACATGGTGGCTCACAATTGTCTGTAAATCTAGTACTAGTGTATCCGATGTCTTATTCTGATCTCCATGGGCACTAAGCAGGCATCTGGTATATACACTTACGTACAGGCAAAACACTTATACACACAAAGTAATGAAATAATTAAATCAGACTTTATTATCTATTAATGGGACAGTTTGCCCTAGGGGTGCTACCATGTAGGCCCCCAGTGCAAGAGGAAGCTCTTAGCTCTCATATGACTGTTGAACTGAGAGGGGCTGATATGTAGGGACACTCCACATCAAAGGAGTGGGATGGGTGGGAGAGGGAGGAGAGGGTGGGAGGGTGGAACTGGGAGGGGTGAAAAGAGGGTACTATGATGGAGATGTAACTTGAAGTAACAAATAAACATTAAAAATAATTAAATCTAAATTTTTTATCTAAATAATTTAAATAAAAAATTGTTTTAAATATTTATTTATTTATTTTATTATTTTACATTATAATTATACAATATAGAAATAAGATAATTATGTTATAATTATAATTAATTATAATTGTGTGTACTGTGTGATGTGTATGGTGTACATATGTGGAATGTATGTGTGTGGTGTGTATGTATGTGCGTGTATATGTTTGGTATGTATTTGTGTATGTGTGTGTATATGTGTGTGGTATGTATGTGTGTGATATGTGTATGTGTACGGAGGTTGATGTCAAGAATATCCCTCTGTCACTCTTCTACCTTATTCTTTTGAGGCAGGGATCTTAATCCCAGAACTCCCTGGTGCATTTGCTCTCACTACTTAGCTTACTCCTGGGATGCCCTGTCTCTGCCTTCTGAGATTGGAATTATAGGGAGACTGTCATGCCCTCCAGTGTTTATGAGGGTTTTGGGGACCCAAACTTGTGTCCCTTTACTTGTGGGACAAGTGCTTTAGCCTCTAAGCTGTCTCCCCAGCCCTATTTTATTTCTTTTTTTTTTTTTTTTGGTTTTTCGAGACAGGGTTTCTTTGTGTATCCTTGGCTGTCCTGGACTCACTTTGTAGATCAGGCTGGCCTCAAACTCACAAAGATCCGCCTGCCTCTGCCTCCCAAGTGCTGGGATTAAAGGCGTGCGCCACCACTGCCCGGCGTCCTATTTTATTTCTTTAGACAGTGTCTTATGTATCACAGGCTGGCCTCAAACTTGCCATTTACCCTACCCTTGAACTAATTGCTTTATATAGTTGCATACTTTTTTTGTTTGTTTGTTTGTTTTTGAGACAGGGTTCCTCTGTGTAGCCTGGCTGTCCTGGACTCACTTTGTAGACCAGGCTGACCTAGAACTTGCAGAGATCTGCCTGCCTCTGCCTCCCAATTGCTGGGATTTAAGGTGTGCACCACCACTGCCCGGCTTGCATACTTTTCTATAGAACATACATATGGTAGATCACTTAGTTATTCTCTCATTCATTGGCATGTATGTTACTTCTGTTTCCCAAACTATGGTAAGTATGGGCACAATGGATATCTCTCTTTATATGCCTTTGAGAGCTTGTGTAAATAGATGCCTGTAAAATAAAATTTTATGCATGAAATAACCAGGACAAAGGAGATTTCTAATGTATTTAAAATATTGATGCATTTTGTAAACTACTCTAAAAAGTGACTGTTAGTTTATGTACCAGATTATGTCTGTCATCTTTTAATTTATTACAGTGAGTAAGGCCTGTCACTTAGAGCCCAGCAGTGGGCACAGACGGACAAAGAGGCCTCTGTGCTTGTCATGGGAGATGTGAATTTTATGACCCTCCCCCTCCCATGGTCTGGGCTCTCCAGGATATACAGACTCTAATGTGTGGACAGCCCCTTGATGAGGCCACACCCTAGTCAAGAACCCTCGGGCCAGAGTAACCACCTTAGAGCCTGACTGTCCATTCATGTTGCCATTGTTCACTCATGTAGCGGAACTACTCCCCTCCCCCATCCCTTTAGTTAAGGATAGTGGAAGAATGAAGGCAGGCCTTGTCCTTGATCTCCTAGACAGCGGGGAGATAAGTCAATAGCCACCAGCTAATGACCACAGTTCTAAGAGTGTGACTCACTGGAGAAGTGCCACAGAAATCTAGAGGTCACATCACAGCCAGGCCTGAAGTGTGAAGAAGTGGGGAAGGGTGTTTATTTGATATATCGACCAGTGATTGTTTTAGGGCTGCAGAAGGATTAATTTGTTTAATCCTCACCATATCCCAGATCCGGTAACCCAACCATCTTCACTTCATAGACAAAACTCAGGCACAGAGAGGTGGATGAATATGACTTGTTCAAGGTAACCCAGGCAGGAGTGTGGTAACCAGAAGGCAGATTCATCAGCACATGGATGATATTTATAGTGTGTGTGTGGGGGGTGTTTGTGTGTAGGGGCCCCCCTCCAGCTCACCCCTGCCACAGGGTGGGAACAATTAGACTGAAAGAGAGGCTTCTGGAAGGGATCCCAGGATGTTCCCACCTTCAGGGTAGCCTCGTCTAGGAGACAGAACACAATCAGTCCGGTGGCTGCGGCCACCTGTCTGACAGGTGAGGAGGGCGGGGACTGGCTGAGAACTAACCAGGGGGCATCACTGTGGCCTGGACAGAGTGATGGGAACAAATCACAGTTAAAAACACTTCAAGGGAAACTAGGAGGGGAGGATGTGGCGCCTCATAGAATAAAAGTCACTTGAGCACTTTTATTCTGAAAGGGAGAAGAAAGCAGGGTGCCAGCTGAAGTGTGGTATGGTGCTAATGGCTTTTGTGCTTTGGATGAGAAATAATGGAATATTCCTGGGCAGAGTGCTTTAGTGCAGGAGGGGAAGCTGAGGAGGGGAAGAGTGTGAGCCAGGGCTGTGCCAGGCAGAGGACTTGAGGGTCGGCTGGAAAGCTGGAAGCCTCAGACAGAAGGGCTGTGGCACTGGCACACCTCCTCTAGAGCCCCTTGGCTAGACTTGCCCCTCATCTTCTCAGAGATCTTAGCAGAGCTGTGGAGAGGGAGACAACATTCTCCACACAGGACTAAGACTGTAGAGCATCTCTAGGCATCTGCTGCCCCAGGTGTCACAACCTTTGTTGATGGTACAGGCTGAGAACAGCTCCCTGTTCCTCTGGAGCTGTGAACTGGGGTGGGGAGATAAGTGAGGTCCACTAAAGGATTGTGAGGACACAGGCTAAGAGAGTCCTGCTGTCCCTGTAATGAACACAGTATCACTTTATTCAACTAACAAAGTGGTTACGAATCAGATTCCGGGTATTAACTTAAACATGCTTCACAGAACTTCCATGTACAAAATAGGCCAGTCTGAGCCGTAGATGGAATCCCGCTCTGCCTCTGTCTCTTCTCTCTGTTTGAACCCCAAAAATGTGTAGCTCACAACTGGTCTGCCTGAGTATATCTTCAGCCCAGCTGTGTTCAAAGATAAATACACAAATAAAAAGAGGTGAGGAACTAAATTTGAAGGGCTTTGAATTCTAAATCAGGGGATTTCCCCCATTAGGGAAAAATTCCTTTGGTTACCCAAAAAGAATTGGGTAAATGAGGCAGAAACATCAGCGAAATAAGACAACTGGCATACCACAAGCCTTCTTCTGTCATTAACCGTTTCCTTATTTGAATGTTTTAAAAATAATATGCAAGTTTAACAACCCACCTCCCAGGAAAATGGTCAATTTTCTTTTTCCTCAGTTTATTGCAGGCTGTACTAGGATGGTTTTCTTACAAAGTAATAAAACGTAAATGTGAGTTTTAGGTTGGCTGAGCACCAATTTCCAGGGAACTCTGCTCTGAAGGACCTAATGGAGGCTTTGGGAACTGAGTGGGCAGTGGGGAGTTGAGGGGAGACCCAAGTTCCCTGTTCTAGTTTAAGAAAGCTGGGATCCCCACAGGGGACTCTATACATCCCCTGCCCAGAGGGAGCTTGTCTTTTAGGGAGCAGCAAGCAGTCAGGGCAAGTTCCAGCAACCATAGTCTAAGAGGCAGGCCGTCCCACCTTGTAAGCCAGGAAGCTGAACTTCACTCTCACTAAGGACTCTCTGCAGAAGGGAAGCCAGGAAAGGGCAAGGGGGAGCAGGCACAGCTCCCTATGGAACAATGTAGACTAGGGGTCTGCAGGTGCTTATGATGGAATCCCAGTTGCCACAACAGGATGCTAGGACACCTGCCATGTGTCTAGTTTCTTTCAGACTCATTTTCCACTTTACAGTAGTCATCAGTGGGTAGTTAGAATCCCAACAGAAACTTATAAAAGGAGAGCACTGGAAGCTCCAGGGTGGAAAGACTTCACAGAAGAAGGTGACTTGGGTTTCCTAGTTTTAGATGATACAGTTGAAGGAAGGCAGGACCCTGCAGGGATTCCAGGCCTGAAGAGTCACTTGGATGCAAAAGTGAATGAAAGTGTGTGTGTGTGGGAGGTACATGAGAATGCTCAGAAAGTTCAGACAATAGAGAAGACCAATGAAGGGGGAAGAAGTTGGAGGTCTCTGATTAGCAAGCTAGAGTTTTCTATTTATTTATTTATTTATTTATTTTGGTTTTTCGAGACAAGGTTTCTCTGTGTAGCCCTGGCTGTCCTGGACTCACTTTATAGACCAGGCTGGCCTCGAACTCACAAAGATCCACCTGCCTCTGCCTCCCAAGTGCTGGGATTAAAGGCGTGCGCCACCACCGCCCGGCTCCAAGCTAGAGTTTTATAATAAATAGTTAAGGGCTTCCCAGAGAAAGTGGCTTGGTTCAAAGACCAGAGGTTCTCAACCTTCCTAATGCTGTGACCCTTTAGAACAGTTAGTTCCTCATGTTGTGGTGACCCCTAGCCACAAAATTATCTAAACTGCTATTTCATAACTATAAATTTACTACTGTTGTGAATCGTAATGTAAATAGTTTTGAAGACAGGGGTTTGCCAAAAGGGCAACAGGTTGAGAACCATTTTGCTATAGAATAAGGGAGCTTGAGAAGACACTTCCTCAGGTCTGAGGGCATAGCAAGATGCTTTAGAACTGTGAGGGGAGATCCGACAGTGAAATGAGAATGACGTGGAGACAGAATCCTCAGGGTGGTGGAGGTAACCCCCTCCAAAGGATCTTAATTGTGACCAGATGAGGCAAATTCAATGTGGGAAACAACACTGACAAACAGGAGGCAGCTAAGCAGCACCAACTATTCGCTGACACTTCTGCGGGTCCCCAAGGGCGTAGGACATTCTGTTCAACTGACCTCCCCCTGTGTGGCCAGAACCTAGGACAGTGGCTGTGCACGGCTGACATTGTTGAGTGAGTGGCTGGAGAAATAATACCTGAAATGCTGCAAAAACAGTGTGTCAGTTCCCGAAATAATGAATGAGAATTATCATATGACCTAGAAATTCCACACCTAAGTATATGTGCAAAGAGGTTGACATTGGGACTGGAATGGACATTTGTGCTCCCATGTGTGTACAAACAATAGGTACAATGGACAAAAAGTGGAAGTAACTCAACAACCCATCGACAGATGGATGAATAAATGAATCTGGCATATCCATATAAGAGAATAGTATTTAGCCTTGAAAAGGGAGGGAATTTTGACACATATTACTATATGGAGAAACCCTGAAAACATTATGCAAAAGAAGCTGGTCACGAAGGGAGAAATACTATGTAAATCTACTTATGTGAAATATCTAGAATAGTCTAATTAAAACAGACAAAGTAGATTGAGGGCACCAGGCGTGGCGGGGGAGAGGAATGGGGAGCTATGGTTAACAGATACAGAGTTTCATTTGGGGAAGATGGAAAGGTTTGGAGGGGCTGAAGAGATGGCTCAGCAGTTAAGAGCACTGACCACTCTTCCAAAGGACCTGGGTTCAAATCCCAGCACCCACATGGTAGTTCATAGCTGTCTGTAATTGCCGGGGTGGTAGCACATGCCTTTAATCCTAGCACTCGGGAGGCAGAGGCAGGTGGATCTCTGTGAGTTCAAGACCAGCCTGATCTACAAAGTGAGTCCAGGACAGCCATGGATACACAGAGAAACCCTGTCTCAAAAAACAGGTTCTGGAGATGGATGACAATGAAGGTTGGGCAACAGTGGCTGTGTCCTTACTGCCACCGAACACTTAAAGTGGATAAGTAATAAGTTTGATATAACATATATTTTGCTACCATAAATAGAAAGCAAGCATTATAACCCTCAAAATACAGCACAAAGAAAATGTATGGAGCTCATACAACATGCTAGTGTCTTTCTTGAGTACCTTAACAGCTTTACTGGTAGTTTTCTGAGAAGCAAGTATATCTCCACCCCCTCCCAGCCAGTTCCAAGCCAGCTAGGGCTGCCCAGTGAGACCTTGTCTCAAAACTAACATACAGGCAACAGACAGACAGACAAAACCCACAATAAAACTCAAAATTCCCAAACCAACAAAACAAAAAGACAGGGAAACAACAAAAATCAAATCCTAGTTGAAGGTGGAAACGAGATGGTGCAGGCTCGAGGAGGGGAAAGGTGGAGGAAAGACAGGATTGAAAGGGAAGTGGGGGTAGATGGAGGGGTCAGAAATGACATCTCAGATGGGGTAGATGGTCAGGATTGTGGGCTAGAGAGCACCTAGACTTCTCAGAATAGAGTCCTGGAGAGGATTCAATTTAGATAACACAGCCAGGCTCCCTAAGCTGGCCTTTAACCTGTCCTGGCCTTCAGCCATTCATTCCCCTTTCTGCCGAAAGAGGAACAGCCACAGAAGAAGAAAGATCCCCTTCGCCCACTCAGTGTGGCAGGAAGAGGAACCTGGATGTGATTTGGATTTTTCAAAAAGAAATCTTGCTTTGGTGTGGCCCAATGTAGCTTTTTCACTTGCTGGTCTGACTGTGACCACAAGTGGCTACACCCCTGAGGGGATCAACCAAGGGGACTCTCAGCAGGGACCTCTGAGGGTGGGGTTTCCCAGACCCAGCCTTGTGTCCCCTCAGGTGTCTCCATTTCTCTCCAGAGCGACTGGAGACTTCCCCAGGCAAAACTGAAGTACTGACAGAAACATTCTCCAAAAGCAAGCCCGTGGGAAAGAAGAAGTCTATACCAACCAGCATCTTTTTCAGCGAGCAGAGGGGAAAGATAGAAATCATCTTTTAAAAGACATATCAGGGGCTGTGGAGATGGCTCAGAGGTTAAGAGCACTGACTGTACTTCCAGAGGTCCTGAGTTCAATTCCCAGCAACCACATGGTGGCTCACAACCATCTGTAACAGAATCTGATTCCCTCTTCTGGTGTGCATGAAAACAGAGCACTCATATACATAAAATAAATAAACAAATCTTAAAAAAAAGACATATCAGTATTCTAGTCAGGTGGTGGTGAACACATGCCTTTAGTCACGGCACTCAGGAGACAGAAGCAAGCAGATCTGAGCGTGCAAGGCCAGCCTGGTCTACAGAGTGAGTTCCAGGACAGCCAGGGCTATACACATAGAAACTCTGTCTTGAAAAATAAAACAAAACAAATGAAGTGAAACTAAACGAAATGAAACAAAAAAAAGAAAACAAACCATCAGCATTCTAAAAACGTGGAGGACCAGTTGCCCGTGGAGAGAGGCCTTGGATTCTATTCTAGTCTTTGCTCTTTCTTGGCTCATCTCCCCACTCTTCAGACCCCTTTCCCTCTCCCTCCCTCTCTCCATGAATTAGTTGTTTTTAACTCATTACCCTCTCCTCCTGCCCCCAAACCCATCTTCTCAACAAGTCCCTCTTACTTAGTTTTATACCTGCCTGTGACCTATTGAGTTTAACTAGGGTTGTTTACATGAGCATGGGTGGGAGTTGACTTATTGAAGGATGGGTAAGGTATCAGTGGCTCCCTCAGAGAAGAAAGTGATACCCTTTCCTTCAGAGGTCATTAACTGTCAGGAGTCCTTCAGGGAGGGGCGTGGCTTCCCAAGCTCCTTCCTGGATGAGAGTTTGATGGACCCAGGGTTGTGCAGGTCCTGTATGGTAACCATAGCTTCAGTGAGTTCATGATGTCGTGTCCAAAAGATGTCTTTTTGTGGCACACCTCTCTATCCTCTGGTTCCTACATTCTTTTTGCCCTCTCTTCTGAGGTGTTTTCTGCTGTGTTTGGGGTCAATCTCTCTTCTGTTACTCTTGAAACCTCAGTGAAGTGGGCTGAAGATGAGCCTGCCGTGGTTGCTGGGAAGACTATGTCCACGAATAGGTTTCGTTAATAATCAGACATGAAGGTGAGAAGATGCTGCTGTCTGCTCATCACCTAAAGCAGACAATCTTCCTTCCTACCTGCTTTGATTTTGTTTCATGGGTGGAGATGTCCTGCTTGTATATCATGGCGCTTATCCCTGTACTTCTCTGTCTAGGCCATTTGAGTCAGTCTGAGGCAAAGAAGTGCCAAGTTCCAGTAGCATGAACAACGAAGCTTGCTTTCTTGTTCTGATGATGGATAAATATCTTCTCTCTGCTAGTCATGCTACCCTGACTGTATCATCAGTAAGGCAGGAAATGAGAGGATGGAGGCGGTACAGTATCTCTTCCCGATTGGATCAGGACCACTTTCATCCCATTGGTCAGAGTCATTCAGCTGATCCTCCACCGATTGCAAAGTACACTGGGAAATTCATGGGCTCCCACGGATATTTAGTGGGTGCAGCTGGACTCTGCCACAGTTTCCTCATCTCTGAAATCGATGGTTGAACTGGGTGACCTACCTCCAAGAAGGTATTACTTTGCTCTAGAGTTCCAGGATTATGTGAGCCAAAGGCTTGAAAGCTGGTGACCCTCGGCAGGTGATAGTGTCCCAGGCAACTTCTTCCCTTTCTGCACAGCAATTTTATTTTCCCCACTCCTTCCCAGACTATCTCTGAGCCCTTTTCCTTCTGTAGCACCCCCTTAAACGCCCAAGTCCAGCCTGTGAGATCAAACCGCCTCAAGTGACATCAGATTAGTGCAAACCTTTTGCTTTCTGAGTGAAATGGGACTTTGCTTGGCGCAGGACAGACATGGAGTATTGACAGGCTGCTGCAGACGGGACCACCTGGGACCACCTGGCCTAGGGCTCCGCCTCTTCTCTGGCATCTCTAAGAGGAAGGCAGAAACGGTTGTAAAAGGCTCCCTCATTTGATCTCTCCTCTCTCTCTGTCTCCCTTCCTTCCTTCCTTCCTTCCTTCCTTCCTTCCTTCCTTCCTTCCTTCCTTCCCTCCCTCCCTCCCTCCCTCCCTCCCTCCCTCCTTCCTTCCTTCCTTCCTTCCTTTCTTTCCCTTTCCCTAGAGTGTCCACACTCATCACTGAAAAAAAAAAATCAGGTGAGACAAAGATGTGTATACACCCAGGCACAGTGATATGAGCCTGTGATTCTAGCAAGGTGGCAGGACGAAGCAGAATGATCATGAGCTTGAGGCCAGTCTGGATGACTTAGTCAGACCCTCTCTCCAGATAAAAGTGTGAAGGGATAGGGTATCTCAGCGGTAGCCTGCTTGCCAAACTGGTATTAGATAGACTCCAGGCTCAGTCCCCAGTATAGGGGTATGTAACTTAAGCACATTTGAAGAACAATGTCCTATTTGACAGATCAGGAATGTGCCATAGACTCATTCACTCATGCCTCTGAAGGACATTTGGCAAACTGTCTTGCGATCTGAGGATGTAGGATAGAGAGCTAGCCATGTCTTCGACAGCATCATGTCACATGCTGTCACTCTGACCTCAGGCACGCTCCAGTTGTGATAACTGGACTTCTGCCTTCCTCAGGAGTCCGTAATATCCCCCCCTGGAATCTCTGTTCTTTTCAAAGAGATCCTTCTGGGTTCACCACAGCCACACTCACGGCATCTGCAGGAGTGTCTGAGGCCTCTGGACATTGCCATTTTTTAAAAAACACCCCTGCATAGCCTGTCAGCTGAGCACCACCCTAACTGTGACAGAGGACTCCGAGTGTTTTGGTAGGCTCCTAGTGTTCCTCAAATGGTAGAAATTCTTGGACATTCCCTCTATCAAGAGGTCCCATCTAAGCCCCTTCCCTTGAGCAGGACTATATAGCTTTGATCAGTAAAGCATGCAGAATGAGATAGCCTGTGACTTTTGGGGCTTGGTCATACAAGACCCCATCACATCTGTTTGGCTTTGGCTCTCCTGGAATGCATGTGGGCAGCCCAGATGTCATGCTACAAGAAGCCTGGGCCACTAGGACAGGACACAAGCAGTTCCTCACTTGGCAGTCCTGGGGGAACCAAGCATCTGACCCATTTCAAGGAGTTCTGAGACAGTGCACGACGGGGTCTATTGACAGGTCCAGACTTCACTGTTATTTTACCCTCCCGTGGTGGACATGGTAGAGGGAGATGGCTATCCCTGCAGGGCTCTGTCTAAATTTCTGACTCTGGAGTCTGTGAATAGGAGAAAATGGACGCTCTCCTACAGCACCAAATTTGAAGTCATTTATTGGATGGCCATTGATAACCGGAAAACTACCTTATTCTTCACTCATTAAAACAAATGTGGATGGGGTCAAATGTCACCTTCCAGGAGAGGAGCCTGCAGTGTGCATTCCTGCCCAGCCCTTTAATGACAATGTAGAGGGTTCAACAACCACACCAACAAGAAAGACAACAGGAGAATTATTGGGACATCGTGGGTGTTACAAATAGAGCAAGGGAAACAGGACACAGGTGGAGGTGAGTCGTTGGGTGGTCAGGACCTAGGTTCTCCCACCTGCTGGCTCAGCTCTCCTGGCCAAGGCAAGGCTGTTTCTGGCCTTGCCTCTCACCCCATTCTTCTGGAGCTTCCATGCCTCTTCTGTGTTCTCCAAGACACTGAGCATCTTACGCCTGTGGAAGCTTCTCATTCTGTGACACAGTTGACATGGAAACACGCCTTTGTTGCTCTCCATGAAAATCAATCCCTTACCAACTTTTAAAGTTCCTTGTTATCATTTGGTCTCCTCTGCAGGCTCAGTGATCCTTATTGGCACAATTATGTTTACAACCCAGCCATCATGAGTTCTCTTGGAATCACTCTAAGCACCTCTCCTAATTTCTAGGGCTCCTCGTTTATAACTAGAGGCTAAGCCCTAAGTACATAGAGACTGATGCCATGACTGATTGATGGCTTTCCTCTGCCTCTCTGCTTGGGTTCCTGTTTATCAGTCATCTACATCTCTCAATGTGTCCCTGTTTTTTGTAGTTTATAGAACACCACCATGCCCCTTATCTCAAGCCATCAGTTCTTCAGTGATCTTGTTGTTTCCACTGATTCAGGTGAAGCTGGGCCCCCACTGTGGGCTTTATTTAGATAATCTCTATTATACCTGTGGGTAGATTTTGTAAGCAGGCCTTAGCACAGGTTGACTTGTGGGTTTCCTTTTAAAAGGTCAGTGTGAAACAGGAAGTGTGACTAAGAGTCTTCCTCCATGAAGCCTCATTTCATTAGCTGGAAAGGGGTGTCTGTCCCCACCCCACTCCCCTGCACTTACTCATGGCCCAAATTAAGTCTCATGTGTGCATTGAGTAGTTATTTGTCAGGCTCACTCTGTCTGTGGACCCATTCTCATGTCAACTTCTGAGGCAGTCATCTAGAACCCAAAGACAAGCAGGCACTTGAGAGATCTGGGTTGATCGGTGCAGTGGGCCTCCTCAGAAGGGCAGAACCAGAATGGGAAAGAGGGCCATCTGCTGACCCCCAAGCCACAGAGGCCAAGTTCGAACTCATGTCCTCCTCTTCAAGCATCCACAAAGGCCTCTGTATGTTTCTTCTCTTGGGACAGTGGGGCTGGGATCCAATTTAGTCTAAGACTCCTGGTTGGGGTCTCACTGGGAGGCAGTAGTTGCTGTCCTTGGATTTCCTGGTTTGTAATCTAGCCTTTCTTTCTTTCTCCCATAAAATAAAATACTAATACTTACCTCATAGGGTTATTATGAAGTGAAAATACATGAATACACATGAAACCCAGAAAGCGGCCTCCCTGTGCAGCAGCTCTGTCAATGTTGGCTATTATTATTCTGGTGGGTTGGTTAGCTTTCTTCCATTCTATTCAACTTGAAAAGAATCTGGCACCAGCCACCAAGCCTTTGCTCTGAAAATGGCACATTGAGGCTCCACCTTAGCCCTGGCCAGTCTCTCAACAGTCAGCTCTTTCTTCAGAGCTAAAAGAAATTACGTAGCTGATCCAATGTAGAGTCAACACTTGTGTGTGTTTGTATGGGGGTGGGGGTCTTTTCAGTTATGACATGCAGCAGCAAGTCCACCTTTGAGATGGTCTGTCTCAGATTTGTGTGTAAGATCCACTCCCCAAAGACTTTTTCAGTATCTGTTCTGGCCAGTGAAGCTCTAAAAGGGAATATGGATGTAGGGTCAGGAGCCAGAGCTCCATGTGTGTGGATCACAAACATCGAGAGACTGTGAGATGTTGGGGCCAGGGGCCGTAACCCAGTTCAAGAGTTCTGAGTGTCAGGTTGACTTCCCCTTCCTCTCAATGCCTTTGCTGGGAAATTCCTTTGGTTTAAATGTGAACCCTAAAAGGCTCATAGACCTGTCTGTGCTCTGGGTTTCTTTGTTTTGCACAACAGTTTCCTGAAGAACTGCAGCCTTGCCACAACAGAGGAAGGCTAGACCACTGCAGAACGGGGCTGTGGGTCAGCAGGCTCTGCTACTAGGGGTGAACCGGAGATGTCCCCGCTGAGAACACGAGGGACTCAACAGAGCCAGGCTTCTGGGCTGTGGACTCCCAGGGCCAGTGTGGACCTCTGGGTTCTGTGTTAGACCCCACCTGTCTGCAATACGTGGATCAGAGCCTTCCACCCGGGAGGGAAGGAAATTTTCCCCAGGTACAGAGACAGATCATGGCACTATTGTCTCCAGGCGGGAGTACCTTCCCCGACCCTGCAAATGTTTTTGATCAATGGCCGAGCAGTCCTCACTTGCATGCATTGGGTGTATGGTGGCTGGCTGTGGGGGTGGCTGGCTTTGCTGTATAAGCGAAGAGGTTGATGGCTGCTTAGAAATCTATTCTAAGAATCTATTGTAAGAAATCTACAGGAGTCAGAATAATGCTTCAGTACTTCACGGATCTGTACTTAGAATTCATCCTATCTTACTCAGCCATCAGAAACAATGAAATCATGCAATTTGCAGCCAAATGGATGGAACTAGAAAAACTCATCCTGAGTGAGCTAACCTAGACTCAGAAAGATGCACATGGCAGCTATTCACTTATAATCGGATTTTAGCCATATAGAACAGGATAACTATACTATAACCAACACACCAAAAGGAACAGGAACATAGACTTTGTTACCTGTTAATGAGACTCTTTGCCCTAGTGGTGCTGCCTTGTAGGCCCCCAGTATATGAGGAGGCTCTTAGCCCTCATATGACTGCTGAATTGGGGCAGGGGATTAATATGTAGGGACACCCCACTCCAGAGGAGTAGGATAGAAGGGAGAGGGGGTAGAGGGTGGGACTGGGAGGAGTGGAAAGAGGGCACAGTGATGGAGATGTAACTTGAAATAATAAATAAACATTAAAAAAAAGAATTCATACTATCTTAAGACAAATAGCAGCTAACCAAACTTTTTTTTTTTTTTTTTTTTTTAGGTTTTTTTGAGACAGGGTTTCTCTGTGTATCCTTGACTGTCCTGGACTCACTTTGTAGACCAGGCTGGCCTTGAACTCACTGAGATCCACCTGAGTGCTGGGATTAAAGGCGTGTGCTACCACACCTGGCAAACTTTTTTTTTTTTTAATTCAATTCCTAGCCGATGCAATGGAGTATAATTCCTGAACAAAAAATGGTTAGAGGGTAATCTTTGGCACGGGGTTCTAGATATTTCCCACTTATCAACCTAGTATTTTGAAACATGATGCCTTGGTCTCCCCAGCTCTTATTTTCGTTCCAGAGTCTCTTGTGCAGATATTGGAAGAAAAGCAGGTGTTGGCTCAAGGGCTTGGGTGGGAAAATGTAGACCTTCGCAGCTTTCCACATCTTCCTCCCCCCTACCCCCCAACATCTTCTGAGCCTGAGAAAAATGGCTTTCAGCTGCTTGGGCATCCCTGGAGCAGCGCTGATTTTCCACAGCTTCTTGCTCCCAGGCCCTGGATTTCAGTGAAGGGCAGTTTCAGAGGTGTGTGTGAGCCTTCTCTCTGTAGGCCCAATTAGTTTCCCCAAGGGAACAAAGCCCTATTACTTTCCTCTTTTAGTTCCCAGGCACTGTCTGGGATAAAACAGCCCCTTGGCAGCTGAGGGGTTAAATAGAAAACACAGTGAGGTGGGGGTGGGAAAACAAGCCCGACCGCTGCCGAGGCTCCTCAGAGCCCCCTCTAGGCTAAACAGAGGCCCCAGCAACTCCTTGGAGACTTGAACCCTGGGCGATGGAATTTTCCCTTGCGTGGAGTCTATTGTCCTCTGGAAAGGGCCAGGGCCAGAGAAGGGCCTGGGGAACACTGATCCCCCCGAAGTGGCCGCCAAGGAACTCCTGAGAGCCCAAGAGCTCCGTCTCACCCAGCTGGGTTTGGGTGAAAAGGCAACTAGGGTGCAACCCACCCCTTCTACTTTGAGAAAAAGGGGGGCATTGAGCAGAGCGCTCCAACGGTCTGGGCACCAGTTGCTGCTCTCTGTTCCTTAGCCCCAACCAGCCAGTCACTGGAACGGAATAAGAGGCTTGGTTCCCTTGGCAACCAAAGGCTCTATGGTTTTTCACAGAGTTAGAGATGGGCTTGGGGGGAAAGAAGGGAGGTGGAATTATGGGTGGGGAATGGAGGAGGGGGAACACAGGGACAGGCAGCCTGTTGACCATCAATATTTGAGTTTGACTCTCAAGAGCCTTTTTTTTTTTTTTTTTTTTTGTAGGTTCTGTCCTGGGAAATATAGGATATCGAAGTGTGGTGAATGCTCTCAATGGTGGTTCAGTTCCGAGGGACCAAAATGGTCTATAATAGGAACGGATGCGTGCAGGCCTCTTGTGGACCTCAGGTGCAGCCTGGAGGAGTTAAGGCAGAGTCCACCTTCAGAGGAGACTAGGCAGGCCCTCTGTTACAACTGGAGCCCCTGAAGGTGTTGAGCGAGGCTCGAGCCCATCAAGAGCTGTTTGTGAGGCTGAGATTAGAATAGCAGGCGCCTGTCTCCTGGCCTGATCTCACTGCACAGACAAAGCTATTTTTAATATCAGACAGATGAGTTGTTGAAACGTGGACACAGAGCAGAACCTGGCTAACTTTGTCTCAAGCACTAAGCTTTGTGAGAGGAGCTTAAAAGCTGTCCACATGGTGAACACAAGCATTTAGGCTCAGTGAAAAGAAAAGATAAGGACAGGAGAGTTGGTCCCAGGACTTTGGAATGAAAGAACCCAGCACGTCATCAGGAGTACAGACGGAGGTATCTGGAAGTGTTGGTATGATTCTCTCTAAGACCTTAACCTGTGGGGGCTCCTGTCCTGGCATTGACAGACATACCTGCTACAATGTACTCTGAAAGGGTGGCATCTACCAAAGGAGA
This sequence comes from Lophiomys imhausi, assembly GCA_907164525.1. Taxonomy (NCBI): domain Eukaryota; kingdom Metazoa; phylum Chordata; class Mammalia; order Rodentia; family Muridae; genus Lophiomys; species Lophiomys imhausi. The sequence goes on from CAJQZJ010032322.1 coordinate 5,759,002, forward strand.
CAGAGTATGCAGAGTCAGTAAGAGGATGAATGAACAAGGTAAATCAGCACACTGCTTAGGAGTTAAAGAAATATAGCTGGAGAGATGGCTCAGCGGTTAAGAGCATTGGCTGCTCTTCTAGAAGTCATGAGTTCAATTCCCAGCAACCACATGGTGGCTCACAACCATCCGTAATGAAATCTGGTGCCCTCTTCTGGCCTGCAGATATACCTGCAGACAGAACACTGTATACATAAAGTAGGGAGGGGATTGTGATTGAGATGTAACTTGAAGAAATAAAAAATAAATTATTAAAAAAAAGAAATATAGACATATATAAATATATATATAAAATCGGGGCTAGGGCTGTAACTCTCAGTAGGTAGAGGGCTTGCAGGGAACCCTGGGTTTGATCTCTAGTACACACACATGATGGCACAAGTCTGTAATTCCAGAACTCTGGTGGCAGAAACCTACAATCAGGTCATCCTTGACTCAAGGCCAGCCTGGGCTACATGAGAACCTGTCTTAAAAAGAAAAAAAAAATCAAAACCAAAGTCAGACTTCCTATTTTAGACAGCTAGGTCTTAGAGACAATATACAGAGCTTCCGGCTACTTCTGGAAGCCTCTGCTTCTATCTGAGGCCCTGGAAGTGGAGGTTGGGTGTGGAAGGTCACTGTGTTTTCCTGAGAGGTGGCTAGGGCCATCACTCTGAAGTACTTCCTGTCACACACCAGGTCAGGGTGGGTACCATCTGAAAGACACAATTTGAGGAAATCTAGAGGGTGGATTCTAAGATGAGGAAACACCTGGGTGGCGGGGTCCTGATAAGGAGGCTGTCCTGAGAGGCCACTGCAGCTGCTGATGTGCATGACCTCCAGGCAGTCAGACGGCAACCTGCTTTAATGATTGTCATCAAGTAATAATAATCATAGGCATATCAAGGGCTCACACATCACCTAGTTAATGTACTCATCTGTTTGGAAAAGATGGAGAGTGACATCCCAGGGGAAAGAAATGAGCAGGAGGAAAAGGTCATCTTGGCTCTCTCAAGTGCACAGGCCTCATGTAACTTTTGTGTGCAGATGAGAAGTCTGGGTGGGTTAAGGAACCTGAACTCAGCTAAAGGTGTAGAGAGCTGGGCTTGGAGTCCTTTCTGATTATCTCAGATCTGCACAACAGCCTATTGTCAGTCACAAAGGGCTTTCAGATGTGAACTCGCCCTTGCTTCTCCAAACTGCTTATTAAGGCAAGATAGCATTCCCATCCTCAGCAACAGCAGCTGAAGGTCACGGAGTACAGATCACAAGACCAGTATGTGGCAAAGCTCTGTCTGGTCTGCGGCTTGGTTCCTAGTTTCTGGTTCTATGCTCTTAGGCCCAACAGAAGTTGACCGTCCCCCAACCACTCACTTGTGTGTTCATTCAGACATTCTGCCAGTATTTGCTGTGAACCTCCCATGGGCAAAGCATTGGAGGAAGGGAAAACAAAATGAGCCCACTCTCCAGTAATCAGTAGAAGTTTTCTGAGTTCAGTGTGTCAACTGATGTGGCTTACCCCCAGAAACTGTTGCAGTTTTAACCAGAGGATGAGCACATTAAGAAAAGCTCATCACAAGTGTCTCCAGGTCACTTCTTACTCTTTAAAATTCTCAGAATAATTCAACAAGCTGTGGCTGGACCTGGGGTGAACCCCAAGCGGGGACGCTTTTCACACCTGGAGGCCAAAGCCTCTTCCGGCTGCCCACATTTGCACACCAACCCCCACTCCAACTTGCATGCCTGTCTCCCCCCAATTCTCACAGTCTCTATTTTGAGGGCCCTCCCGTGGGCCAACTTCCTCCCCACATCTCATTTCATGACCCAGCTACTTCCTGAACAGGACTGGAACATTTATCTGATGCCTAAACTCAAGCGGGCCAAGATTAGTATGTATGCTGGTCATGTTCCTGCTCATCCACCTGCATGGGACCATGCATTAAAAAAAAAATTTTTTTTTTCACATGGAACTACCATGGGGAAGAGCTGTGACAGATGAAACCGCAATTTGTACAGGGAGGTGAGAAGCACTTGAAAGCAAGTGGTCATGGTTGTTGCCCTAGAAGAGCCGGCAGGCTGGTGAGCAGTCTTCGTTGCTGTCCCTATGACCTGACATTTATTAAGTCCTTGGGTCCAGCTGTAGGATAAAAGGAGGCTAAGGAGTCCTTACAGGGAAAATAGAGAAGCTAAAAGAATTCTGGGGCCAGGCTGTGTGAGGGGGTGGCTTGATTCAAGCATCTATTCAACCGAGTTATGTGGGTACTTTCCTGGAACGTGGCACTGCTCTTGTTTATGTGGAGCCTACAGGTTGGAGATGGGACTGGGATGAGGCTCTTCCCAACCTGGGAAAAGGCTCTGGGAGAAAAAGTTTTAGTGTTGAAAATTAAATTATTACTTTCGCATTTATTATGATCAAGTAAGAACTTTTACTGATCTGCCAATTAAAATGCAATGGAATGTCCTCTCGTATCTCGTCTGGTAACCATACCTCCTAGCTATCTCTGTGATACCCCAACTCTGTGAACTTCTTCTCCTTTTCTGCCAGTGTGGATTACCTTGGCAAAGACTTGTAAGGTTTATCATCTTCTGTGTAAAAGAGCATCAGGATTAGTTTTCACTTCTCCCCCCTTCTCACACATTTCAGAAAATGGTGTTCATTTGTTTTTTTGATGGCTCGTTTTCTCTTCAGTTCTTCAGATACCGATATTGACATTTGGACGCCTTACTAAAAACACACTAAGCACAACAGATAATTTTTTTCCCATAGCCAACCTATACATACCTCTCATCTTTTTGGTTGCCTTTTCTCAGGTCTGTGGATAAAGATTTCTGAGTGTAGAGCAACCATGGATGCCACTAATACAGGTGTGAAAATCAAAGGAAATTTCGCAATGTAAGGAAAGTGAGGCGGGCCTGGTCCCTCCATGCCAATGCTGACCCAGCTGACACTCGGTCAAGACTCACACTTTAACTTCATGTCTGCCCAGCACACATGAAGTTAAAGGCCAAGAGGCAGCCTATGTTCACTTGACAGAATCTCTGAAGTCTGTATGTTTTGGTTTTCCTGCCTTGATTTGTATGTGTATATGAATACATTTTGCTTTATTAGTTTAGTAACAAGCCAGTAAAAGAATGGAGGGAATGGGGAAGGGAGTTCCAGTGAGAAAAACTGTAATACAGTATTAACAATGCATTCACTACAAAAGAAAACACAGTGAAGGCAGTGGCTGTGTTAGGATGGTGAAGTTTTGGCTTTTAATTTTTTTTCTGAGTCTTTTAAAAAAAAGATTTAAAATATGATGTGTATGTGTGTGTGCCTCTGTGTGAGTTTATGAGCATCATGTGTGACCAAAAGAGAACACTGGATCCCTGGGAACTGGAATTGTGAGTCACCTGATGTGAGTGTTTCCTTGGTCCTCTGCATTAGCAGTAAGTATTCTTAACTGTTGAGTCATCCCCCAAACTCCTCAGTTCATATTGTTTTTGAGACACCTCCAACTCCAGAGCCTCTTGTCTCAGTCTCTGAAGAGCTGGGATCACAGTCTGCACCACCATGTATATCAGGATGACAAGTTTTGTTTGTTTGTTTGTTTTTGTTTTATTTTTCGAGACAGGGTTTCTCTGTGTAGCAGCTCTGGCTGTCCTGGACTCACTTTGTAGACCAGGCTGGCCTTGAACTCACAGAGATCCACCTGCCTCTGCCTCCCAAATGCTGGGATTAAAGGCATGCGCCACCACCGCCTGGCTGATGACAAGTTTTATTAATCTTTTGGTTGCCAGACTTTATGTTACACAGTTGTCTCACTTAAAAATAAAACAAAAGGTTTTTTTGTTGTTGTTGTTGTTAAATGTGAGTTCCCAGCCTTGCATAGTGCTATAGTAGGACCAGCTGTTTAAGGTGTAGACAGGAGGAACACCTGAAATGGTGAATTTGAGGACAGCCTAGGCACCATCTTAAATAATAGTAATAATAAAAGGCAAGATTTTGCTTTTAAAATACAACTGATTATAGAAAGAAAATATGGCATCATAAAATTATCCAAATGTGTAATGGCTTTTCAAATTTCTTGTTTTGTTTTCTGAGTACCATTTCCACGGCAACATGGTATATGGTAATGATGCTGCAATTCAGCTGTACCTGCTTGAACCTGGGTCCTTTCCACACACAGCCAATCTGTAACAGTTATATTGTATGGGAATGGAACCAGTTCAGAATCTCAAGAACAGGAGTCCCATGAGTTCTAGCACTTTACCTCCCAGCTGTTCTTGTGCTCTGAAGTCTAACCCTGCTCACCTGCAGAATCACGGACTTTAATGACACCCTTTCTTCTACACAAAATCCCTAAGCTTATGAATGAAGCCACAAGGAGAGACAGATTACACAACAATAGACAGTGTTTCCTGGAGTGCCAGTGCTAGGATGAACTGTGAACTTCATCTTACTAATCCTTGCAAGCTACCTGAGGTGGGTTGCAGCCCCATTTTATAGCCAAGGAAATGGAAATTTGGGGCTGGGGGCATTCACACTCCACAGCTCATAAGTACGGGAAAGGTTGAGATTAGAAGCCTAGTGAGGTGTGATAAGCTGATGTCAGTTCCCATGAGTGCAGTAACTCCAGTATTTCCCACCTATCATTGTAAGAGCCTTAAGAGACTGTCAAGGAATGCTTAGGTTGACTCATCCTTGGAGTTGATCTCAACCTTTAGAAGCCCACAATTAAACAGAGAGGCAACTTTTGGAAGGAGTGACACATTCCAGATCTTTCCAGCACACATGGGTAATCGGCCCCTTTTCTGGCAGTCCTCATGAAACTTCCATGTGTAGTTTGTAATGTAAAGGCTGTGGAGGGAATCTTCATATTTTCCCTACTCTCTGGAGGACCTTTCTCCTTATTGTACAGAGGTAGCTAGCATGCATTCCTGAGAACGACTCTCCCACAGTCTTGTTATGACAGCTAGGAGGGAGGATGAGATGCCTGAAGAGTGGGCTTCATCATAACCCAGGAGCATCCAGGGAGGAAACAACCCCACTCCACCAAAGGTTAAACATTTCCAGTCTCAGCTGGAGCTGGCCTTCTCTAAGAACACACACATCAAAGAGTTACCTTGCTCTATAATGCCCTGTGTCCTTTTCAGAGGTGTGTTCCCAGGTTTTTATCATGCTCATAGGGATCCTCTAATGTCAGTGAGGCTCCTGGTCAAAGGTTAGTGTTTATGGTTCATTGACTAGACTGAGCACTTATTACAGTCACTGGCATTTCATAACCATTCCCTGATGTGATTGGATGTCTGTCATATCCTCAAATTATTTTAAGTGCAATTTAAAAGGAAATAGGATAGTTTGGCTCTAAAATGCAGTTTTGTCCTTTGTGATTTTGTAGGGGGATATAAAAAAGTCAGGAAGAAGACTGTGTATGGCACTTACGCTCACCATGCCTTTTCTCAGAGAGACCCAATAGTATTATTTTTGATGATTGGTTTTAGCATGACATAGAGTTCCCGAACTTTAGGGGATTAAAAATTGAGGCAAGAGTATGGCTGAGGTCTGGGCCAGGCTAGGCTATAGTGTGCGACCTTGACTTAGGAAAAAAAAAAACCCCTATGAACATATATCGCTATGTCTCTGTGACAAGCATTGCCCTGGCTTGTAGATAAGATTACTGTATGACATCTTAGTGATTTTTTTTCTTCTCCATCAGAAATAGTACTTATGATCATGTAGTACATCACAAAGCAAGATTATCTTCACAGATTTGTTTAGTGAAAAGTCTATTCGAATCTTCTGGTCCCGATTACCACTGCTTTACTGGCTGAGCAAAGTGTGTAAACTGGACCTGACAAACCAAATAAGACCTTTGGCTTGTTTTGCCAGCTGCTGTCAGTTGCCTCTGCCATAAAATCGTCTAGTCTGCAAGGAGATTCCAGGGGTCTTCTTGGGAAGACCTGTTTTTTAGTTCTTGCTCATGACAGATAGCTAGATAGGAGTGGGGCAACTAATACGCAAGGCCTTGAGTGTATGTGAGTGTGTTTTTGTGTACACGTGTGCTTATGAGGGTGTGCATTTGCCTACACATAAGTGTGCACATGTCCCTGGCTGGTGAGCTGTAGGGCATGGAGTGGTGGGTTGTTGAGCTTCACAGCATATCAGTGGAGGTTGGATCATGATCTTGTGCCCAGCCTGTGCCTCAAGTGTCCATGTCTTTGTCACATGATGGTCTGGATCCCTTGGCCCAGGTAGACAGAAACAGGACTTAGGGACGTGCCAATGGTTATCTGATGGAAATACTCTGCTATTCTCTTGGTTACTGGAAAATATGTAAATTAGAATATGTGGCTGAGTTAGTGGGAACACAGTCCTGACTTGTTGGAGTGAACGATGTTGCTTTTATTTTCTAAAAACATTCAAACTTTTAAAAACCCTAAAAACCAAAACCAAAACAACAACAACAACAAAACCCCAAAACTCCTATTCATTGCCAGTGTGTGAGTGTATCCCTCCTCCATGGAGAATCACAAAAGTGTCATGGAAGCGCCATGTGTGCCACTCTCAAGAGGAGTGTGCTCCTAACCCCTGATGTATGTACATGTGTGTGTGTGGTGGTGGTGGGGGGATTGTCCTAGTTTTCCAGACAAGAGAAGGACCGTGAGGAAGACTCCATGACACTGATGCTGCCCATGGCCAAGGCTTATCATGGATTTGTTCTATTTGGAGAGAGTAGGAATTAGCCTGGGGAAGAAGATCCAGCAATCAGTCTTACACACTTGCCACACTTACGGTACTGGCCATGGAACAGAGGGAATAAACATATTCAAACTATGACTGAAGGATAGAAGCTTCCAGAATGAGTATTTGATTTAACCTAGGAACTGTCTACCAATTTCCCAGCCATCGGTGGGAAACTTCCTTAGAGGGCTGAGAAAGGGCCCGGTCTCAGGACCATCTAAGCAGAAGGCAGCAGGGGTGCTGTGATGCGAACTCCAGAAGTAGGCATGAGGTTCCACCGATGACCTTCAAGGTCCCTTGCAGCTAAGATGATATGATTCTATATCTGTAATTTTCCATTTCCCATTAAGAAAAAATTTTCCACATTGAAAATTATTTTAGTATTTGATAGAGGCTGTGGGATAATTTCTTCTGTTTACTCTAGTATAGGCATTACTCTTTTGCCCCAGTGTTTTAATAAGACTTAAACACATCAGTGATATTTATTGGGCAGGGGCTGTAGGGATTCACTGCTGGGTGGGAAGGTCCCTTTGCACCGACCTGACCTAGGAACTCAGCATTTTGCCTTACCCTTAACGCCTGAAGTCCCTCCACCCAAGGACCCTGGCATTTTTGGCTTGTTTGTTTTAGTTTCAGTTTAGTTTAGTAGTTTAGTTTTCTAACAAGGTCTCATGTAGCCCAAACTGGTATTGAACTTGCTGTGTGGCAGGGATAGCCTTGGGTCCTCTCTCTCTCACCTTCCAAGTGCTGGGATAACAGCCATCACCCTGAGGAAACCCAGACATTCTCATCTCACTGTAGCTCTAGACAGTGGACAGAGCACCAGAGATCTGGGGTCTCATTGTCAATTCCCACAGTTCCTAGTCCTCATAGGGCCCTTCTCCTGTGGGATTAGCCCTAAGGGTCTTCTGCCACTTCCCCTACCCTTCCCCCGACTTGAAGGCAGAGCACAGCATGTTTTCTTTGAAGCACAACTGGTGACCTTTTAACTCTTCCTTCTATTAAGCTGTCAGAGAAATGAACATTTTCTATTAAAAAAAGACAGGGCTGGAGAGGTGGCTCAGAGGTTAAGAGCACTGGCTGTTCTTCCAAAGGTCCTGAGTTCAATTCCCAGCAACCACATGGTGGCTCACAGCCATCTACATTGAGATCTGCTGCCTGGGCATATATGTAGAGCAAATACTGTATACATAACAAACAAACAAACAAATAAATAAACAAACAAACAAATGGTTTAAAAAAAAGAGAGAGAGAGAGAGAAACACTACGTTAAACGTCCGTTAAATGCTGGACCAGTGGTTCTCTTATGTTTTGGGTGTGAGCCTAGTCTTTAAAGCCGAGCCATCTCTCCAGCCTCACCAGTGGTTCTCAACCTGTAGGTTGCATCCCCTTTGACAAACTTCCATCTCCAAAAATATTTACATTATGATTGATAAACAGTAGTAAAATTACACTTATGAAGTAGCAACGAAAATAATTTTATGGTTGGAGGTGTCCCCATAGCATGAGGAAATGTGTTAAAAGGTTGCAGCATTAGGAAGGCTGAGAACCACTGCTGCAGAGTATATGCCACCATCTGACATTTAACTCGTGTGTGTGTGTGTGTGTTGAACACGTGGTGCATCCATCTGAGTATGGATATGCACACTCCTGTGCATGCATATGCATAAGCCAGGGCAGGACATCGGATATTAGCTTCTTGACTTGAGATAGAGTCTCTCAGTGAGCTGGAAAATCATCATTTCTGCTAGGCTGACTAGCCAGAGAGCTTGCAGGCTCTTCCTGTCTCAGCTCCCCAAAGCTGGGGCTACAGACATGCATGACCACACCTGGCTTTTCATGTAGGTGTTGGGGATTTGAACCCAAGTCCTTGTGCTTGCAGAGCAGGCTCTCCACCCACCGAGGCATTTCCCAAGCCCTCTAATTTTAACTTTTTTTTTTTTTTGGTTTTTCGAGACAGGGTTTCTCTGTGTAACAGCCCTGGCTGTCCTGGACTTGCTTTGTAGACCAGGCTGGCCTCGAACTCACAGAGATCCGCCTGCCTCTGCCTCCCAAGTGCTGGGATTAAAGGCCTGTGCCACCACGCCTGGCTCCTAATTTTAACTCTTAACTGGAAAATTGCTCTGTGCTTTGAATGCCAACCGCTTTGCTGTCGTTTGCTTTGCAGTTACTTGGAGAGTTAGTTCACTTTCTCCCTTTTGGGGTTAAGGATGTCTTTAGAAAGAGAGTTCTAGGTGTTGGAAGTAAAACACTGACAATTTGAAAATCAACCCAGTCCTAATGATTTCATATTAGGCCCCCTTTCAGTGATCATAGTGTAATCCCAGATCCTAGACCAGGTGTCCTGGGCCGGGACCCCAGTCCTCAGATTCCCCAGTCACGACAAAGTAAAGAAGGCTAACGGATTTCTTCAGCTAAGTTTCAGACCAAAAGCAAAGAACAATGTACTCCACATGATTAGTCACTAGGAATATTTGAAGGAAAAATACCCTGAAGTCTAGGGGTGTAGTAACTATAAAACAAAATGCCTAGCAAGCACAGGCCCTGGATTTGACCCTGGAACTGCAAAACAAAATCAAATGAGATAAGATGAAACAAACAGAAAGCAAGACAAAACCAATATTACCAGACCAAAGTAAGATCGAACTTAAAATGAGTATTTAAAAAGATCCACATATTCATGTTGTAAGGATTCTGCTGACCTGCGACTTGAAATACACATTCTGGTGTGGGTGTCAACTGGTACAACCACTTTTGTAACCGACAGCATCTGAAGCTGCTGTTACCCAATAATCAAACTCCTGGTATATACCCAAGTCTTAGGTCCTAGGAGAACTGAGTTCACATGTCTTCCCAAAGAAATGTATAAGAGTGTTACTGAAACTTTAGTTGTGATTACCTCAAACTGTATCAACACAAATATCTCAAATATCTATCAATAAGGTAATGACTATATAGACTGTTGCATTATTGTGTGAGGGTAATAAAAAAGATGAAAAGCAACAGACATGATTAATATAATAGTTTTAAAAGTAGAAAAGTATTACTCTTTTGAGTGATAGAAGCTAGGGGTAGGCACTGTGATTCTACTGAGAACAGGAAGATTAGGGTCGGGTGAGTTGGCTCAGGAAGGGCACTTGCTGCCAAACCTGGAATGTGGAACCCATAGAGTGGAAAGGAGAGGGGCATTGACTCCTTCAGGCTGTCCTCTGATCTCCACATGTGTGCTGTGATACATTCCTGCACACAAATGTATGTTCACACACACACACACACACACACACACACACAAATATAAGGGAAAAAGAACAGGAAATTAACTTATGAAAATGTTGAGCATTTATTCCCTAGGAAGGGAGGTGAGCTGAAGAAAATTCCCTATCTCAATTATGGTTATTTCAGAGTACATACATCAGCCAAAATGCATCAAATTCAGCACAAGGTCTGTGCATTTTAAAACCAAAAGGAGATAGCACTTTACCTCCATTAGAATAGAAAATATAGCTAATACCAAGTACTTGAAAAGATGAAGAGAAACTGGAGCCTTCATATCTGGTTATAAAGTGTTTGTCTTTGTGTGTGTGTGTGTGTGTGTGTGTGTGTGTGTGTGTGTGTGTTTTAAGTAAAACAATTTGGGAGTTCCTTACAAAGTTAAGAATATGGCCAGCATATGGTATTCCTGGGTATATATCTAGGAGAATAGAAAACATATGTCCACACAAAAGCCATGAACATTCGTAGAAGCTTTAATCATAATAAACCATAAGTGGTAACAGTCCAAGTACGAATCAACCATGAAGAGTAAACAAAATACAGTGTCTCCATAGAGTTGAATGCCATTCACCAATAAAAGGAACGAAGAGTGTTCACATGCACACTATGGCATGTGAACCTTGGAAACGTGAAAAGTGAAAGAGTTATTCTTAAAAGGCGACATATTGAATGAGTCCATTTATGTGATTCATAATATATACATATATACATATATGTATAAACAGCTCACATAAATGGATATATATGTATATACATGCATTTACAATGAGGGGGTGTAGCTTGGGAGGGGAAGAAGAGAACTGACAGCTGCTTGAATCTTCTTTCCAAGTCTGTCACACACATACACTGTTTGCACAATCCGTCAGAACACTCTTTCCTGCAAATGCATTCCCAAGGAATAAAGTGAGGGCTGCCTCCTCTTCAGGCTTTCAAAGCCAGCTCTTGGGGTTCAGGGATGTTTCTCCCCCTGTTTCACCAGGCTCTGTTCACTGGATGCTCTCCTACTGGGGGTAGGGTTGACCTTGAGCCAACCTTGGCTGGCACACTCATCTGACAGAAGAACCAACACACAGGCCCATGATGTGATTGATATAAACCACAGCCAGCACATATGGCAGAGCTGGTTCAAACACTGTGGCCCCAGTGTAAACTGCTCCTGGTGAGAGCTGATACCAGGCACACTCTTTCTCAGTTCTACTTGGTCAGAGAGAAATCTAGAAGGGCTCACTCAGTATGGAAGGAAGTGTCCACTTGGGTTCCAGAAGCCCCTCCTGAGCTTCTAACACCACAGGAGTTCTTGTATGGGTCCTAAAGGCGTTGGCTTCAGCCTGGCTTAGGACAGTCTACTATCACCAGTGCCTGGGCAGTGAACTGTTTTGGGCACTAAGAAATATGGCTCTTAGAAGCAGGGGGTTACATGTTGATCCCAGAACATAACAATGCCTTACAGCTGGACACTAAAACCAAAAGCTAAAACAAAAGTGAAAATGAACTGGGAAAGCAAACACAGTCTAGAGCTCATTATTTGTAAATTGAAACTGTAAGACTGCAAAATGATATCACATACTCACAAGGACATATACATATTAAAGGCTGCCTAAAAACACATAGTGACCTTTGGAGTGAGGGGAAGACATGCAACGTCCCAAATCAAATATAGCATTACTGCAGGTTCTTTAACCACAAGGCCCAGAAGTAAAGCTGGGGGGGGGATATAAAGCAACATTGGATTCCCTTCCTCTCTCCCCCTCCCTCCCTTCCTTTCTGTTTCTCTCTCTCTCTCTCTCTCTCTCTCTCTCTCTGAATGTTTTCTGACACAGAGTCTCTCTTCATAGCCCTGGCTGTCCTAGAACTCACTCTGCAGAACCAGGGTGGACTAGAATTCAGAAATCTGCCTGCCTCTAGCTCCCAAGTGCTGGGATTAATACTGTCCAGCTACTACCAGGTATTTTGTGGAGTCAGAAGTTTGTCTCCTGTATTTAACAGACAGAGGCCTGAGTTTACCTGAAAATATCTAAATTCAAATCTATATGCCTGCCTTGGGAAGGAAGGAGAAGTCTGAAGGGGATGGTCTTTAGTTGGGGCACCAGTCTGTTGATCTCCTAAGGACAAAGCTGGCTTTTGAAGGACAGCTTAAGTTGGACTCCGCACTGCTTCCTCCTCTGCCCTTGACGTTTGTTATACAGACCTTTTACTTTTCATCAAAAATAGAAATTTCGGGCTGGAGAGGTGGCTCAGAGGTTAAGAGCACTGGCTGTTCTTCCCAAGGTCTTGAGTTCAATTCCCAGCAACCACATGGTGGCTCACAGCCATCTACATTGAGATCTGCCCGGGCATATATGTAGAGCAAATACTGTATACATAATAAATAAATGTTTAAAAAAAAAATAGAAATTTCATACAATATATTCTGATCATGGTTTCCCCTTTCTTATCTCTTTCCAGATCCTCTCCACCCATTCAACTTTACACCTACTCTCTCTCTCTTTAGAAAACAAATAGGCAAACAAAAAATTAATTCATAATAAAACAAAACAAACAGAAAAATAAACAAAAAAAGCAGGAGGAACACACAGACACACAGATACAGACACAGATACACAGACATACAGACACACACACAGATACAGACACAGACATACAGACACACAGACACATAGATACAGACAGACACACATGCACAGAGACACACAAATGCAGAAACAGACATATACACAGATACAGACATGGACACACAGACACACACACTCACATACACACACACCCATAAAACACAAAATAGGAAACCATAATATATAAGCAAAAAAATAATAAGGTAAAAAATACCCAAACAAAGCATTATGAGGCAAAACCAACCAACCAACCAACCAAAACAAACAAACAAACAACAAGAATAACAACAAAAACTCCAAAAACATACTGTCAAGTTCATTTGCACAGACTTTTTCTTAAAGCCACGTGACATATATTCCTCAGAAAGTGGGCTCCAGTGAGAAAAGTAAAGGCAAGAAATGGGAAATGATTTGGCCAAGGCAAGGGCCTGAGGGCTAAGCTGGTCCCCAGAGATTACTACGTTGAATTGCAGTGACCTTTCTCCACTGTGACTGTGTTTGGAGATGGGGCCTTTAGGGGTCTGATTAAGTTAAAATAAGCCAGTTAGGGTAGGTTCTGACCCGATCTGACCAGTGTCCTTACACACTAGCATGTGCCCATAAAGTCAAGATCCTGTAAGGACACAAGCCAAGAAGAGAGTCTTCAGAACAAACCAACCCTGGGCATCCAGGACTGGGAGGCCGGATGAGTCTGTTTGAGTCACCTGGTCTTTGAGATTTGATTATCATATTCCTAAAAAGTAAGACAGCAGGTATTAGCTGGGTGCTGATGAGGGTCTTAAGGGTCAGAACAAGTCTTTGATCCTGGGTTCCCTTGGTGAAGTCACCTCGTGGCTCTTATGTGAATGAAGTCTGAGCATTTTTTCCCAAAGACCCCCATCTCTTGGGGACTGTGTGGTGGACAGTAAGGACAAGCAGCATTCATAAACTCAACTCCACTACTCCAGGATCAGGCAGGGAAGCCAGGAGTAGTTAGTTAGCGGACAGGTGAACATGCAGTTATCAGGACCCAGGTGAAGGGAGTCACCAAACCCTGGGATTTGCATTCACCTGGAAGTGCCTCTCAACTGTAAAAAATTCCTTTGCCTGTGCCAAGGGCCTGAGTCAATATGTACTTTTCCCCCGTGGGCCCTTCCTAAAGATTGCTTCTCAAACAAGCCCTATTGTAGGGCTCTGAAAGCCCAAGTTCCTTCAGATATCAGACCAGAGATTATTGTCCCTATATCAAAGGACTAATGAAGGTCAACAGAACTCAGAAAATGAATGGAGGGTTGAATGTGGGTCACTTCTTGGGACCAGGGAAGACATGCTGCCGATAAGGTTCACACTAGGAAAATGTCCCCGACAGGGAATGTAGAAAAGAAACAAAAAACCTACTTCCTATACTGCTGAGTTTCAGCAATGCTGAGGCAAAGAGTGCTCCATGTTCTTTACGTAATTATATCGCCCATGGTCTTGCTTGTTAGCTCTCATCAGTGTCCTGGAAGTGGAGGAGTTTTACTAGTCAAGAATAGACATTGAAGCCGGGTGTGGTGGCGCACGCCTTTAATCCCAGCACTTGTGAGGCAGAGGCAGGTGGATCTTTGCGAGTTCGAGGCCAGCCTGCTCTACAAAGTGAGTCTAGGACAGCTAGTACGGTTACACAGCAAAATCATGTCTCAAAAAACTAACTAAATAAGTAAAAAATAAAAAAGACATTGTGTGACTGTGTGTTTATATTTGTGGGGAGACCTTGCGGCAGGGACTATGTATGTGATGCAGGCTGGATGCTGGAGGAGGAAAAGGTGGGAAGAAAGACCTGGGCAAGGTAGGTGGGGGAGTGTGTTAGTAGGGGCAGCCCAGATCCAAGGATTCTTTGGAAAGTTGTAAGCTTTCCAAAGTTGTAAGATCCTGCAACCCATGCTCTTTCTCGTCCAGCAATTGCCCCCCAGCTTCCCCTTTTCTTTTCCCCCCCCCCCCCTTCCCCCCCCCCCCCCCCCCCCGCCACTGGGTTTCTCTGTAAAGCCCTGGGTGTCCTGGAACTTGATCTGTAGACCAGGCTGGCCTAGAATTCATGGAAATCTGCCTGCATCTGTGTCCCAAATGCTGGGATTAAAGGTGTGCTTCACTACTGCCCCCCTTCTCCTTCTCCTCCTTCTCCCTCTCCATCTCTGTTTGTCCCTCCCCCTTCCACTCTTCCTCTTCCTCCCTCCTGTCTCTTCCCTCTCCCCGCCCTTCTGCTTTCTCCCTTTCTGTCTCTCTTTCCTTTTGTGAGTGCTGTGCGTTTGGAAGCCAGATATTGATACTGGGTATGTTCTGTCACTCTCCCCTCATTTTTTGAGGCAGGGTCTCTCATTGAAACTGGAGCTTACTGTCTCAGCTAGAGCAACTCACCAGCAAGCTCTGCGGGATCTATCTCTCCCCCTCACCCACTGTTGGGGTGACAGATGTGTGCTGCTGTTCTTTTTCACATGAGCGTTGGGGATCTGAACTCAGGTCCCCATGTTTGTACAACAAGCACTTCGCCCATTGAGTTATCTCTCCAGCCTAGGAGAGAGAGTTTGGTTTAATGTACTGTTCCCAGGAAAAGTCTTTCTTGTACTGTCTTCCTATTGGTTTAGCGGAAACATCTAGAGGAGATGGTTCATGGGGTTTGTCCACTCCTTATCTTGAAGGCACCATGGCGAGAGTCCCATCAAACAAGCCTGGGTCCAAATTCTTAAAGTGTAAACCCTTATGTGTTAGCTCAGCTTGCTCACTCATAAAATATGGAACTGATTTTGATTTCATAGGGCCATTGAGTTGAATAAATAAAATGCAAGAGTATGTGGTACCCTTTTTATGTGGTGGGAATTTAGAAATGTTGGTTTCTACCTAAATATTAGCTGTTCAGTGTTTTCAGTCATACATTCATTCAACAAATGTTGGTTGTCAATTAGATGGTGGTAAATGGTGCCCCCTTCAGTTGTGCAACATTGTGGCCTGGATGTTCCAGCCCTGATGAAATTACAGTCTAGCAGATAAGAAGCAAAGTGGAATCAGGTGCTAGGGAAGTTGTGACAGCATATTTTCTTAGCCTTGTTTTCTGATGTCGCCTCAATTGGCTGTGCAGCTAGATAGGCATATATGCTCAAGGGGAATTCTTTTAACAAAACCTTGGGAACAAGACCATAGTGACTCACAGCAGGCTACATTCTATCTGCAGCAAATAAAGGGCTGGGGAGAAGCTAAGAGAGTCACAGCTGTCACAACAGCCGCCGTCATGTTCTGCTTATGTGGGACTCTTCTCTTGCAAGCTAAGTGCTTTGTACACATTACTCAGTGAATTCTCACAGCTTCCTTCTGGGGCAGGGAGGAGGCAGAGATTATTAGAAATGAGGAAACAGGCTTGGCCACAGGATAACCGCGTGTCTGAAGTCATACAGCCAGCACTTGCTCTGGTCCCTGAATCGGGTTGCTCGACTTATAGCCCGTTGGCTTACACCGTGTGTATAGGACAATGAAGTTGGGAGGCTGTGTAACTGGGAAGCACCTTTTCAGGTGACAAGAAAGCCTTACAACCATGCTTTGCAAACATTACTTCTAATTCTTCATTCCGTTTTGCATGGGTGGCCTTAAAGATCATGTGTAGAGATATTACTGTTGGTCCCTTCCCTATTCATTGAGGCTGTCCTTGACCCAAGTGATGGAAACTTAGAGGTAAAGTTGTATTGTGATTTTTCCTTCTGTGACTTTGGTAACCTGGACCAGCCAACTGTGGTTCACAAATATTACACAGAAAATTCCAGAAACAGTAAGTTTAAGATTGTATGCTGTCATGAGTGGCATGATGAAATCTTGCTCCAAATGAAACCGATGATCCTCCCTCTGATGTGTCCTCAGAAGGTCAGTTGTAGCCCAATGCTACGTCACGAGGTAGACAACACCTCGCCTCATTACACAGGACTTCTATTGCCTCCCATCA
Organism: Lophiomys imhausi; assembly: GCA_907164525.1. Classification (NCBI taxonomy): domain Eukaryota; kingdom Metazoa; phylum Chordata; class Mammalia; order Rodentia; family Muridae; genus Lophiomys; species Lophiomys imhausi. The sequence continues at coordinate 5,775,572 of CAJQZJ010032322.1, forward strand.
TTACAAGAAGTACTAGAACACTCTAATAAGATAGATGAGAGAAAAAGAGCACATCCACATACCTTTTATTATTTATTTATTTATTTATTTATTTATTTATTTTTGGTTTTTCGAGACAGGGTTTCTCTGTTTAACAGCTCTGGCTGTCCTGGACTCGCTTTGTAGACCAGGGTGGCCTCATACTCGCAAAGATCCGCCTGCCTCTGCCTCCCAAGTGCTGGGATTAAAGGCGTGCGCCACCACCACCCGGCACTACATACCTTTTATTACAGTATCGTGCTATAATGGCTCTGTTTTATTATTAGTTACTGCTGTCAGTCTCTTGGTATGTGTATAAAAAGAGCATATGTAGAGTTCGATGCTATATATGATTTCAGGAGTCCACTGTGAGCCTTACAAAGTTCCTTCTGAAGATTAACGGGGGGGGGGGCTACTATAATTCATTCCAACCTATTCATGTTACAGGTGAGGAAGCTAGAGAGCAGAAAGAAGGACTGTGATTCACCCCCAGTCAGATAGACAGTAAGTGGTAGGTTCTGTCATTTGGTCACTAGCTAGGACTCTTTCTCCTCCAGCAGAGAGCATCTTAGTCATTCCTCTGCTTTCCAGTCTTGGCTTTCTCAGTTCTCCGCTGTGTGTCTCCTGATAACCTTACTTCAGCACGCCTTGGAGGTTAAGCTTCAAGATACCTCTGTGGAAGATTTCTCAGAGTACCACCTACCTCCAGGGCCATCTTGAACACCGGGCACAGGATGGTTGGTACCTAGGGCCAGCAGTGAATCCGTGAGAGAGAGGATAGAAGCTAGAGAGGCTTCCAGGCACTCCGTGCTTGCTGTCTTCAACCTCAGCATGCTGAGTCACCTCTCTAGTGACTGGAAAACATTCAGCACATGGGGGACAGTTGCTGATGGTAGTCACTTCTCCGCCACAGATAATATCTGTGTTAGTAAACCTTAGAACTACTGAGTTTGGTGTTTTCTTTTCCTTCCTTCCTTCCTTCCTTCCTTCCTTCCTTCCTTCCTTCCTTTCTTTCTTTCTTTTTTGATCCAGAGATAATGGGTTTCTTTGTGTAGCCCTGGTTGTCCTGGACTTACTCTTTAGACCAGGCTGGCCTCCAATTCACAGAGATCCACCTGCCTCTGCCTCCCCAGTGCTGGGATTGAAGGCGTGCACCACCAGGCCTGGGCTTGTTTGGTATTTTCTTTAGCCACACTGTCACACCGCTTTGGAGGTTCCCACTGATCCAGTAAAGTGACGTCGTCTCACGCTAAGCACAGGCCTGCTACTCCTGTCCACTGTCCTTCCACATGCCTTCTCAAGCTTTGGGATGAGACTGGCAGATGTGATCACTTTCTCCTCCCTGATTTCCAAGCCCAAAGACCCTTGGTGTAAGTGTGGGGAGATGGCCTCACGTGGGAATTATTTACTTTTACCTTTATTTTTCTGCCCCGTTTGTAGTTCTCTTATTCCTTATTCTAAGCAGCAGATTTCCCTTGGTGTAGAGCTGCTGCTGCTGCTGCTGTAAGCTGGCTACCTCTGAGGACGCTAGCAAATGGACTTCCTTTCTTTCCATTTCTTTGTGATTCCTGCGGGGGGGGGGGGGCTTGCTCTGCGGACTGCACAGCAGAAGGGTTTGCTCTGCGGACTGCACAGCAGAAGGGTTTGCTCTGCGGACAGCACAGCAGAAGGGTTTGCTCTGCGGACAGCACAGCAGAAGGGTTTGCTCTG
>CAJQZJ010032322.1:5784942-5801414 GCA_907164525.1 Lophiomys imhausi
GGAGGCAGGCAGCTCAGAAGCTGAAGATCATTCTTGGCTACAATAGTGATTTGCAGGACAACATGGGTTAAATTAGAGCCCGTCTCGAATTTTAATTTTAAAATAAAGAATAATTAAACTTTTAAAAATTTCATTTAATTAATTTAAAATTAATTAATAATTTAAAAAATGGAAAGCTGCCGGGCATGGTGGCGCATGGCTTTAATCCCAGCACTCAGGAGGCAGAGGCAGGCAGATCTTTGTGAATTCAAGGCCAGCCTGGTCTACAAGGTGAATCCAGTTCAGCCAGGGACACACAGAGAAACCATGCCTCAAAACAAAAACAAAACCAAAAAAAACAACATCAACAAACAAATAAACAAACAAAAACCTTCTCCAAATCAGCATAACCCTGCGTGTAATTTGAGACCATGCTAAAAGAGGAAAACAAATCTTTCAGACAATATTCACCGTTTTTTTCCCCATCATAATCTTTCCTATCAAGCTAAAATCTTGTTCTTAAAATGAGGTATGGGTCCTTCAGACACCTGAGCATCCTTTGCCACTGTATTTAAGGGACAGACTTGTGGACATCACCCCCTTAGAACCGAATCCCTGGGGCTGCAATCAGAGAGTCAGTAGCCAAGCCTCCCCATGTCAGGATGCATATTCATATTTGAGAACTGGTGTTCTAGAAGTTCTCAGAAACATCTTGGAAACATAAGACAAGAGGGAGAGTCAAGTTGCCAAATCTTAAAATTTACTAATGTCTAAATTTTACTAAAAAATTGTCTTAGGCAATAATCTTCTGAAATATGCTCAAAGAATATATTCTTTGCTAACATCTGGCAACGATCTGCCTGAAGATGTTAGTAACTATGCATTAAGAATGTTTTAGTACTTGATCTAATGTATTCTTTATGATTTTTTGTAAATACATTCTTAAGGAAAATGAAATATTTTAATTAAAACAGCACATTTGGAAGGAAAAAATATGTCCATAAGAAGATTGCATTTTGGCCGGGCGGTGGTGGCGCACGCCTTTAATCCCAGCACTTGGGAGGCAGAGGCAGGCGGATCTTTGTGAGTTCGAGGCCAGCCTGGTCTACAAAGCGAGTCCAGGACAGCCAGAGATATTCAGAGAAACCCTGTCTCGAAAAACCAAAAAAAAAAAAAAAAAAAAAAAAAAGATTGCATTTATAAGAAAATGGAATTCTTCTAGCCTTCTGTCAAATTTAATGTCCATCAGTGACTGTTCAGCAAGATATACTCACTGAAAATATTCATGAAGATCCTAGAAAACTGTAAGTTTTGGTGATTTGAAGAACTGCCATTCAGTAAACTGTTCCTTAGGGGATTAACTTCTCGAGTTTCTCAGGAAGCCCTGCTTGAAGAACAGGGATTGGAAGGATGCAAATGGATCTCTTTCCCTTGAGATATTCATCTACTGGGTCCTAAGAAGGACTGTGGGAGTCAGTTTCATTATAGGAGAGGGCAGTTCTTACCAGGCTTTTAAAGATGCATGGCTCACATTTGTAAAGGGAAGATACTGACTTGTGTTCACTTGGAGAAGTAGGGATAGGCTGTGCCCTTAGAGGAAGTCACTGGACATTTTGCTGTGTCATTTAGAGGTGGCAGCTTCTCACAGTGTTCCCTTTGCCACTTTGGCAACCCTCCTTGTGACTGCTATAGCTTTGTTGTTTGTGCGAAGTGCACACGATCACCATGCTGGTGGGCAGCTAGTTACAGAGCCTTCAAAAGGAGACTGTCCATGCCATTAGCCACTGCCAGCTTCGATCATCACTGACCCTGCCACGATGCATCCACTGAGTGTTTTGCACGAACGTCAATTTCTTCACCACTATCCCTCTTTTATTTGATTCACATTGCAACCCTGTAAGGAACAATATATTATTGGCCATTTGTGAACGGGGAAATTGAGACACTCAGTAAGAGAGGTCTTGCAGCCATTCTGCAGTCGGCATGAACTTTGAAAGTGGGCGGCCTGGCATCAGTGCCCTTGCCTCCTTTAGTTAGCAAGAAATACTCAGGTTTGCTGTCCAAAGCCTGTCCACCACTAATGGATGAATATTCAAGGAGAACTAGAGCTAGTGAGGAGGTATTTACAGGCCAGAAGCTTTAATATTAACAGATGTTCAGGGTGGACTGAAGGCATTTAAATGTGCTCTGGGTTTTAGAACCCTCAGCAGATAAGAGCTAATTGGATATAGCTCGGTGGTAGAATGCTTGTCTAGATTGTAAGGTTCTGAGTTCTATACTTGCACTGCGAAACAGGCAGACAAACAGACAAGCAAAACCAAACAGGTCCCAAGGAACTCTGTGAGGTACAAGACACTGAGATGGGTGAAGAATGTCAACTGTGAGCATGAGCTTTCTCTCTAAGGTTGCCAGGGAGGTTTAAATCTGAATTTCAGGTAAACAACACAATTTTAATACTATCCAAATACCACATGGGGTGTAAAGTTTTGTTGCTGTTCATTTGAATCAAATTTGGTCAAGGTTCTTCATCTGCTAAATCTAGCTATTTGATGTCTTCGGTGAGACAGCCCAGAACTCAGACTGTGTGTTTAGTAAGTATAGAGTGGAAAGTGCAGAACGGAGGCAGAACTCTTAAAGACTTAAACCAAGGGGCATCATCTGACCTTCTTCATGTTAGGGGCATTCTCAAATGTCTTTCCTAAAAAAGGCAAGTGGAGGCAAGATTATCTCCCTCACTCCCAGCAACGTCCACCACTACTAAGTTTCTATGGGTTTCTATTAGAATTGAACTTAGGTTTCAAATTCAGATACAATGCATTGAAGTTGCAGTTTTAGCCTTTGGACTTTGTCTCCCTGGGAAGTTGCCTTTTAAATTAGCATTTATTCTACTGCCAAAGCTGTCACCCTCCTGGCTATGATTCTGTTTCTCTGAGTCCTTCCTCTGCTCAGTCACCCCCATTTCTGGTAAAACTTTTGAGATCCTCCAGGGAAAAGCCCTTCAACAGTTCTGTCCTGTCCTGAAAAGCTGGCTCAGCTGTTCTGGGGTTCCCAGCAGAGCCACCAGACAAGAAAGGTGCAGCCCAGGCATGTTGGAAATGGAGACTATCCAGCCCTTTTCTGGGACTGGGAGGGATGGGGGCAGGTCCATGGGGTGGGGCCAGCAGGGGAGTAGTCTCCTCCACCTCATCCTGAGCCTGGTTCTCTGGCTCCATCTGATCTTCTTGCCCTGGAGGATAGGGTGAGGTTTGCAGCCTGAGAACCTTCTGGAGTGGCCTGGAGGGAAGTTGTGCCTGGGTGGTCCAGGCATTGTGGTGGGGAAACACACCGACCCTCAGCGGGGATGAGTCCTTAGTGAAAGCAAGGGTGTTCAGAAACTGTGGTGCTGAAGGTCATGGGCTAGGTGAGAGCTACCTCCTAATGCCATCTTGCAGGGGGACAAGGGACACTTGTGGAACTGATCACTGTGCACATGGTGTCTCACAGGACTGGCAGATGGGTTACTCATACCAGCTGCTGCTTGACCTTTGCTTCAAGGTCACTTATACTCAGGGCTGAGAGAGGGAGGCACTGCACACCTACTGTGCATTCTCATGCTGCCGGCCAATCTTTCCTACTGTGCCTTCACTCACCATCTCCCCAGGGCAAATCTGTGTCAGGCACTAAGGCTCCTATATCAGCCTTACAGTCCTGTCAGCCTTTCTCCAACCTTCAGGTCCTTTGCCTACAGACGCCCTGAATGTGCCCATTCTCAGACATGCTCTAACTCCATCTGCCTCTTTGCCTGGCAAACTCCTCCTCAGCAACAAAATGTGCTCCAAAGTCACCAACCCTGTGAGGCCTGGCATCCCTACGACACCTTCTCAGGGTTCTCTTCCTTTGCTGGAGAATGTTTATATAATTTATTCACAAGGAAGGTTTATGCTCAAAACCCTGTGTGAGGCTCTTTATCTGGTCTGTGGTTCATCCTGGGCCTCTTGAACACTTGGGTCTACTTGGAGTCTGGACTTTCTAGGGCAGGTGAAACCCAGTTCCCTGATCTCTCTGCAGATTCCCCAAGTGTAAGCTGCTGACCAAGCAAATGTGGCCAAGCCAAGCCATACACACAGCACCATCTGTGGCCAAGTCTGGACCCTCTGTGAAGCCTTGATTTCTTCCCTCATCTCTGGAGTTCTTCTCCCTGGCCCTGCTTTCCTGAGACATGGTGGGCTGCTTGGTGATGATTCTTCCTGTGAATAATGGGGAGATGTCCCAGTGATATAGAGAGAGCTGGGGAGGAGGGCCCAGTAGAAGGTGGGGAAGAAGGAGATGGGTAGGGGAACCAGGGATCTCAATGAGGGGCAGGCATCCTTTGCTAATGTCTACAGAGAAAAAAAAGTTTTTTGATCATATCTGTCAAGGGGATGGAGTGCAATGGCATCTAGTGTTGGCTCTGAGGTCATTAGTTCTCCTGTAGGCCACAGGGCAGTCCCACAACAGGAGCTTTCCATCCCAAAGTGTCAAGTCCTAAGCTTGAGAATCCTTGCTCTATAGACGAAGAGCTGGGGTCAGGTAGGATGTAACACTCTGTGCTTGAGAGGTGGACTCAAGTGTCCTACTGGAAGCAGAGGGTGTTTTTTTCTGGGCACATCTGCAGCTTTCCATACACCCCCTGGTTCCTCATATGGAGCCAAAGCTCTCTGTTTTGATACTATTCCTCATTGTCCCTTTCCATTCCCACCAACTACCCAGTGGGTGAGGGGGAATGAGAGGGTGATGATTGGATATCAGCTATTGAAAAAAAAATCTACCTTCTGCTACTTTTCCAGGTCAGCCCACAGTTTCAGAGGATCAGGGAGGCAAGGAATGTGTGATCTTTACTTCAAAATACGTTTTGTATGATGGAACACTTTTTCTTTACATGGTTATAGAATCATAAGCATGGACCACTAATTTTGAACCAAGAGCTGTCACATACATTGTATGGTCTCTCTGTCATATGACCTTGCCAGATATTCTATTCCTTGAGAGAGAGAGAGAGAGAGAGAGAGAGAGAGAGAGAGAGAGAGAGAGAGAAAACTAAAAACCAAAACAAAACAAAAAAACCAACCAGACTTAGATATTGGTATAATTTGCCTAAGTCATAGGGGGTAAAAATAAGTACTACTGAGACAGGAACCAGTCTTTCACACTCTTAGCTGTTGTTAGAAAACTCCTAAGCATTGCTTGCATAGGAAGTTAGTGTCATAGAGGAACCTTTAAGTGACTAGGAACATAGGAGCTCCTGTGCCGCCCTGAATGGCACTGGTTCTGAGGGGCGAGGCCAGGAGGAAGCCTCACCTGGAGAGGTAGAGTTGGGGCAGGGCCTGTAGGAGAGCGGGGGTGAGGGGGTAATTAATTACAAGAGCCTGCTTCTCATGAAGAGGTGACGTAAATCACTGTAGTGAGTCAGTTTATAACACTCCCCTCCCCCATGTCTTACGCTGGGGTGACATGCCAAAGCATTCCGCACCCCCCCCATGACATCAAGCATCCTAAAAGGAAAAATGGGGACCCTACAAAAGAACATCGTGGCCACCCCTGGCCTGTTCTTGCCTGAGCTCTTGCTAGGCTGCCGTCATGGACCTCAGAGGCCTGTAGTAAACAGGAAATGGTTAAGTAGGAGCAGGCGGAGCAGTCCATGCAGAAGCGGGGCAGGATATAGCTGAGCTGATGAATGGGCTCACAAGAATGCCTGCCTCCTCCCCAAAGCACTGGCAAAGCCAAGGCACCTTCTCTCAGCCCCCTGCTACATGTGCCCAGCCCAACATTGCCTCCTCAGCTCCACCTGAGAGAGCTCAAGGAACCAGGAAGTTGCGAGCCATAGGGTAGGGAGAAGGGAGTTCCTCCTTGGTGGCCTATGGGTCAGGCCTCCTCAGGGCCTAGGGTGTGAGGGGCTGCAGGAGTTGAGCAGACTTGGTTTTCCTCTACAATTCCTTCTTCCCTAGTCGGCATTTCACACTGGCGGGGACTCTCAGAAACATTCTTCCCACCTGGAAAGCGTGTACAGCACTCCTATATCTTGGATCTGGGCAGGGGCTGACATTGCAGGCTTCTTTCCTAGCCTTTCCCTTTACTCCTCGAAGTTCAGGCACACTCTGAGGGGGTGACATGATCCTCCCGGGGAAGTGAAGTAGCTCCCCAGTGACAGGGTACTGGGCTGGATGCCCCCCTCTGCCTTCACACTGCTCCCCAGGGCTTCCTTCCACATCTCAACGAATCTAATTTTTAGTAAGTCTTCTTAGCTGGGCTTCCCTCTACTCCAGAATCAAACCCATGACGTTCTTGGTCTTCTCTGGACCCCTTTCTGCTGGGGACTCAGGGCTTTCCACAGCCCCCTTGCGAGTGAGTGGGCTTTTTCTCTGCAGAGTAGGCAACTGATTGCTCTGGCCTTGAAGTATCCTTGGTAGTCGATAAGGATGCTGGGGTATCCAAGTATGTACCATCAGTTCAGATCTCATTGGCAGGATCCCTACACTGGCCCCTCAGTGGTACACAGGGACATGGAGGCAGAGGTTTTGCCTGTTTTGGGTGCTGTCACCGCCACCTGTTTCCTAGCACGAGGCTCTTGGAGGCAGCCACTGTACAATCAGGACCATGGCTTTGGGCTCAGGTGTCCTTGAGCCCTACCTGAGCATGGGAACAATTTGAGGGGAAGCAGCTTGGCTCACAGGTTTCTCCATGTACACTACAGGTATCTCCATCACCAGTTACTGATATTGACAGAATTATTTTGAGTTTTTATTCCATGTATAGTGTACATTGAAATGCAAGTGGTTTTTTTTTAATATATATATCCATGTATGGGCCTATTTAATACCACCTCAAACCCAAGAAGAAACACTTGTTTGTTTCTACTTCAGAGATAAGGAATTGAGGCCCAAATTAATGGAGACCAGTGTCCTTCTTGTAATCATAGGAGTGGATTCCTTGTTCTGTGAATTGAAGCTCGGGCAGCCTAGCTCACTGTGTGGCTGCTGTATTGCACTGTTTGTGCGAGGAGACTTCTGAGGAGGCCCTGGGAGGCAGAGACAGTCAGTGCAGGCAATACTGTGGGAAATGCCTTCGAGGCCTCCATGGCCAGGTGGAAGTTGACTGCTGTAAGCATGCTAGTATTCCTGGAGGGCGGGCTATATGTCATAGGGGCCTTCAAGGTTATAGAGGGCCCTTGAACTATGTTCACTCTATGCCCCTGGCCTGAAAGTCCGCAGGAGAGAATATGGCCTTGGAGAGGAGTGAAGGCCTTTAAAATAATGCCAGTAGGAAGGTTTCAACCTCCTGATTTCAGGAACTGCTGCAAAACTTGGGCGATCAAGACAGAAAAAATTGATGAAAAGGTAAATGTGACAATGGAACAGAAGGGAGAGTGTGAAATACAACTACGCATGCAAGGTCAGAGGGTGTGTTGTGTCTTTGTGTATGTACACATTTATGTGTGTGTGTTGTGTACACATGTGTGCAGGTTCACATATAATTGTGTGTATTGTGTACACATGTGTGCAGGTGCACATATAAGTAAGTGTGTGTGTGTGTGTGTGTGTGTGTGTGTGTGTGTAGAGCTTTGTGTTGGCATCTTTTTCAGTCTGTCTCCTCTGTACTTTTTTGAGATAAGGTCTCTCATTGAACCTGGAGCTTACTGGTTTAGCTCTATTCTCTGACTAGCAAGCCCCAGAGATCCTCCTATTTCTAAATCTCCAGCACTGGGTGTCACTGTGCCCGCCATCTTTTTTAAGGGATGGTTGCTGAGGCTTGAACTCAGATCCTCAAGCATTCATGGTGAGAGCTTTACCAACTGAGTCATCTCAGCCTCCACAGTTGAGTTTTGACAAAGTGAAAAGAGAGTTCAGTGAAGACAGAATTTAAAAAAGAAAAGCTTTGGAAATTTTAGGTAGCTCTATGTGAAAGAGAAATGAGGAAGAACAGGAGGAAGAGGATGTTTAAAAAAAAGGAAAGAGGAGGAGGAGCAAGGGGATTAAGAGGATCAGGAAGAGGAACAGGCAGAAGAGCAAGAGGAGCAGGGAGATCAGGAGGAGGAGGGAAAGGAGGAGGGAATGGAGGAGAAGGGAATGGAGGAGGAGGGAGAGGAGGAGAAGGGAGAGGAGGTGGAGGGAGAGAAGGAGGAGGATCAACACTGGCCTACAGTTCAAAATGAGTAATAGATCTAAATGACAGCTTTACATATGAAAAGACAAAAACATAAGAGAAAGTATAAAAGGAAAAAAATCTCTGAAAATATAAATGAAGAGCACAGGAGATAATCTTTGTGATTTGGGTTAGACAAAAGTTCTCAGGTGTGACACTGAAAACATAACCCATAAATTTAATTTCACTAAAAATTAAAATCTCCATTAAAAAGATGAAAAGACAAGCTACTAACTGAGAGAAGATATTTGCAAAAACAGAGGATGTGCATATAAAATAAACAAAGTCCTCAAAATTATGTAAAAAGAAAAATTTCTAATTATCAGATAATTCAGATAATTGGATATAACCCTTTACTAAAGAAGAAATAAACACAGGAAAAGACATTTAACACCATTAATCATAAAATTGAAATCATAGTGAGCAACCACTACATTTCTTTGGAGTGGCTAAAAGAAAAAAATGCTAAAAACAAAACAAAACAACACACACACACACACACACACACACACACACACACACACACACACACCAGGATGCTGAGATGGTTTAGCACACAGGCACCCTTGTCTCCAAGGCTGACCAACTGAGTTTGGTCCCTGGAACTCAGGGGTGGAAGGAGAGAATCCATGGCAAATCATCCTCTGATCATCACACATGTGCTGTGGCACGTACAACTTCCACCCTGGACCCCATAAATAATCTTAAAAAAGAAAAAGAAAAAAAAAAGAAAAGAAAAGAAACCATGCTGTATCAGCAACTGGGGAAAATATAAAAGAACTGAAATTCTGTACATTGCTTGTGGGAGCTCAAAATCGTATCCAAACTTTGAAAAAAAGGCTTGGCAATTTAATATAAAAATAAGTACCTAGTTATCACATGCACACACACACACACATACAAAATCTAGATATACTGTTTGGGTATTTATGAAGGGGAATGAAAAACTTAGCTCCCCATAAAAACTTGTAAACAAATGCTTATAATGGCTTTCATCATAATGGTCCAAAACAGGACATAACAAGGAACTTCAGTTACTGAATGAACAAACAGCAGTGCCCTGGTGGTGGAACAGTGCTCATGAATGAAATGCATGCCTGACATGTAGAATAAAACAAACAATCAGTGCATTAAGCAAAGTAAACACAGCCAGGTGAATAAATACCATCCAGCTCCATTGAAATGGCATTAGGGAAAAGGCAAAACTCTAGTGGGACAGAAATTCCTGAGGAATCTTGTGCTGGGGATCTGTGCTGGGGAGATGGTGACTGACAAGACACACTGAAGAACTTGGGGTGAAGGGATATCTCTGCATCTCCATTGTAATGGTCACATGACTACAGGCACCTATGTGTTAAGACCTTAGAACTAGAGTTTACTTTATTTGAGATTTGTTTTCATTTTAATTGTATGTGTGTGTGTGTGTGTGCGCGCGTGCGCTCACATTTGGGTACCTGCATAGGCCAGAAGAAGGCACTAGATCCCTCTGGAGCTGGAGTTGCAAGTGATAGTGAGCCACCTGACAGGGATACTGGGAGCTGAAGTCCTCTGCAAGAACAGTGTGTGTTCTTAACCACTAGGCCATCCCATCTGTCTAGCCCCAGAACTAAAGATTAAAGTGGGTAAACTTTAGTGTGTGTAAATTCTATTTCAACAAATGACTTAATGAACACACACACACACACACACCACAAAACAAGTGCATTTGGGCGTGAAAAGGTGTTTAACATCACTAATCACTGAATTCAGTTTTCTCCAAGTTAATATCGTTGTGAGAAACCACTGGACATCTTCAAGGTAGAGACCCACGTGAGGCGTCATTCCCAGTCACCACCTCTCTGTTCCCGAGTCTTTAGCCGGCTTCTACAGAACCTTGCTGTTTGTGGTTCTCCAGGGCCAAGAAGGCAACTAGTAATGATTAGCCCCTCTTTGGGTGTTGAGGTCCTTGTTTTCATTAACTTCAAGTGCCCTGGATGACCACTAGGTCAAGGTCAGGAGCTCTCCCACAGAATGAGAGAAGAAAAGGGCATGAGAAGGGTGACAGCCTTCCAGGAGGTTGGAGAAGGGTAGGGCAGGTGCTGAGACTTCAGTTCAGTTCCTGTCTCTGGATTGCTCCTGTTTACCCGGACACTTGAGAACAGAGATTAGGTTCTCCATGGAAGGCACATGCCCTTAGTTCCTCTCATCTTTGCTTTTGGTTTGATCCTGCAAGTCTTCTCTCCCAATCTAGGACACCCTCTCCCTTCATTTAAGGCAACTGAATGTAAATGGACTCTGGATCCCCATCTTGGTTCATTTCCACTTTTCTGGGCTTTTTGGGGTTCAAATTACTCCAGGTGTTTCTGTCTTGCTAGAGGCTTCCTGGCTAGGAAGAACACTGGTTCTGTGGGAGCAAGCAAATTTCATGGAGCAGGCTTCAGTGGTCTTGTCATGAAGATAATATAGAGAAAGAGGATTGACTGGGGCCATCTGCTTGGACCCTGTTGCTAAGTATCCCCCATTCATTGCCTCTTTCCTTCCTTCCTTCCTTCCTTCTTGTTTCTTCCTTCCTTCCTTCCTTCCTTCCTTCCTTCCTTCCTTCCTTCCTTCCTTCCTTCCTTCCTTCTTTCTTTCTTTCTTTTTCTGAGACAGGGCTTCTCTGTGTAGCCCTAGCTGTCCTGAAATTCGCTCTGTAGACCAGGCTAGCCTCAAACTCAGAGTTCTGTCTGCCTCTGACTCTCAAGTGTTGGGATTAAAAAGCGTGTCCGTGCTTCACCCCTCTCCCTGAAAGCTATTCATTGCATTTCTGAACTAATTTTTTTGTTTGTTTTATTATGTTTTTTGAGACAGGATTTTTCTGTGTAACAGAGGTCTGGCTGTCATGGACTCACCTTGTGGACCAAGCTGGCCTCAAACTCAGAGATCCACCTGCCTCTGCCTCCCGAGTGCTGGGATTAAAGGCGTGTGCCACCACGCCCGGCTTCATTGTATTTCTTTTTTTTTTTTTTTTTTTTTGGTTTTTCGAGACAGGGTTTCTCTGTTTAACAGCTCTGGCTGTCCTGGACTCGCTTTGTAGACCAGGCTGGCCTCAAACTCGCAAAGATCCGCCTGCCTCTGCCTCCCAAATGCTGGGATTAAAGGCGTGCGCCACCACCACCCGGCGTTCATTGTATTTCTAAGAGACATTTTCCAAAGGTGTGAAATGCAGAACAGCCTTTCTAGTGACCAGAGGATTTGGGAAGACACCCTCAGTCTTGAGTCTCTCTGATTCAGCCTTTTTACACGCTATACAGAACTAACCAAGATAAAGGCACCTACAACTGCACAGAAATCATCTTCAGACTCCCACCATTCTGACTGAGCTCTGCTGTCTAGTAAGGACAGTAACTCATGAATACTGTGGGTGTGACACTAGGTGACAGCAATGGTTGATGGGCTGGGGGCTGACTCACTTCTGCAGTCTTTGAATCAGACCAATGTTATTTCCTTTGGTTTCTAGTGGGTCGAGTCAGATTCTTCAGGACACCTGTCGCTGAATTTGGGTTTTGGTGGAAGATGGTGACTTGACTAAGGGCCCGAGGCCAGTTAGAGAAAAGCACCCACCGGGTGATTGTGCTGTGGGAGCTGAGGCTTTACAGGACAAAGGGACCAAGGGGGCCCATCCGGATGAGAGGGGTTATCTATGGAGCCCAAGAAGAGGTGGGAATGTGCAGTGTTATTGAGAATAAGTTTTGGTGGAGGCACAGAGAGTGTAGAGAGAAAAGAAACAAACAGGAAAAGGGTAGATTTCTTTCTCCTCTCTCCAAGTTGGATGTCTGCACCGTGGTTGTCTTACAAGTGACCTGGAGTGAAACTTGAGCAGTCTTAGGGATCACTGCCTCCGAGAAGCTGGCAGATGATGGGTTGTCTGGCTACGGGCTACCTACCGGTAACTGGGGACTTCCCAGGGCCCAAGGGCTCTGCAGAGGTCCCAGAGAACCTGCTTGGGAAGGACTCCAGGATATCTCCTTGAGTGCAACATGAAGTCTCTCTCTCCCCCTTCTTTCTTCCTGGGTACCTGCCAGTGTCTTGAGCTTTACTTGTTCAAAAAGAGGAAGTGTGGAGGAAGACACTGTGAGGATGATTTTGGGATATGCCTGCACCAGTGTGGAGAAGTGGGGAGGCAAAGACCTAGGAGGGACCTTTATGAAGCCGCAGACATGGTTACTATCGGGAATTCTGCCAGGCCCTGTGTGACTGCTCCCAACGTATCCTGGATCCCTTATCTCTCTCCAGGGAGAGAAATTTTTATTCCTGGTCCCAGTGACCCTCCTCAGCTAATCTTGTGGGGCAGAGAAATCAGTGATTCCTGTGGCAAGGACTCTGGGAGAAGAGCCTGCCCTGCTCAGCACTTCCCTGGGGAGGAGAGGGGAGGTTAACAGAGGCAGCCACTGAGTATGTGTGGCCACCAGGCGGAAACTTTTCTCCTGTGCCCTTGCCAGCATCCGATGATATCACCCACCTTCTTCAGTTTAGACCCCCTTTTTATGTGTTTGTTTTCTTCTGGTTGTTAAATAAATGACTTTTCACTGACATATTTGCATTTCTTTGTAGCTCTGAACTATCTGGACACTCCACCATGCCACGCTTGATGTCATTGCTGAAGTCACAAGGGCTGTGCTGTCATCGTTGGAGCTTATGGAGGGGACAGACCCCAGACCTCCCTAGTGGTTCCAGAGGATAGATATCCATTGGGCAGTGCGGATGGCCTCATTACTAGTTATGTTTCCAGTGTTATTAGCGCTTTTCTGCTTGTTTGTCTGTGTGTGTCTTCTTGAGGGTGACCACTGCAGAGGCAGAAGGCGCCACCTCACTGTAGCCTGTCTGTTCTGAGCAGTCCTGTCACTGTGGCCCTCAGGCTGCCTTGGTGTTGTCACCACAAACCTCTCTTGGAGGCACACTCAGAGCAGTGATCTTGGTATAGCTCAGAAATACAACTTGGATCTTATCAGGGTCAAGATTGGGTAGTGGCATGGCAGAGGTGGTGGGTTCCTCAGCTTGGCATTACAATCTCCCTACAACTCTGCCCTTCCAGGGACCTCTCTTAATACCCCCCTCCCCACTCCTGAGTGCCGGACACACTGATGTGTGGAACACCACCATCCCAACCTTTGGCCCTACTGTTTCCTCTACTCAGAATATACTCGTCTATCTGCTAAGTTCCTGTCCAGTTTCCAAGTTTGAATTAAATCACCTGAAGTGTTCCCTGGACCCTCACTGAGAGCTTAGTTGTGGTTAACACACTGCCAGCCTTTTTGTTTAAATGGGAAATTTTGTTTTGTTTTTATCTTGTTTTGCTGTAGTTCATTGTTGGCTCTCTAGTCTCATTCCCTTGACATACAGAAGGTGCTTAGTAAATTCTGCAAGTGCAAGTCACTCTATGTGACTACATGAATGAATAAGCTGGTGGCAAGATGAGAAGAGAAAACACAGATGTGATCCTTAAGGGGAAATGCCGTGTTTCTCCCTCTCTGTGTCCTCAATGGTGACTGAGCTGTTCCTCTAGGGCACTGTACCATCTGCCTGGCCTCTCCCGAGGACTGCTTCATCAGCCGCTTGCTTGTGGCTTTTCTGGGAGCCAACAGCAGCACTTGAAATGTTGGGCAGTGACTTAATGACTGAGACAGCTCGCTGATCCGGTCTGTGTTAAATCATGATAAGAGCTTTACGTTTGTGGTGAGAATCGGACTCTGGTGAGAATCAGACTCTCTCAAGACACTTCACAGAGGAAGGAGCTGGTCTGGGCTCTGGGGTGGGGTGGCAAGAGAAGGACCTCAAAGGTCAGGAAATCACCATAAGGAATGAGTTTAGGTGGTGGGGGGGTCGCAGGTATGATGATGGCAGAGGTTGCTGAGTGAGTGAATGAGTGTGAGGTGGAGTTTCTTTGTGAGGGTGAGAGAAAGCCGGTGTTTAGAAACTGGTTCATATCTATGGTGGCTGAATATTAAATGCCAAAGGCTTAGCAGTCAGAAAAAAAATAAATAAATAAAGCAGGAGATGAAAGAACCAGTACACAGAAGGCGGGGTGGAACACACACTCTAACAGACTTAGGAGTGGCTTGGGCACAGCTAATGGCCTCAGAAGAAGTTGAAAGAGGCAGTGACAGACCTTAGAATTTGGCTAGTGCCAGTCCCATAGGCCAGTACCAGTGGGGGAACACTCCACGATGCTCCCTCCCACTTCCTAAAGGCAAAAACCTCAGGAATAGGGGATGTGGGCCCTGGCTTCTGAGAAGTTTTCCCACCTTCCTTGTGGGCAGTTTATATACTAATGGCCCACCGCACCCCAGGAGGGGGCGAATGGGGATCCATTTGTTTTCCTAGAGTTTGACCTCTCAGTAAAACTCTTACCCCAAAAAGTGTGGGTTTAAGTGAAAGCGTAAATCAGTTCCTTTGAAATGCAGAAGCAGCTCGGGGAAGCCTCCTTTGATATGCAACTTGGAACCGGGGCACTTAAAACCTGGGTTAATTCTCCCACTTTATTGGAGGCAGAGAAAGGGAAAAGGAGGAAACCCAGGGCCGGTCATTAAGACTAGGGACTTGAAAAGCCTGGGGCAGGAGCCTGGGGCTGGAAAGACATTAGGAAAGCAAAGCGGCCCTGGGAAAAGCAGCCCAGTCCCAAAGCACTCTAATCCTGGTTCCCACCCAGACAGATGAGAAGCAGAGGGTGGAGAAGGGAGGAAGGGGCAGGCAGCAAGGGGAGGGGTCTGGAGGTGGGGGGGTGGTTGCTACGGAAACGGGGAGGGCGCCCGGTAGGAGAAAGCCTGGCTTGGGGAGTGCACGTCCTGAATTTTTCCAAGGTGTTTGCCACTGTCGTGTCTACCAGCCACAAGCAGTTTGCCCAGATCTTAGGTGTCTCAGCTCGCAACTGGGACAAGCAGCTGCGGCAACTTTATAAGGGAGTGCCTAAAGTTTAAAGTTGCTGAGTGCTTTGGTGTTGTAAACCGATCCTGAAATCTCCTCACCTTAGCCCGCCCCCGCAATGCAAGGCTGCCTGAGGCAAGGGTTATGTGGCTAAGAGCTGATTTGATTGCCGCCTCTGCTGACCCGGGTTTTATTTTGGTGGATGGGAGCTCAGAAAGTAAAAACTTGATCCTCCAGAGTATTAGTTCTTTTAGGCTGGGGGAGAGGGTAGCTGATGAGTTCTTGCCAGCCCTTGATCTCCCGCTGGTCTCTGTCTGTGAATTCTGGAGAACAGGGTGAACGCGGTCCTCCTGTCCTTGGTATAAGCCCTGACTCAGTGGGCTGGGTTTCTCACACATGCGCACTACACTCAGGGTCAGCTTAGGACCATCAGCAGTGGCAGAGCCACACAGCCCTGACCCTCTCTCCTCATGGACTCAGGAACCCACCTCCGAGGTGGTTTGATGGACTTTACCTCCAAGGTGACTTCTCAATAGCCAGCCCATCTGGGGCCCAGCCTGAATCACCCAGCTCCCTTCCTGTGTCATAACATGGTTCTAACCTTATTCCTCAATGGATTTCAGACCCGGGTCTGAAGAACATAAATGACAGGAGTGACCAACTTCAACCTTTATCATGGGGAAAACTGAAAGCGGACTTTCAGACGGCAGTCGGCTGTCACTTCTCACATCCCTAGGGCAGGCGGAGGGCAGAGGGACCACAATAGATCCCAGCTACCTTCGGAGCTGCTGCCCAGGCCACAGCTCAGTCACCTCTGGATCTGTTCACTCAGGCCCTGCCTTGAGTGGCCAAAAGGATGCAACCGCCTCACCTGCTCTATCATGTGGTAGCACCTGAATCTCAGGTGGTTCCTGGAGTCTTCGCCCAGCATCAATTACAGCAACAGAAACTGGGTGGCCACTGGAGCTAAGCAATAGATGCCCAAAGCCTCTTTTCTGCTATGGCCACAAGAAATGGGTTCTGGAAACAGAGGAATTCAGGCTCCTAAAGTATTGACTTGGAGGCAGAGCGGAGGAGGGGATAAAGCACTGGAAGCTGACTCCGTGGAGAAAAAAAAAGTCATTGGGAAGTTCCAGAGGGAAAGAAATGATGGTGGGAAGGGTGGGCAGAATGCAAAGTCCAGAGAAAGGAAGAGGCCGAAGCTCTGGTGGGGTCTGTTGTAACCAGTCATAGGTCACAAGGGAGTGAAGGCCAAATTCAAGATGTCTGAGGTATTTCTGGGAAAAAAACCTATGGTGAAGCCAGGTGTGGTGGCTCACGCCTTTAATCCCAGCACTTGGGAGGCAGAGGCAGGCAGATCTCTGTGAGTTCGAGGCAAGCCTGGTCTACAAAGCGAGTCCAGGACAGCCAGAGCTGTTACACAGAGAAACCCTGTCTCGAAAAAACAAAACAAA
>CAJQZJ010032322.1:5801814-5823778 GCA_907164525.1 Lophiomys imhausi
ACACACACACACACACACACACTGTATAGGCGTGTGCAGCGACACACACACACACACACACACACACACACACACACACACACACACACTCACACACTCAGAGCTAGCTACAGGATAGGCCTGTGCCAGCAATCACTGCATTCCTCAGTCATCTGAATCCAGCCCACTTTGTAAAATGCTTTCTCATGACTTGCCCGCCCATTCTCTTCTACTGCGCGCCCTGCACATTTCTATAGGCTTCCTGCGGCTGAGGCTCTTTCTTCCCACTCTCTCTTAAAGCAACTGTACAAACACCTGCATTTTATTAATGCTGCCTGGAGTTGGGGCTGGGCTGGGCCCCCTTGGCTCTTACCCCACCCCATGCTCAGTGAAGCACAGAGCAAGTGTTAACCCTGTGTGGCTGGGTTTCTGTCCCTGAGAAGTGGGTCTCCATGAGTTCAGGAAAGTGTCCAAACTATGGAAGGGTGAGGGTCCTCAATTGCTATTCAGGCTCTCTGATAGACCAGGCACCCCACTTCCCTTGCCTAAGGGCTATTTTCCCTGATCACTGTCCCCAGTGTCTCTTGCTAGAAGACATCGTCCTGTCTTGAAAGGCATTCTTAGAGACAGTCCTCTAGTCTGGCCCTTTAACTCTCTACTGCATTGTTCTGTCTTTAGAGGCCAACCAGGACTAAACAATTCCAGAAAGGAAAGAAGAAAAAAGAAAAGAAGAAGCTGCTTTACTCTTTAAAATATTTTAAATAAAGGAAAGCATAAAGAACATAAAAATGTACCATAATCCTATCACCCAGAGATCCCCACTAACGTTTCTTTTAATGGTATACAGGCATTTCTTTCTTTCTTTTCTTTTCTTTTTTTAAAGAAGCACTAGGGAACAGGACAGATGGCTCAGTGGGCAGCAATCATGAGGATTTTGGTTCAGAGCCACAACACCCAGGTAAAATAAAACCTGAGTGTGGTGGTATATGCTGGTAACTCTAGCACTAGGGATGGGAGACAGGCAGACCAGAGTGGGGTCCCTAGCCAGCCAGTCTAGCAGAAACAGCAAGCTATAATGAGAAAAGCCCCATATCAAGAAACAAGGTAGAGACTGAGAGAGATATCTCAGCATCAGTCTGTGGCTTCCACACGTGTCCATATGGGCAAGTGTGTTTGCATTCACATGTGCACCATCCTCCAACACACACACACACACACACACACACACACACACACACACACACATACGTTAAAGATGTTTCATGAAGTTTCTTCAGTGTATCATTCTCCCCAGCCCAGTATAGTTCTCTCTCTCTCTCTCTCTCTCTCTCTCTCTGTTGGTTTTTTGAGACAAAATCTCTCTATTATGTAGCTCTCTGGCTGTCCTGAAACTCACTATGTAGACCCAGCCTGCCTTGAACTCACAGAGCTTGCCTCTACCTCCTGAGTGCTGGGATTAAAGGTGTGCGCCACTATGCTCAGCACAGTTGCTTCTGTTAAAGACAGTGACTCTTTACAGTTCCTTGTATGTGATCCCAGAGAAATGACTTGCTCATAATTAAAAATAAGCTCAGAATCCTTGCCATTTCAGCACAAGGAGACCAGATCATTTGATTGGATGACTTTATATGAGTCTATAGTGCAACTGTGTTATCATTTATTTGGCCAATGGACATATAGGTAGCTTGTGGTTTGTTCTTTCTCCTTTTCTATTTTGAAGATTTATTTTTAGCCAGATGTGGTGGCCCATGTCTTTTATTCCAAGAGTCAGGAAGCTGAGGTGGGCAGATCTCTGTGAGTTCAAGGGCAGCTCAGCTTATATAACAAGCTCCAACCAACAAACCAAACACAAAGATTTAATTTTGTTTTTTTAAGCTTGTGTGTATGTATAGAGGCCAGAAGAGGGCATTGGATCTCCTGGAGCTGGAGTTACATGCAGTTGTGGACCACCGATGTGGGTTCTGGGTACTGTACTCTGGTCCTGGACAAGAACAGTATATGCTCCTAATTACTGGGCCTTCTCTCTGGCTCTCCAGCTTAGATTTCAACTCTTCTGTGACACTTTCTTTGACTGATCCAGATGCCAGCCCATTCTCTGCTTCACAATTTTCTTAGTCTTTTTTTTTTTTAAATCAATGGCACTGAATTCAGACTTTTTAGGTGTTTGTTCTATATATTAATTATTTTGAGATGGTCCCATCTATTCCAAGATGGGCCTCAAACTCACTACGTAGCTGAAGAAAACATTGAGGTTTTGATCCTCTTGCCTCTAATTCAGAAGTGCTGGGACTATAGGCATTCACCATTATGCCCAGTTTATAGGGTCCTGGGGATTGAACTTTGGGCTTTACACACACATGGCAAACACTCTGCCAATTGAGCTACATCTCCAACCCCAACCAATCCAGTTATTAGATTTTTAAAAAATGTGTTTTTAAAGACAGGGTCTCACTTGCTATGTAGACCAGAACTGGCTTTGAACTCACAGAGATCTACCTGCCTTGGTCTCTGCAGCGCTAGGATTAAAGATGTAAAGTAGTCTCCACATAGGATCTCAATTTGAGGATGCTGTCAATACTTATTCTGAGGAGATACTTTTCTCTTAAATCTTGTTTCCTTGTGCAATTCAACTTCTGGGTGTATACCCCAGAGAACTGGAAGCAGAAGAGATCTGTGCAGCCAAGCTCTTGGCAGCGTTATTCAGAGTAACTGAGTGGTAGAAACAACCCACGTGTCTGTCATCAGAAGGCTGCATTTCTGAAGCATGATACCCACACACAGAATGTTATTCAGCCTTAAAGAGGAGAGAAATTTGCCTCGAGGACATACTAAGTGAAAAAAAAATCAATCACAAAGGGACAAATACTACAGGACTCAACTTATATGAGACGCTCGGAGTAGTCAAAACCATCCAGACAAAAAGCAGAATGTTGCTGAAGGGGTTGGTGGCGGGGAGGGGGGGATTGGGGGGAAGTGCAGAGAATTTTATGGGCACAGTTTCAGCTTGGGAAGACAAAGGCATTGATAATCTGGAGGTGGGTGATGGTTGTGGAACCCACTACAGATGCCACCAAACTGTACTTTAAAATAGTCAAAACAGCACTTCCTATGCTGTATGTATTGTGTCACAATAAAGCGTCCTCTTTCACTTATGAAAATGTGCTACCCCTGTGTGCAGAGTTGCTGGAGAACCCTGTCTGTGGCTTGCTGTGGCCACCTCCTCACCGCGGGCACTGTTAGCCCTGCCAATACCAGAGCCCTTATCCTATTTCCAGATATTTCCAGGGCATGAGCCCATGACATTATTAGGCAATCTTTTCCAGTGTCTCAAAACCCCAGACATTCTTGGTAAGCAGCCTTTCCCGCTGCACCTGAAGTGGATTTTCCTTGGTCAGTAAGTGCTTTGTCAGGCCAGAGGCCCTCATAACAGCACCTGCAGAGTGGATCTGGCATCATCCAGAAATAAACTAGTAAGTGGGCTTGGAGGTCCAGTGAGGATTCTTGTCAGCAGGAGGATAATCCTTGCAGTGTTGTGAGTCCTAAGTAGAGCCTGGGGTTCAGGCTCTGTGAGGTCCTACAAGGTGTCAGGACCCACCACTGCTGTCTTCATTGTGGTGTGCTGACCACCAGAACTTCATGGTCTGTGTCCACTTCTTGTGCCTTCAGCCGAAGGCCTTTTGCTGACAGGTTAGTTCCTCCAATACCCAGGGCAAAGTTAACAAGTTATTTCAGCAACTCCTTTAGACACTGGTTTGACTGGAGGCTCATGACATATTAATCAACTACTTGAAAGCTGTACCTGACAGGCAGGCCTCCCACCCCCCCCCCCCACCGCACCTGGAAAATGCTCACACAGTCAGCTTTGAAACATCAAAGGACCACAAGGGAACAGTGATGAGAAAGATCTTGTCACCTGGGTATCTGTGAGGCCTGGAATGACAGATTTGTTTGGTCTTGGAGGAAGTGGGGGCCTTCTCTGTGGTGAGGTTCTGACCCAGGTCTCCTTCAGGGCCCAGGGAGGGAGTGGAAAGAGACTGACCTGGGTTGCTCTGTTGTGTCCTGACTTAGATGTCCCTGCTATCTCATAGTGATGTGGATGCCCCGGTAACCTCCTTACCCTCCTCAGTGACCGCCTTACCCTTCTGGTGTTCACAGTCAGGCCTGGTGCCTTGAGTGCTTGTCAAAGTGCTGGGGTGACATTGCTGATTTCAACTTGAGGGTTATATGGAAGCCTTAACTAAAAACGGGCAGAGTCAAAGGAAGATGACCGCTCTCAGGTACTACTGCAGTGAGCGCAAGCCAAGATGGAGAGAGGCGCATGGGTTAGTCTTATGACCGAGGTTTGGCATGAACGATGTGGCAGGTGTCTGCATGGACGCTAACAGAGTCTGTGTATTAAAAGACTGTCTTGGGCCCTTTCTTCTCCTGATCATCTGGGATGTCCGACAGAGTAAAATTCCAGATGCCTTGGTGGAATTTCATCTCGATCAGGCTGCTAAGAGATTATCCTCAGCCTGTAGCATTTAGGAAATACTACTATGGCACAGGGTTTTTGTCTCTTGCTTGTTTGTTTTGTTTCACTGGGTGTATTGACAGTTCGGTACATTGATATCCCTTTCCCATCCTTGGCTCATGCATCCAAGGAGCTGCTATCAGGAGATTCAAGAGGGAAAGAAGGAATGTGGGAGGAATGGAAAAGGCTGCCCTGGCTTTCCATTTAGGGAGGCACCGTGCCCGTATTACTATTTGCCACTGAATTCTGGGACCTTGTATGTGGCGGGCATATAGAGGCTGCAGATGAAATAGTCCTATCCTGTGTGACATGGTTTTGGTCAGTCATGGTCAGCATATGCAACGATGGGCCCGTTAAGTTATCACGAAGCTGAACAATTCCTCTTCCTATCAATACGGCAGCCACACTAAAAGACTGTAGCACGTGCTTTACCCACGTGTGCAGTAGCACTGGTATAAACAAGCCCGCTATGCAGCCAGTTGTGTGAAAGAGCAGTGCGATTATGTACAGTACAAACTGTTTGATAATGACGCTCAACAGCTGTTCTTGGGGACAGTCCTCACTGGATCCGTCTTAGCAGGAGGGAAAGTATGTCTTTTTGAGAGTTATTGATACTTGAACTCACGAAGCCCCACCAAGTCCCGATGACAATGAACTAAGAGCAGGGAGCCAACGTGGTGACTGGATGAGGTTTCAGGGCACCTTTTCTGCGGCTTGGTCTCCTCACCAGGTGCTTGCCACACAAACTTTTTTTGGAAGTTGATTCAGGAAACCCTGGAAGTTGAAGGCAGCTCTGATCAAAGTAGTCTGTCTCTAGAGCCCACTCCCCACTCCCTTTAATTCTTCTCTTAAAACATTTAAAAGTCACATAAATTTAAAAATTTATCAGTGTGTGTGCGTGTGTGGAGGCCAGAGGATGACGTGTGGGAGTCAGCTTTTCCCTCCCACAACTACCTCCCAGAACTTTGAATTTATATGCTTAAATAATACTCCTGCCTCAGTCCGCAAGTAGCTGAGACTATAGACTCGCACATCTCTGCTGAATTTTGAGCCTGAACTCCTCAGCCTGTCAGACATCCTTTTCCTCCTGCTCTTGTTCCATCTGTAGCCCAAACATCACAAGCGTGGCCCACGCCTGAGCCAAAGCCGATTTTGCTGAGCCCATCAGAAAAGCTGACGGTGTGAGGCAGCCGTGTGGTTGCTGGACGGAAGTCAGTGGCCCCTGCGAGGCTCATACAGGGCCCGTGGACCGGGTGTGGGATGCTGCAGAGTCGCTACGCAGCCCTGAAGTCTCCGCATAAGGATCTTCAAAGGACATAGTCACTCTATGGGCTCCCTTTCTTAGATTACCTCTTCCTTCCGCTCTTCTTGCCTTCTTAACATCCTGGGCTCCCCACGACAGCAAGCAAGGACTCTGGGAGCAGGATGTCCAAAAGCCAGTCATCCTCCAGCCCTGCAGGTTCCATCACATGAGCAGTTTGGGAGCTTTTTCTTGCAAAGACAAGCAGGGAGAGGGTTGGAAGAACACTTCCAAGATGCGCCTGTTTCTTCTTTATTTTCCTTTCCCCACTCTGGGGCCGAAAGACCAGATTTTCTCCTCCTCCTCCTCCTCCTCCTCCTCCTCCTCCCCCTCCCCCTCCTCCCCCCCCTCCTCCTCCTCCTCCTCCTCTTCTTCTTCTTCTTCTTCTCCTCTTCTTCTTCTTCTCCTAACAGTACATTTTGGCAGGGCCCATTTTTTTTCTGACAGAAAATAACAGGCATATTTTGGGCGATTACTCAACTGGGGTCCTTTGTGACAGGATATGCAGCTGCGTGACTAATGGAGCTGGCTCTCTCCTGGTTTCCTTCCCCTTTCAAAGCTCTTGTTTACTGCCGTATACCAAAGAGAGAAAAAAAAGTCATAGGCTACAGATTTTTATATGCTAAGAAAAGCTTTGTGAGACACATAAGCTATAAATCCTATGGATATTCCACTTCCAAAACTTTAAAATCCTCCCCCTCCTCCCCAACATGAACTTCTTTAAAGCTCTCAAGCTCTTGACTCAGGACATGTGAATCTTCCCTCCCACCCCCACGTCCCTACTTTCTTCTGAACATATGTCAGACAGATCGTGAGATCGTGTGTGTGTGTGTGTGTGTGTGTGTGTGTGTGTGTGTGTGTGTGAAGGGAGCAGGATGGGAACCATATTTATGATGCTTAATTCAGCAATTGCTAAAGGAAGGAATAATGACTTCCAGGGGCTCAGCTTCCCCACCCACCTCCACAACAAGGCCTTTGTGTTTCCATAGCCTGTGATAGTTTTGTAGGGTAAGCAAAAGTTATTAGAAAGCATGAAACTAACTTGATGAGGAAGGGTATTTGCTGAGTAGGGAGGGATTGCCTCTCGACAGGAAAGTCCGACTTCTGGCTCTGGGATTCTGAAGTCTTGTCCTCTCAGAGAAGCATTGGAAAAGATTCCCTTCAGCTTGTTGTGTTTGATGACTGAAAGTGAAGTTCTGGCTTTTGGAGAGACCACCAGATGGCTTTCTAGAGATTCGTGGCTTTCTAATTTCCAAAGGTGTCTGACTTCTGAGTGAGAAAAGTTGGCTAGTTGGCTAGTTGCTTAAGTTTCATGGAAACAGAGACTTGTAGACACAGCCCAGGATCTGTGGTTTTTGTAAGGGGTTTGAGTTTTAGCTGTGAACTGGATGGGACTAATCGCTTGATAGCTGACTTTTCAGTTCCTCGGTTGTTGAAATCGGGGTAGTGTCTTCTCTTCAATCTGCTGGCATGAAGAGGAAGACAGCAGAAGCACGAGGCATGGCAGAAAATATAGATCTCCCCCATCCAAATGCCTGGTTCATATTTTTTTTTTTTCCTGTGGAGGACAGGGCCTGGCTACTTGAGGACCTTGATGTTTAAGGATGAAGCAAAGTGAGGGGTCCAGCACATGGTACTGTCTGAGTGTCTGGATTGTCTCCAGCTTTGCCATCCTACATCTTTCATGCAGCTCTCAGAATCATTACGGATCACAATCCTTTCCTACCTTGGAAACTCCCTTCCTTGTCCAATCCAGACAAAGGCACACTCCGACCCCATCCTGCCTGCCTTTTCTTCTTTAATGAACTCATCTTTGTAGATACTCGTGGTCCTGGGAGGTGAACCTCAGACACAGTTTAGACACTCTCTTCTCAGCCTTGCCTATCCTCTTTCCTCTACCTCTCAGTTAAACCTCCCTCACTGGCCATTTTTCAGAAATACGATTTCATATATATTCAGCTCTTGCCTGACTTTTCCCAGATGACGATGTATATACTATGAAAAAAATGAGGTTTTGAAATACTGTCTTTCCCTTGACCCCTTCAGTTAACTAAATAGCTGTCACCTTAGAGCCCTTCCTGGTTTGAGTCTAATATTCTTGATAAAGTTGACTTGACTGGATTTGGGGTGAAGGCAAAGTGGGGTTGGTCCTGGGAAACTAGCTAATGGAGGGTTAGTGAACATGTCAGTGTCAGACAGAAATAGAACCTTACAACCCGACTCCCCTGTGCCCGGGCTTTACAGAGATGTCTTAGCTTGGCTATCCCAGAATAGCCTCTCCCAGGCTGACCAGCTGTGAAGTGATGTGTTGCAAGGGTTATTTTTGCTTTGGCTTAACTGTTTAAAAAAAAAAAAAACACCTCAAGCTCCAAAACTCACCCTAAGAAAATCCACTTCTCACAACGCTATCCACTTGCCAAGTTTAAACAGGGTCCATTACATCATGAGCTTCCTCAGACCACATTCTCCACTTAGGACAGCATTCTGGTACCTGAGTTAAGTCCAGACATCTCTCTCAGGTTGTTGGAGGAAACAGATCACTAAGTCAGTCCACTGGACTGAAGATGCTGACATTGCTTATTTGGAGATGCCAGGCATTGACTAATGTTTTTCCAGTCATGTGGACCTGCACTAGCCTTCAGCTATGTGACAATGGGTGTGGTCATCAAAGGCTTGGGACTGAGGAGCTAAGGAAAAGAAGGATAGGGTAAGGTATACCAGCATTGGTTTGTGAAAACCGATGGTGGAATTATCAGGAGTTTTACAAGTTCGTTGCTAAAGACAGTCATTATTAAGTAACATATTCAAAACCAAAACTGTAAGTGCTACAACTTAATCACACCTTAATCCATCGTACCCACAGTTTGTTCTGTGCCTCTTGAATTTATGGTGTATATGGGCATTACTTTAGAGTAGTCTGCTGCGTGAACCTCTCTAATTCCACATTTAGTATCTTTACACTAGTTCTAACTCAGCCGTGGTGAGGATATTTACACCAGAGAAATTGGCAAACGGTGCTAAGGGCTTGATGTTTTTCCTTTGTTGATGGTCTAGAGTTAAGAAAACAAGAGACTCAAGGAAGTGACAGAGCACTAATAAAGTAGATTTATTGTGAAAGTGTGCTGAATCTACACCACTGACACTGCCAATAACACGAAACACTGAGGCAATATTCTTTCAGTTTTCAAGAAATATTTCCCTGTTAGGCAGAGTCATGCATACTATGAAGAAATGAGGTTTTGAAACACTGTTGTATGCAGCATAATGACGGACACATTTTGAGAAGTGTATTGGGCAATTTCTTGTTGTATGACTATGGAGTATACTTAGGCAAACTAAGATAGCTACAATGTCACTAGGTAATGCACTCTTATAGGATAGGTGCAGAGTGTTTGCTGCCCAAACATTGTTATGTGGCATGTAACCATGCATTTTTTTTCCTGGTTCCTCTTATTCATTATTTTGACAAATTGTCAAACAACATTCATGTGCCTGACTTGTGCAAATTAATTGTTAAGCCTTGACTAGCATACTACTGGAAATGAATGTGTATGGACCACTGCCTTGGGGTTCTACGTGGAAGAACGTTATAGAATACCTAAACTCAGCAATAAGGAAATCATCTGCAGGACAGCTACGGAGAAGCAGAGATGGAGAAAGGCACACAGATGATGTAACTTAGCACCAGCACCAGAGACTGCCATCAGGATGGAATGTGGAAAGTAAGATAGACATGTAACACTGAGCACATCATTGGATAGAACTAGGGTTAGATAGCAGAGAAGCCAAAAATCACTTCTAAAATCCAGAGTGAAGGTAAATACTGTATTCACAGTGCCTTGATGCTGGAAAGGCCATCTTTATACATGAGCTCATGTGGTCACCAGAACTATGGGGCAGAGGACAAAGCCGGATAACAGCAACAAACCCATTTTACAGATTGGAAATGGAGGGTACTAGGAAGTTACAGTTTTCTCATGGTCAATCTCTCTACATAAAAGAATAAACTGATGCTTGATGGAGACATAGGATTATCATAGACTTTGAGGTCAGACCTATCCAGGTAAAATCCAACCCTGGCGTTTATGTAACTTTGGTAAAATTAGTATTTGAAATGTTGGCTCTTTCAAGATGTTTGAAAATTGTATTTATTTGTTTATTTATTAGCATGAGTATACATGTGTGTGTATGTGTGTGTGTGTGTGTGTGTGCCATTGTGCACATGTGGAGGTAAGAGAATATCTTTCAAGAGCCAGTTTTCTTATTCTACTACATGGGTCCCAGGAATA
Source organism: Lophiomys imhausi (assembly GCA_907164525.1). Taxonomy (NCBI): domain Eukaryota; kingdom Metazoa; phylum Chordata; class Mammalia; order Rodentia; family Muridae; genus Lophiomys; species Lophiomys imhausi. The sequence goes on from CAJQZJ010032322.1 coordinate 5,811,896, forward strand.
GAACTCAGGTTGTCAGACTTGGCAGCAAGTGCCTTTACCAGCAGAGCCTTCTCACCAGCCTAGCCTTGGTTCTTTTTAACATAAAAAAATGGAGACCACAGTGGCTTGGTCACAGGGTTACAAAGAAGTTTGGGTGAAATTTAATCAATGGATGTAAGGGACTAGTACTTAGGAAGCCATCCATAAAAGTTTCTTTTCTTTTCCCTCCCACTGAGTTTTAAAATTACTGACATTGGTTGTGAGTCTTCAGTCTGACATACTGACTTTTTTGGTTGTATTTTTAGAGGTTGAGATAAAATCACTCACATGGTTCTGAGGGGCTAGAAGCCAAGGCAGGGAGGAAGGAGCCAGGAAAAGGGCGGGGCAACATGGGTAGCACTCCTTGCCTCATTGGAAATTGCAGTGAATCCATCACTGGGCTATGTTCAGTAAGATCACTCCATGCTACAGCAGCTGGCATCCCATGTGGGTACCCCCGGTTATAGCTGAACTCTACCTTCCCACCAGTGAAATGAGGGTCTCCAGAAACACTTCTTACCGTAAATGGTCAGTTTCAACCCAGCTAAAGGCTGAGACTGAGCATTGGGAGTGGGGAAGCAGAAGCCTTAAGCCATTTCTTCTCTCTCTCTTCTTCCTGGATCTAACTTTTTTCTTAGCATCTATTATCCATCATCACCTGGCATTCTCGGGTTTATTTTCTTAGCTGTCAGTTGCACGAGGGAAGAGCTTTTGTTGTTGTTTTGAGACAGGATCTCACTATGAAGCCCTGGCTGACCACCAGATTGTCTTCAAACTCACAGGGGTCTGCCTGCCTCTGCCTCCTGGATGCTGCGATTAAAGACATGTGCCATTGTTTACTCATTCCATTTGGAATCTAGGACAGTGCTGAGACAGAGATATCTTGTAGACATGCATGAAAACACCATAGTGAAACTCCCTACTTCATGTAGTTAATATCTAGTAATAAAAATATTGGCCCAGAGAAAATATTAAATCATTATCTCACTCCCTCCTTTTAAAAAATTCTATTTCAAAATGGCAATCAACTCTTTGCTCAAGTTGAACAGACTCATGTTTGGTTCAGCTCTTTTAAGTGTGAACCATGCAGTGAGGGTGTTGTCAGAAGCCCAAGGTAGACTCACTGTGAAAACAGATGTCCTTGGGGATGGTCTGGACCAATATGGCCCAAAAGAGGGGTCTGAGTTTAGTGACTAACACCATGCAGATTCAAATCTAGGCCCTGCCTCTTATTAGCCTTGTAACCTTGGGTAGCTGAGTCTCGGTTTCTTTTATCAGCCTGTAAAAGATGAATAAAAATCCAAGGTGCTAAACAACTCAAAATTTAACTATAAGACTCTAGCTGTCTAGTCTTCAACCACCTCAGAGACCTGAGAGGGATAAATATATATGATTATATAGGAAGTGCAGCTTCCAAAACTAAGAAATGATATACCAGTGGCTGCCTGGACAGTTCCCATTTTCTCTCCATACATTACAGCATCAATCTTCAGCCGTTTGGCCCCGTTTCTTTGACAGACATTGATTGTAGTTAAATTTTGAGTTGTTTAGGAATCAAGAGGGTGTTCTAGATCTAAGAAGATATTTTTAAAATTGTGAGGCAAGTTAGTATGAAAGCTGAGTTAGATATAGAACTTTAAACTCATGGAGATGGTTAGATAGTAGAATGTTAAAGTCAGGTGCCAAATACATATGGACTGGACATTGGGAATGTATGCTAAGCCATATAACTCTCATAATTGTGGCCTATTTATTTCTGTTATTTTGTATTGTATTTATAGTTATAACAGAAAGAACCATTTGTTAGACTGAAAGGGAGAGCTGTTGGGGGGGAAAAGAAATACCTTAAACTAAAAAAAAAGGGAAGAGGATGGGGGATTGCGGGGGAGGAGGGTGGAAGGGTGGGACTGGAGGGGGGAGTAGGGAGGGGATTGTGATTGAGATGTAACTTGAAGAAATAAAAAATAAATTATTAAAAAAAATCCAAGGTGCACGAGGATGAAGAGGGGATTAATGAAATAAAGTGTGGTAAGCGCTTAGCAGAGTCAAGGAAAGCGCTCCTTCCACTTCCTCCACTCTACATACCTCTGCTGTTTCCTGAAGGTGGATCAGAACAGAGTGAGAGCAGAGCTGGAGGAGACAAGGGAAGGCAGACATATTGGAGAGTTACGCCTTGTAAACACAGGTAGCATCCTACCAGCCTAGCATGGGGCTTTCAGAATGGTGGCACAGGACGACCTGGCTGAGACTGGCTTGCTGTCCTTGCCATCTTGGCCCTTCAAACTGTGTCTTGAAGTTGCTGGAGTGGTTCAGTGCAGGTAGCATCCTACCAGCCTAGCATGGGGCTTTCAGAATGGTGGCACAGGAGGACCTGGCTGAGACTGGCTTGCTGCCCTTGCCATCTTGGCCCTTCAAACTGTGTCTTGAAGTTGCTGGAGTGGTTCAGTGCCTTTGCCTGTGTGTGACTTAGCCCCCTCCCCTTGGGCTCCATAACCACAAATGAGCTTCTGTGTGTAGGAAAGTAGAAAAGAGGAAGGATCCCGAGGCTCAGGCTATTACCACGAAGAAAGGACATAGGATTTACAGGGCATGGGACGTAGAACCAACAAGGAACAGTCGGACTCTTGAAGAGGGCTGCCTAATTTTCCTTCCGTGAAGACAACTTGGGAAGGGGACATATTAAAGAGGACAGAGAAGGCAGCGTGGTTTAAATGTTTGTACATTCTCGAGCGCTTGGTCCCCAGATGGTGGCGCTGTTTTGGGAAGTTGTAGAGCCTTTGGGTCATGGGGCCTTGCTGGCAGGCAGAGGGCTGAGGGGCCGGGCTCAGGGTCCTCTGCTAGTTCTGACTCTGACGCCAGTTCTCTGCTTCCCCATCAGGGCTTTGGTCTAACCAGTTGCCCTACATTCCCAGCGCTCCAACCATGTTTGCTAAGCCATGGTGGACTACACAGCCTCACACCATGAGCTAAAATAAATTCTCCCTTAAGCTTTTTCTATCAGTTATTCCGTATTGACATGGGAAGAGTGGCCAGTTAGGTAGGGAGAACGGCATATGCAGACACAGTGATTTCAGTCCCCAGACTGGGCCCTTACCACACAAACAAACAAAACAGTCTGTGACTCAGGCTGAGCATCTGGGCACAGGCTCTCCCAGGAGAAGCCCCGTTTAGGGTCAAAATGTCCTCACTGTGCTTGACATTTTAAAGGCTGTGATGCTCAAGCAATGTGTTGTTACATGTGACCACCTGAAAGAGGGGCTAAACAGTTGGGTGGTGCAAAAACCTTTTTTCTAGTTTTAACCTTCGAGCCTCAGTTCCCTCAACTGTGACACAAGGAGGAACATTCCTGACTCCTCTACTGGGCCACTGTCAAGGCCAAATGAGGGGAAAAAACATCTCACAGGCTCCTCTGTTATTCATCTCTGAGGCTTCTGGCTCCTGTTATTAATCAGAGTCCCTGGGCTTCCAAGGGTCTCTCACTTCTACTCTCCCCCCCCCCCCCAGTCTAGTAAGGCCTCAGGAGAAGAACATAACCACTTTTGCAGTTAGTGCTGCCCTCCTGCTGGCCCTGCCTGAATGTGGAGACACAGTCCCTGGATGGCAGGCCAACAGGCTTGTCACTGTCAGCATAGCGGAGTGAGGTGCCAAGCACATGAATGGGTGACTGCAAAGTGCCTCGTTTGAAAGCCATCGGAGCTAGACAAAGGCACCTTCCCGTGTTGCATTGTTCAGCACGGCTCTTCGGCTCTTTGGCACATGCCCGGCTCCTCAGAAGGCCTGTGCGGGTACAGGCATGTGCACCTTCCTGAACTCTGGCACTGCCCCGCAGTGTGCGCGATGTACAGATTGCAGTCTCCTGTAGCTACTTCTAGATCTCCCAGGCCCAGAAGCAAAGTATAAGCCGTGGGCATTTTGAAGCTTCTGTCCCATGAGACATCATTTCAAGGTTCTTTCACTTAGTTTTAGATTCTCTGGTGCCTCTATGAGTCAGCCTGCTTTTCAAACCCAATGCAGTCACCTGCCTTGGTCCAGCCCCGGAGTGGTCGGGCCACTAACTATTACAAGTGGAGAGTCAGACTACTAAGATGGGGGTTCTGGCTTCCATCTGATGGCCAGGTAGCCCCAGAAAAATCACTTTAACCTGCCCGTGCCTAGGTTTTCTCACTGTGAAATGATGCTCACAGTGGTACCCACCGCATAAGTTGCTTCGTACAAACTATGAGCTCATGCATTCAAGTTAGAAGTTCACACACTATATATGGAAACTGCTTATCCATTGTTTGGAACAGTAAGAAAAAGCATAAGTGATAAACGGAAGTGATGGTAATTAGTATTATTATGAGATACCTCCAAATTATCCTGATGATCCTATTCTTTTTTTTTTTCTTTTTCTTTTGACAATTGCTTTCTTATCACAAGCCTGACTATTTCTCCCAGGTTTGCTGTTAGCATCAGCACTCATGGGAGCAAGGTATGGAAGAGAGGGTATGTAAGGCAGATGGATTTGGAGTATGCAGATGTACAGAAGGCAAGGAGAAGATGAAGGCTGTAGAAAAAAGGATGATTGAGCAGTGCTTGAGTTGACTCTCAGAAACCTGACAGTCCAACACAGTAGGACAGGGTCTGGAATTTGCCCATCTCTGAGCTCTTCCAGCATCTACTTAGTCTATTATATATATATAAAACCTGTGTACCACAGTGGTATAGAAGAAGTTAAACTCTTTAGGTTTTGAGATCACTGGGAATGGAGCTTCTTCATCTTTGAATTAACTGAGTTGCATTAAATCAGCCATAGAAACTGGTGAATAACTGGTCCCTAAGTCCTAACTCCAGGCCTTTCCTTGCCATTTCTGTTGCTACACTGAACCTTTAAGGTATCAGAATCAGCTAGAGAACTGAGTTGGCTGTCTTAGGCCTGTGTACACAGACATTAAGCCACTTTCTTCTCCCTTCTGACCCATCCCATGGAACTACTGTAGTTTGGCTGCAAAGTATCTGCCAAAGGCTTGCTTAAGTGTTCGTCCTCAAAGCAATGTCCAGAAATTGGGCTTCGGATGACAAGGGTTCTGAATGGGCTAACCCATGGGTGGGGTTACAAATTCATGGCAGTTTTGGGAGACATTAGAGACCAGGAGGTGGTGCCTGCTTGGAAGAAGTGTGCGAGCCACTCAGAGCACCCTTTGAAAAACACTAGAAGACAAATCCAATGACTTCTTGCATTTCCTGTGAAATCTGTAGAGAAATATCCAAGAATATACTTAAATGTAAGTATACACAAAATAATTGTACATGTGATATATAACATAACTTATAATATTGATGACACATTAGAACACGACTATTAAAAAAGAAATGCTAGAAGAAAATACAACAAAACCTTATCAACAGTTTTCTAGCTATGGTTTTTGTGTATCCTTCAAAGTTTTTGGACTGAGTATTTATTGTTTTTAGTGTGTGCCTGTGTGTGTTTTACTCTGTATGTTCCCTTTGGTGAAAAAAAGAATCTAGTTCAGTTCTTTATTTTTGTTTTATTTCATGCTACACATTAGCTATCTGCTTTTCTTACCATGGAAGTAGGCCCAGCAACTTTCTGTATTGATAGCTCCTAGAAGTTTGCTCTTAGTCACTGCAGGAATTGGTACATGTTTAAGCCTGACCAGGTCTGGCTAGTATAGAGTGCTGGTCAGCATGGTTGGGTGAACTCTGGATAAATATTTAGAGTTGCTTACAAACAGAGAAAAAAAACTGCCCTGTAGAGAATGTTCCGGACTTAATTCCCTTGAATGAGGAACATGTTTTGTAGTTGCTGCTGGTCTTTGGGAATGCATGGGAGATTAATCAGAAGTACTATCCACAGGGCAAAGCAAGAGATCCAGGACACCCTCAGATGGGTCTAGAATGGCTGTGTCCTGCCTGCCCAGGCCCCAGGGGAGATGTGTGTGATGATCTCATGGTTATTTTCCATCCCTTATGATCTATGGGACTTCCCTGATGCTTGTGTAGCTGTTTGTAATTTGTTTTTTGGCTAGTCGTTTTTACACTGCTCTGAAGGAAAACAGCAATTTTCACATTTTTTTTTCTGGGTCATAAATGGCAGAGGTTTAGTTTCATCTTCTCATAGATTTGCCTCAGTTTCTATTATCCAACATAAAAAAAGAAGCTTAAGGAAAAAGAAAGTTCTTTTTTATAAATATTTATTTATTTTTATTTTATGTGTATAGGTACTTTGCCTGCATATATGAACATGCACCATATGCATGTAGTGTTCACAGAGGCCAAAAGAGGGCATCAGATCCCCTGGAACTAGAGTTATATGTAGTTGTGAGCTGCCATGTGGGAGTTGGGAATTGAACTTGGGTCCTCTGAAAAAATAGCCAGTGCTTTTAACCTCTGAGCCATCTCTCCAGCACTCCAAAACAATTTTTTTTTTTTTTTTTTTTTTTTGGCAAGTGAACCTGAACTCTCCAGAATTTCTTGTCTAAGATGTGTTCATTTACCAATAAGGACTCTCCACGGGTACTCCCAGCCCTGTTGTCCCTGAGGGTCTCTGAGGACAAAATGACTTTTGTCTCTGCCTAGAATTTTGAAATTTTTGATGGAGGTTTTGATGTAATGACAAATGTCATTTTGAGTCATTAGGATGTTTCCACTCATTACAAACCACTCTTCTACAAAGCAGTTTTAAAAATCCTCTCCTAACATGAGTAAGGCTTGAGAAACAATAGATGATTTCTGCTTTCATCCAAATTACATGGAAAGTTCCAGAGGCTCCAGGAGGGAAGGGTGCAGAGGAGAACAAAAACAATATCGGGGTCTCAGGATGTCCAGCTTAAAACATTAGCCTCTGGGACTCACCACTTCAAACATGTAACTGAGTCTATAAATACCGTTCTCGTCACCTGGAGTTGTAAAACTAACATTGTTTGGCTTGCCTGGATCTGCATTTATGGTCCTGTTTGATTTCAGAGCACAGTTCACCCAGCCACCTCCTTTCTTGGGGCCTCTGTGGTACTCTAGGGCCATGAGGGGATTGCCTAGAATGGAAAAACCCATTATACTACTGCCCCCAAGAAGGGATCATAGGTCTTCAGGGCTATGCACCCTTTTGTTCCCTTAAAATCCGTTTTGGATAACCGGTCAACTACGTAAGCATTGTCCAATGCCTAACAGCATTCAAAGCACTGTGGGATGTCCCTGGAGCGCACAAAACAGTTTAAGACAAGGTTGGAGACACATAGACTCATTCGAGAGACAAGATCCTGTACATCTATCTCATCAGAGGACACATACGGTGGTCGTCAACACAGAAACAAACTGTAGGGAGTAGACAGGGTATGCAGAGAGTGGGGAAAGAGGTGATGTGTCTCCAGGCTCCGGAAGGTTTGTTGAGGAGTGGGATGACGGTCCAGAGAGGACAGAATGGGAGACTGACCTCTCAGAAGATGAGGGAAAGTGAAATGGGATAAAGTAAGCGACCAGGTGGAGGTGTGGGCACAGCAGGCTGGAGAGGTGAGACAGAGCTACTCCGTGGGAGGCTTCAAAATTTCTTTTTCAAGTGTCTCTCGGCCATTAGAGATTCCTCCTCTGTGAATTCTTGGTTTAACTCTAATCCTCATTTTTTTGATTAGATTATTTGTTTTCTTGGTGTTTAATTTCTCCAGTTCTTTATAAATTATGCATGTTAGCCCTTTGTTGGATGTGGGGTTGGTAAAGATCTTTTCCCAATCTGTAGGTTGCTGTTTTATTTGAATGACAGTGTCCTTTGCCTTACAGAAGCTTTTCAGTTTCATGAGGTCCCATTTATTGATTGTTGGTCTTAGAGCCTGAGCTATTGATGTTCTGTTCAGGAAGTTGTTACCTGTGCTGATGAGTTTGAGGCCTTTCCCTGCTTTCTCTTCATTAATCATCAGAGAAATGCAACTCAAGACGACTCTGAGATTCCATCTCATACCTGTCAGAATGGCTAAGATCAAAAACTCAAATGACAGCATATGCTGGCCAGGTTGTGGAGAAAGGGGAACATTCCTTCAATGCTGGTGGGAGTGCAAACTTGTCCAACCACTATGGAAATCAGTCTGCTGATATCTTAGAAAACTTGGAATAGCTTTGCCTCAGGACCCAGCCATACCACTTCTGGGTATACATCCAAATGACTCCTCACCGAATCACAAGGAAGTTTCCTCATCTATGTTCATAGCAGCCTTATTTGTAATAGCTAGAAACTGGAAAGAACCCAGATGTCCCTCAACTGAAGAATGGATTAAAAAAAAAAAAAACCATGGTACTTTTACACAATGGAATACTACTCAGCTATCAGAAATAATGAAATCATGCATGCAATTTGCAGCCAAATGGATAGAATTTGAAAAGCTCATCCTGAGTGAGCTAACTCAGACCCAGGAAGATGCACATGGCATCTATTTACTTACAATTGGATTTTAGCCATATAGTACAGGATAACTATCCTACAACCAACAGACCAAAAGGAACAGGAACATAGACTTTGTTACCTGTTAGTGGGACACTTTGCCCGAATAGAGCTGCCATGTAGGCCTCCAGTGCAAGAGGAAGCTCTTGACTCTCATATGACTGCTGAACTGAGGAGGGCTGATATGTCGGGGCATCCCACTCCGGAGGAGTAGGATAGGTGGGAGAAGGGGGAGGAGGTAGGGGGTGGGCGGGACTGGGAGGGGTGGAGAGAGGGGACTGTGATGGAGATGTAACTTGAAGTAATACATAAACATAAAAAAATAATTTATTTTTCATTTTAAGTTCCTGTGTACAATCTCCTCCCTTTTCTTCCTTTCACAATAGCAATTGTTCAATGTTTGTCTTTGCATCTTTGCCCACTATGTGCTGTTTTCTATGATAAGATTGTGTCGGGCATCTTCCTTTTGTCCCCCAGTTCACACTGGCCCACTGAGTGTGAAAGTCTCTAAGTGTCCTGGCCATTTCAGCATGGGTGACTTACCAGGCATCATGGGTGCCTCATGGACAAGACAGGCTGGCTCTCTCTTGGCAGGGGTTTTCATTTTGCCAATGGAACTGTTAGACTTGGAAGAGGCCAGATCAAGTGTCTGAACTATGTCCCCACAGACTGCCATCTTGGGAGGGCCAGTGGCAGATGCCAGAAGCTGGCCAGCATTAGGGTACAATCTGGTAGCCACAGAAGAGACCCTCATCCTTGGAGGGTCTGAGTGAACACTGACACCTGTTTGGTTTGGCTAGCCTTGACTGGTAGTTTTTCCAACAGGGATGAAGAGGAGATGGCTGATAGCTGGCAGTGGTAGGGAAGAAAAAAAATCAGTTCGGGGTGTCTATTATCTCTTACCCACAAGTGCTACTTAGACTGGTTTGCTGGACAATGAGAACAACGTTTTCCTGTAATTGTCAGAAGCTCTCTAATGGAAGAAAAGGGTAGCATGAAACTTCATGGAGCTGCTTTCTGCATAAAAGGAAGAATAAAAGAAGCAAATGGCCAGAAGGGCAAAGATGGATGCTGATGAGTTATGGTGCTATGGGTAAGAAGAAAAGCCATTGCTGGGAATTCTGTGGGACTGGAGGATTGTGATCTGGGGGGTTGGTGCAGGGTGTGTGTGTGGGGGGCGTGGACAATGACAATGGTAGCAAATCTTGGGCCCTTTCTATGTCGGTGCTCTTGGCTTACGGCTGTGAACATGAATTCATGGGACCAAGAGTCTGCAGCAGAAGTACCCCATGAAGACTTACTCCCACCAACATAGCTGCAGCAGGGGGGCTTGCCATGCCTCCCTGCTTCACAACCATGACTTTCTCACTCAAAGACTGTCCATCTGTCCAGCCATTCGGCCAAGCCCAGCAGCCTCATGCTGATTTCCTTTGGAAGAGCCCCAGCTCCCAGGGTGACCTTGGTAACAGCTGGGCACATGGACGACTTCAATCCCAAACTTCCCCGTTACCAGGAAGAGTTGGCCCTGGCTATGGAAGTTTCAATAACACAGTGGCTGTTTCTGAGTAGGAGCCTTCAGTGAAGTCATCAGGATGGTTTTCTCAACAGCGTGTCTAATTTTCCTTGGCTGCCTTTTGGGGAGCTGGGCACCCAACCTAATTTGGTCTCTCCACTTTGGCTCATTCCTAGACTTCTATGCCATAAATCTGAGCTCCCCTCAGTGCCTGATCCCACCAGCAGGCAGACAATTCAGAATTAGCTGTCGTCATGGTTGTCTAAACTGACAGGCAGGGAAACTGAGGCACAGCAGGCCACAGGGCCTTGTCCCGCCTCCCACAGTGACCCAGCAGCACAGCTGCCAGCAAGGCCCAGGATTCTGGCTGGGACTTTAACTATAGCTCTATGGCAGGCCAGGGGCCATGTGAATGGTTTCAAAGCTTTTACTGGGCTCCACTTGGCTCCAGATCCCAGAACTGTGCAATGGGATTCTGATGGGAATGTTGTGGGGTGAGAAGCATGCACACTCTAGTGTGAATGTGTGTGTGTGTATGTGGGGGGGAGCTTGATGGTGCTGTTTGAAATCCTTTCATGCCTTGAATTTGAGAAGCACCAGAGTTTAGAAAAAACAGAGAACACAAAAAACAATGGTGATGAGAGAGGACTCTTCCTAAAGCCATGGCGCAGGCTGTGGGCAAACGCCTTTCTTTCTTCACCCAGAACCCCTGCCCTCAGGCACAGTGGACTAGCTGGCTGGGCTAGTTTGGCCAGGCCAAGGCCAAGATTGGACTCCTGATTGCAAACCCTCTTGCAGCCTCAGGCCTTCTGGGTGCAGCCTAGTGTTCTGAGAGGGGTGTGAGGGAGGCAAATGGGGCTCTTGGGTTTCAGACAATTTCTAGTTGCCTCAGGGGACCTACATATTTCCTATGTAAATTTCAGTCTGTTCAAAATTAGACTTCTCTTCTTTGCCTATTTCCTGAGAGATTAAAAATAGAGAATTCAGATTAATCTGGGAGTCTCTGAGATCAGGGTTCCCCATTTCTGTAAGTATGAAATACCAAGTAATCTCATCCATGGTTGCAGGCCAAGTGGGCTCTGTGTGAAGGAGTTTTAAGTTGCACTCATTCTCAAAGATTAAGATTCTGACTAGACCCCAGCAAGGATATCTTTTCAATTTCAACTAAAATAGAAGAGATCAGCACTGTTGAGGCCCCAAACCCTTGGTGTCCTTCAGCTTTCTTGATGAGCTCAAGTTGCAGGCTCTGCCAGTCCATATAATCACTGTGTTCGTAACGGGGAAAAAGAGGTGGGCCATCATCTCTCTTCTGAGCATATTCTTCAGGTTTCATGGCTGGTAGCTGATGATACCAGGTCAAAGCCTCTGATGATACTTGTTCATGGGGAAAAAAAAAAAAAAACAAAGAAAGAAACATAGAGACCCAGGTTGGACATCCTGGTATAGGTCAATAACCATAGCACTCAGGGGGCAAAGGCCGGAAGACAGGTAGTTGGAGGCCAGCCTGGGATACATAGTGAGTTGAGGCTAGGCTGGACTGCGTAATGAGATCCTGTCTCAAACCAAACAAACAGATGAATGGAAAAAGGAAATGTGCTATATGCGCACAGTGGAGTTTTGGCTGAAAAGAAAAATGAAATTATGTCATTTGCTACAAAATGAATAGAATAGGAGTTTACCACCCCCCACATACCTAAATACTATTATGTGAGTAAACCCCAATGATACACGTGTATGAAAATGTCACAGCAAAATCCATTATTTTGTATAGCAACAAAAATTAAAAATAACGTTGAGACACAAAAATCTGAACAAAACAGTGGTTCTGATCACTGGAGGACTTTGATGAAGATACTGGAGAGAAAGTAGATTACATTAGTGGTGGACATTTGCGATAGAAGGCATTTAACTCACAGTGGAAGGG
>CAJQZJ010032322.1:5834076-5865798 GCA_907164525.1 Lophiomys imhausi
AAGGAAGGAAGGAAGGAAGGAAGGAAGGAAGGAAGGAAGGAAGGAAGAAAGAAAGAGTAGAGGTTTGAGGAGTCTGTCTTCCATCAGCTAGCAGAAGCAGAAAGTAATAAAACCACTGACTGGTGGGTTGGGACCTAGGCTCCTTTCTGCATCCTTGGCACCGGGCTGTTGAGAGCTCGCTTCATGAGTGACTTCTGCTGTGGGCTGGAGTGCCCCCGGTAGGCTGAGGCTGGGTAGAGACTGTAAACAGAGAAAGAATTGCAAGTGAGAGGGGACCAAGCCAGGATGGATGAGCTCTGCGCATCTCTCCCTCCCCCTTGCCTTCATTCTTCTCCCACCTGCATGGGTTTGCAATCCATCCGCTGTCCTCACATGCTGTTCCCCCTATCAGATGATGAAAACGGAGATTGGTCTTAAAGAAAGAAAGGAAAGAAAGAAGGAGCTTTCTTTCCCCTTCCTTGTCTATTTGAGCCCCCTTCCCTCCCCCATCACCATGTGTTTCTCAAATCTGGGACGGGTCCAAGTCCTAAATGTGTTGGAAAGTGTATCCCTGAGCAGCTGTGAACCTGCTCAGGCTGCAGTGGCCCAGGGTGAATGAGAAACCAGGAGATAGGCTGCTAACACTGCAGCCCCTGTTCTTGCATGGGGAGCAAGATCACAATCAACATCACACACACACACACACACACACACACACACTTTGCCTCCCCATGCCTTCTGCCCACTTTGCCCACCCAAGCATTTCCTAGTAAGCCCAAGGTAATAATGACTGGCCCACCTGGCAGCCTCTTCCCTAGCCTCCTCCCCTTTCACTTCAACTTAGCTGGGAAGGCTGGGAGGGAGCTGAAAGGAGGGATAAGTGTTTGCCTCCTGCAGCCAAATGGAGTAGCTTTGTCTCCTGACTTCCCGCTGAGCTTGGGGGAGTGGGGGAGGGATCCTGAAAGATAGTTGGATGCACAGCCAAGGGAGCTTTGATGGAGCCTGAGAAGGTTTTGGAAAGCCTATTTGCAGGAAGCAGACATCCTGGAAAAAAAAAAAAAAAAAAAAAAAAGACCTTGCAGGCAAATTTTGAAGCAGGCCTGGTTGTGGAGTTGGCAGCAGCTCAAGGCCGCGGTGGAGTCAGGGGGCCTTCCATCAGGCCTGATTACAACCACTCACGAGCCTTGCCAACTGCAGGCATTGCATGCCAAGTCCCCACGGGGGTCTGAGCCACCCACTGAAACAGCCATATTCACTCCTACCACATCCTCCTAGGCTGAGAGCAGGAGGTCTCTTCTATCACAAATATGTAAACTGAGGCTCAGACTGCTATGGGTTGGCAAATCTAACGGCTCTTTTTTTTTTTTTTTGGTTTTTCGAGACAAGGTTTCTCTGTGTAGCCCTGGCTGTCCTGGACTCACTTTGTAGACCAGGCTGGCCTTGAACTCGCAAAGATCCGCCTGCCTCTGCCTCCCAAGTGCTGGGATTAAAGGCGTGCGCCACCACTGCCCGGCTAATCTAACGGTTCTTTAACTAAGTTTCTCATGGGAGGGTTCTGCCGACCTGGTGCCCTCCAATCAGCTGGTTGTAAAGCAAGCAGGAGGCAAGATGAGCATAAATACTCCCTAGTAGAGACTCTCAGAGTCCACTCTTGCTAGATAAGGTGGGCATAACCCAGACTCTAGAACAGGATCTTTGTGTGAAGGCTAACCACCAAGATTCTATCAATCTTGGAGTCTCTTCCAGCTTTATTCTGTCTCCTTCCTCACACCCACTGGGCCTGAGTTATGTGGTTTCTATTTCTACACTGGCCCTCAACTATTGTCTCCTACTCCCTCACTTCAAGCACACGTAGCTTCTTTCTGAATTATCTCCTCCTATTCCCCACCTCCACGTTAACAGATCAAAACTGCATAAGTTCTTCCCATTCCTCAGCTTAAGAGTGTTTCTTACCCCTGGGATCCCAGAAGCATCCTTGGTCATACAAGGATGACCCTAGATCATCTTTCTTTCTATCAGATGGCCCATGTCAAGCAGTTGACCCATTCTGTGGCACCCTAGTGCTTTTGCTCATCCCTCTGACACTGTCACCATGTGGGAAACGTGTCCATCTTGCAGAACATGACTCAAATGCCTCGGACTCCGGGGCCATCACCTGGCCTCTGCTGTAGCTCTGAAACCTGTGGGTGATTTTGTCTTCAAGGGACATTTAACCGTATGTGGAGACACCTTTGGTTATCACAACTTGCGTGTGTATTATTGGCATCTAGTGAATAGAGGGCAGGGGTGCTGCTGAGCTTACATGGGGCAACCCCTCCCAAAACTACATGACTCCAGATGTTAATTATGATGAGCCCTGGAATAGTTGCTTGTCTCTTGGATTCCTGCTGGTTCCTTTCAGTGTCCAATGTTTGGCCTAAAGAGTTGTCCAATAATATTTGTGGAACAAGCAAGTGATCAGACTGACTTAATAGTTCTATATTCTCTCACTATAGGACTGGTTCTCTTTGAGAGCATCAAATTAGGTCTTAAATTCACTATTGTGCACAAGCATATTGAAAAAGATGGAATAAAATATGCACTTGACCCGAATGCTTTGTTTTTGGGGTAGAAAAAGACCAATATCATTAGAATATAGCTCAAATTGGGCGTGAACATATACCACTTCTTTTGAAAGTAGGGATCTTTGACCAAGCTTCAGGGATATTGCTCCCATATATCCTTGCAGCAGGAACCAAACCCTTATTGGCTCAGAGGGAGCAAAGGCCCCACACAGCATTCTACATGAGACGAGGCCAACTTGGAGGCTGTACAGAGAGAATCATGAAAATGAGTAAGCTCCGGACACTTCTTCTGATGAAGAAAGGCAAAAAGAATTATATTACTTAACTCAAAGGAGCTGGTGGTTACAAGTGTGCTCCAACCACTGTCATCCAGGAACGAGGCGGTCAAGAGGAGAGAGCTATCAGCCACTCTTTGACACCAAGAACTTAAGAGTCAGAAATAGACAAGGAAGTCCACTGGCCTATGGACCAAGTAAGTATGTGTGGAGTTGAGCACACATCAGGGAAGCTGATTGACAGGGGTCCTAGAGGGACCCAATGTCTCTTGCCTCTTCCTTAGATTATATCCCTACCCTGCTGCTTGCACCATTAGAGGGCTAGGGACTGGGCTCTCAGGCTTTGGACCTTAATTCTAGAACTTTCCTTTGAACTGGAAAAGCAGGAAAGACTAATGATTCTGGGAGGCAGAGGGGAAGAGTATCAGGGAGGGGAAAAAAAAAGGTGAGACAGAGGAGAAAGGAAAGCCAGAGCAAAGAGGCAGCTGGAACCACATCAGGAAAATGTCGAGGCCGGCTGGCGAGCCAGCATCTGGAAAACAGACTGGGGGCTATATTTAGACTGCCATGACTTGCAATAATTTGTGTGAGGGGGGAAAGAGGAAAATGTGAAGTTGGCGTTGTCCTTTTGGGGAGGGAATGAGTTATAAAAAAGGAACGGCTGGAAGGGGCAAGCTGTACGTGAGGCCTTGGCCCCTGGCCTCTAGGAAAGGGTTGTCTGAGCAGCACAGCCTGTCAGGAGTGAGGGATGGTGTTTACTGAGCCTAATCCAGCTCATGCCCCAGCCCAAGACATGCCCTATGCTCCCCACCAAGAATGTGGGGTGCATTCCTGGTTATGCCAGGCAGCTTGTCTCCCACAGCACCCAGATGCTTCCGGTATGGTGCGTGGTGCTCTCCGTGCGGGGAGTGGTCCAGGCAGGGCCCTGGGTGGGGGTCTCACTGGAACAGCACTCTGTAAATTCTAGGAATGTGTATACATCACTGAGGCCTTTCTCCAGCTGGATTATAAATAGAGGATTAGTTCAAAGGCAGGCAGCTTTTTAAGGAGACCGTGCCAAGCAAAGCCTGCAAACCAAATACAGTAAAACCTTCTTAAGCCCCTGTTGGTTGATTCCAAATAGCATATAAGTCAAAGTCATAGTGTTTTCCTGGCTGACTAGGTGTGTAGCTGTCCTTTAGGAAGTGTCCTAGTGGGTCTGCATAAAGCAATGGTGAAACCTGTCCTCTAGAGCGGCACACATCACTTTAGATGGCAGACCACTTAGCTTGCAGTATGTCTTTGCAAATAACATGGTTTCAAAACACAATCATTTTGGATCAAACTTTTTCTTTAAAAATGTTATATATGTAATAGATTTTAGTATGGAATGTTCTGGGGGTTTTTGTTTTGTTTCGAGACAGGTGTATCCTTGGCTGTCCTGGACTCACTTTGTAGACCAGGCTGGCCTCGAACTCACAAAGATCCGCCTGTGTTTTGTTTTTTGAGACAGGGTTTTTCTGTGTAACAGAACCCTGGCTGTCCTGGACTTGTTTTGTAGACCAGGCTGGCCTTGAACTCACAGAGATTTGCCTGCCTCTGCCTCCCAAGTGCTGGGATTAAAGGCATGTGCCACCACACCTGGCTGTCATGGGTCTTTTTTTATATTAAAAATATTTATTTAAGAGCCAGGTGGCAGTGGCACACGCCTTTAATCCCAGCACTAAGGAGGCAGTGGCAGACAGATCTCTGTGAGTTCGAGGCCAGCCTGGTCTACAGAGTGAGTTCCAGGACAGCCAGGGCTGTTATACAGAGAGAAATCCTGTCTTGAAAAACAAAACAAAACAAAAATATTTATTTAATTTTGAATTGTGTGTATATGTGTGTGTCTATGTGCGGGGGTGTTCATGAGAGTAAGTACCAGTGGAAGCCAAAAGCACCAGACACCCCTGAAGCTGGAGTTACAGGCAGTTGTGACCTACCAATGTGGGTGTCAGGAATTGAACTTAGGTTCTCTGGAACAGCAGTATATGGCCCTTCTTTATTTCTTTTTTAAAAACCATTTTCTTATCTCTTCTTTTGTAAACCAGCAGTTAATCTTTCCCTTGATATCAAAGAAAATGTTATATCACCTGCAGCAACCTTGCAACCCATTGAGAAACCATCTATGCAAACTTGTTAAGCTTCTGTGTGTCCAAAAAGGTATGGAGGAGGAGGAGGATGCATCATGAGTAAGGAACCCAGGCTACCCTATTCCAAAGGGCTCAGTCAGTCTTAAAGGGCCAGAGACCATTCAGCCTTCCAGGGGCACAACTGCTTTGGTTGTATGATTCTTTTTTTTTTTTTTTTTTAATGTTTTAACATACCTTTATTATTGATTGATGTTTATGATATCAACTGTTAGCCAATGTTTTCTTTTCTTTTAATTCACAGGGATATGAAGTGCATTCTAATTAGAAGCTATTGTATCTCTGTACACATTTCTTTAACCATGTTACATATGTTTTGTACAGAGTAATAGTCACTTAAGAAAATATATTTTATTTTATTTATTTTTTAAAATAAATTTATTTATTTGTTGCTTCAGGTTATGGTTGTATGATTCTTTAAACACTCCAGTATGGGCTTAGGTGGAGACATTTGTCTGCTTAGACAACTCTTGGCTCATCTCCAAGCTCTGGACTGATTTTAGATAGTGAGGTATGTGGGTAGCTGTGTTCTGGATAGAGGAAACTTTCTCCTGAGTTTAAGTTTTTATTCACCAAATCTTTGAATTTGAAGTCATTGAGGTTTTTGTTCGTTCGTTTGTTTGTTTTTTCTCCTAAACTTAATCGTGTCAGTGGTAAAGGTAAATTGGCTCAGAAGAAAACATAGAAACTGGATATTTAAGGTAGAAGAACATAGGCTAAATCAATGCAGAGAGGCCAGAGGTGTTTAGATTATTCTTTGGTGTCCTCTGGTGAGTGTGATCAGAATCAGTGCTTTGTACAGTACTCAACCAGCCAACCTCTCATCAGCAAAGACCAGACATGATTGATAGAGAAATTAGACTAGGAGGAGAGGAATGGTTACACTGCATACCAGTGTTTCTCAGCCTTCCTGATGCTGGAACCCTTTAATACAATTCCTTACTTTGTGGTGACCCCCAGCCATAAAATTGTTTTCATTGCTACTCCATAACTGTAATTTTGTTACTCTTATGAATCCTAATGTAAATATCTGATATTCAGGATATCTGATATGTGGGTCCCCAGAAGGGTCTTGACCCACAGGTTGAGAACCTCTGCTCTTTATGCTCCAACGCTAAGAAACAAAGAAGTGAGTCTCAGAAGTCTTGCAGCCCAGTCCCAGCCTAAGGCAGCTACATCAGCATGCCTTAAAGAGACAGGAATCTCACGGGATTTCAGAGGTTGTTCTGAGAGGGGTTCTGACAGCGTGTTCCTGTCTAAAAGTTCAGAATCAGACTTATTTTGTTCTCATATGGTGTCATGTTAAGACACTGGCTGGCCTCCTTGCTGAAGATGTCTATCATGGCTAGTCTGCTCACATACTCACCCAACCTGTTCTTATAACACCACACAGGCATGATCTTGAGCACACGCCTCCCTTCCCTTCTTCGTGTATGATTGGGTCAGGATACTTGAAGGTGACCCATTCATTGGCTAGCCAGCAATCATCAGTGACTGACGCAGCTTTACATTGAAAAATAAGCAATGAACCTATGCAGGGGACTCTAGAATTGAAATGAAAGAATGGGCCTGAGGGCCACAGACACCGAAACTAGGAAGACTTGCGGAGGATGGAGTGGGGTCCTTCTGGAAGCTGACCTTACAGTGAAGGGACAACTGGCAGTGAGGCATAAAGGACAGAAAACAGAGCAGACATTTAGTGAGGGACCCTGTGAGAGCAAAGATCCCTGCAACTTGTCTTTTCCTGTGAGTCCCACTTAGACTCATGTTCCTAGCCCTGAAAGACTTAACAGTCGGCTTGAGTGGGTCTCTTCTACTGGAACAAAACTGCCATGTTCTCTATAAAGCAGTTGCTATAATCCTCAGAACGCAAAGCTAGATCCATCAGAATACGTCCTTCTCTAGTCTAAGGAGTAATTTCTTTAACATTTTCCTCCAAGGACCCTCTTACCAAGGCCTTAATCCTGCTGTTCTCTGATCCAGAACCCTGCCTTTCTCCCCCTGAATGCTCTTTGGCATTTTTTCAGCTTAATCTCACTGATTGAAAGTGATTTTCTGATCTTGGAGGGCATTTTGCATCATGTGTATTCAAATTTAAACACTTATTGATGATTTTTTAAAAAAGTATTTACTTTTATTTTATGTACATTATGTACATCTAGAGGTCCACGCTCTACCTGTTCTGTTGCAATGCCTGGTACCAGGGTTGCCCCTGGAGACCTCCAGGGCTGACTTTGGCGCACAGTTTCCTGGTCATCGATCCTAGGACTGTGGTAGGTTTTCTAATGGCAGAGCCGCCTGGTGACTGACACACAGATCTGCTTCTGCCCTAACCTGATATTCTCCCAGGGGCGTCACTGTCAGGAAATGTCAATGCAGGAAGGGGCTTGCCTGTAAGCTAGCCCAACCCTGTCATTTTAGCAATGAGGAACCTGAGTCCCAGACAGAATACATAACTTATTCAAGGTTAGACAAAGCTGAATAACTTGTCCAGCACCCTGCCTTTCTCCCTCTGAATGCTCTTTGGCATTTTTTTCAGCTTAATCTCACTGATTGAAAGTGGTTTTCTGATCTTGGAGGGCATTTTGCATCATGTGTATTCAAATTTAAACACTTATTGGTGATTTTTTAAAAAATTATTTATTTTTATTTTATGTACATTAGTGTTTTGCCTTCATGCATGTCTGTGTGAGGGTCTCAGATCCCCTGGAACAGCTATGAGCTGCCATGTGAGTGCTGGGAATTGAACTGGGGTCCTCTGGAAGAAAAACCAATGCTCCTAACCACTGAGCAATCTCTCCAGCCCCCTTATCGGTGATTTTCTATGGTTGACAGACAAGACTGTGTGAGCTCAGAAGGCTGAGGCCGGAGACTGCTTGGGTGCAGAATTTTTGGCATCAGTCTGGGAAGTACAGACAAGCCTACTCTCTTAAAACAAAACAGAAGCAATGTGCAGTTATTCTACAGAATTCTGAGTATGCTTAAGATAGAATGAAGCCACAGTATTTTGTTAAATGCAGTGAATCCCAATGGAGCCTCATCTGATAGTTACTGTAACAAGGCTCAAAAAGACTAAATGATATCAATAAGATCATAAACAAAAGAAAATGAATTTGGTTTTTGGGTTTTTTTTTGTTTTTTTTGTTTTTAGTTTTTCGAGACAAGGTCTCACAATGTAGCTCTGGCTGTCCTGGAACTCACTATGTACACCAGGCCGAACTCACAGAGATCCACCTGCCTCTGCCTCCCAACTGCTGGGATTAAAGGCGTGTGCCACCATAGCAGGCTTGTTTTCTTTTTTCTCTCTCTCCCCATCTTTCTCTTTAATGTGTAAGACTAAAGAGGTACCTTGTGGCATTGAAAAGGAATTGTTATTTGAACAAAGCTGAGACACATTAGAGATTTGAAGGGAAAGGTGAATTTAGAATCTTACTGTGCACCATTTCTGGAGACCTCTTATGGTTTAATGAGACAAATGCAAATACATTAAAAAGGGGGCGGGGAAGAGATGGCTCAGTGGTTAAGATGGCTCAGTGGCTGCTCTTCCAAAGGATCTGGGTTCAATTCCTAGCACCCACATGGCAGTTCACAGCTATCTGTAGCTCCAGTTTCAGGTGATCGAACACCCTTGCACAGACATACATGCAGGCAAAACACCAATGCATATAAAATAAAAATAATTTTTAAAAACCTATATAGATTCTCAAAGAAAATATAAATGAATGTCATGTTAATCTCTAAGAAAAGGATTGCAGGCTAAGAACAATGGGAGAAATTTTGAAAGACATAGGGATTGAGTACATAAAATAGTTAAATGGCTATACTTTGAAAAAATAATGTAAACCAAATTAAAAGGCAAGATAAAAAAAATCTTGGAGAAACCTTGAAGATGGTCATCAGTTTTGACTCACTTCTGGCAACTGTACCTGTGATGCGGTTGTTAGATTTAGAAAACAAAAGATAAGGTTCCCAGTTAAATGTGAATTACATACATACAATGAAGACTGTTCTTATTTTTTTAAAGGCTAAATTCACTCCAGGCAATGTTTTTGGAAATACTTATGATAAGAATTTTCTTATTGTTTATCTGAAATTCAAATTTAGCTAGGCATTCTGTGTTTTATCTGGCAACCCTTGCCTTAAAATTTTAATGTTGAGTGTTTCTAGAGATGGCTCAGTGTTTAAGAGTTCTTGCTGCTCTTGCAGAGGGCCAGAGTTTAGTTCCCAGTACCCATGTTTGACAAGCCTATAACTGTAACTCCAGCTCCAGTGCCTTTTTCTGGCTTCTTTAGACACATTTGTACACGTACACACACACACACACACACACACACACACACACACACATTCATACACACAAATTTAAAAAACAAACTTAAGAATTAAAAAGGAATTTTAATAGTAAAAGATATTTTATGCATATATTTGACCCACAGAAGATGTTTAATAAATATTTGCTGAATAGTTTAGTTACAATATAGACCCCTTACCTATAGAAATAATCTAGAAAACAGCAAAGATTTATGCACAAATCTTTGTGGAAGTTTCTTTTTTGTTTTTGAGATAGAGTCTTGCCATCTAATTCAAGCCAGCCTTGAACCCATCTTCCTCCCGCCTCAGCCTCTAAAGTGATGGGATCACAGGTTTGATATTGAAAGATAAAAAGAATGAAAACCATTGAGAGAACCATACAATGTTCTCAGGCCACAAAATGGAAGTAGGAATCAATAGCAGAAAAGTAGCTGGGAAACCCTGAAACACTTGAGGATTAAATAGCATGTTGTGAAGAAGACTAGAGTCAAAAGAAAAATCCCAAGAGAAATTTAAAGTACTCTGAACTAAATGAAAATGGAAATTCAACTTATCACAATTTGTGAGTTAAAACTGTTCAACTTTCTGAAACATATAACCAGGCAAAACTCATACAGGAAGAAATATACAAACTGATAGATGTGAAGCTATTTTGCAGATTAAATCAATAATTAATAATCTTTTAAAACAGAGGGAAAAACAGGGTCATAATGGACCATTGATAAATTTTACCAAATATTTAAGGAAAAAATTACATGAATTCTCTACAGTAATTGTTAGGAGATAGGAGAAAGGGGGAATGATACTTCCTAAGTGATCCTATGATACCAATGTCACCTAAAACCAGAAATGATACATGACAAGGAAACTGATCATTTCCCACAAACATATAGTCTAAAATATTCAGTGCAATTTCATCCAGCCAAACCCAAAAATATATAAAACTAATTACATATTAAAATCTGGTGGGACTTCTCACAGCAATGCGAAGCTGTTCAGCATTTGAAAATTAATCAAAATGGAATCCATCACTTCGACAAGCTAAGAAAAAATAAATATCATGTGATCATATCAACAGCTGACCAAAGAACATTTAGCAAATCTAGAGCTTCATCTGGGGTGTATCTTAGTTGGTAGAGTGCTTGCCTGGTATTCACAACGCCTGGGGTTCCCTCTGCAGCACCCATAAAAACAAGCCGGGGTGGAACACTGTAATCTGAGCCCTGGTGGAAGCAGGATCAACCGTTCCAGGGCATTCTTGACTGTAGCAAGTTTAGTCAGTCTGGGATATACAAGACTCCCCCAATCAACCAACCAACTAACCCACTAACCACTTATCAACAATCTAAGATTCTATCCCTGACCCCCACCTTCCAAAAAATTCAGTAAATTAGGAGGAACACAGGGGTATTTCCTCAACTTGAGACGATAGCTACAAAAAGCCATATAGCTAACATCTTACCTACTGATGAGAAACTCAAAGTTTTCTAACAAAAAGAAGGAACAAAAAAAAAAAAAATGCTCCAGCCCACTGCTTTTCAACATTGTACTAGAAGTCATAGGAAATGTAAGAAGACAAGAAAAGGAAATAGAACACATGAAGATTAGGAAGGAAGAAATAAACTTATTTTTGTTGCAGGTGACATGATTGTTCATAGAGAAAATCCAATTGAACTGACAAAGAACTAGAGCCCACTACTGATTACAAGGTTACAGGATACAAGGTTAATACAAAATTATCAACTGCCTTCCTATATACCAGCAATGAAGAAGAGGATTTGAAACCAACCCCATTAGCACAGGGCTGGCATGTGAGGTGCACATGTACACAGTAGGCATGATTATATAGTATAGTCATTTTGAGGGGGCTATATAGAATCAGTGTCATCAGACAGCCACACACACGCTGGTCATCTCCGGCAGAAGACAAGGAGAAGGACTGAGCTCTGAAGAAGTATTCTGGCCACAGAAATGGAGGTAAGGATAAGGAGTGGTGTCTCTGTGTGTGTGGAACTAGGGGGAGGAAGAGTCAGGGAAAGGAAGCAACTGGAGGGGACGGAGAAAAAACACAGCAGTGACATGGAAGACCCTATGTTCTCTTCAAGAGCAGATCCTCAGTTTGCTAACTTCCATCCACTAGGCTCTACCACTTCTGGCTTTCTTTTTTTCTATTCTTGTCTATATGTGTAGTTGAGACAGGCTGTCATGTAGCCAAGGCTGGCCTTGAACTTCTGACCCTCCTGTCTCAGCCTCCTGAATGCTGCAATCACAGGGAAGGGCTACCATACTTCTTATGCTGTGCTAGGGATCCAACTCAGGACTACTTACATGCCAGGTAAGCATTCCACCAACAGAGCTAAATTCCAACCCTAGACCCTACCTCTTAAATGGTCTACTATCTCCCGATAATGCTATAGACTAGCGTATTACACTGGCAAATTTTCATTTGGTTTTGGAAACGTGGTTGTCCCTCATCCCATTTCAAACCCAAGCATGTTTGTCTCGAAGTGTCCTCCAGTGCCCTTGTCTTAGGGTGGGCTGCTTAACTCTGTGACAACAGGGGAGGAGAAGAGCAAAACAAGCCAAGACTAAAAACGCTGTGTCCTTGAAAGCGGCTGGAAAGTAAGTTGTTTCCAACAGAGGTTTCTACTGTTTATCCCATGATATAAAAAGTGTTTGCAGTGTGAAGGGGATGTGAAGGGGAGCAGGGCTCATCCATGGAGAGGAATCTCAGTTGAGAACTGCAACTGACTGCCTCAACTTCCCCATTCAGTTTCTGTTGGGTGCTGTGAGTGCCTGATTTGATTGATGGAATTACCTCTGTCTGCTGCTATTTCTTCTTTCACATGGAAGGCTCACTTGATGGCCACTTCTGCTGCACCCAGGGCTCTCTCTGTCATGGGCTTCAGTTAATTGCCTCAGTGGGGCTTCCTCAGTTAATTTCTGCTAGATGTTTGAAAATAAAAGAACATTTAATGATGTTCTCTCTCTCTCTCTCTCTCTTTTACTTTGGCTTGTTAAATTAGTAATAGACACACTCATTAATGACCTAAAGTGCAGCTAATGTAAATCATTTTCTGGGCATTCCAAAACAGCCAAGGACCAAGCCTTCAACTTGTGATTCTTTGGGAAACATTAGATATCTAAACAACAGCACCCTTCAACCTAGCCCTCATTGCATGTAGTTGAGGCCGTATGTGAGTCCTCCCAATGGATCATCAATGTCATGAAACCTTCCTGAGAGATCCAGGAATTCTGTGCCAGATGCATGTCAGTTCCTGGGAGATCCCCACCTCTTCAATCTGAAGATGGAAAAGGTTCCTTCTCTCAGGATCCTTGCCCGAGAACTATTGCTTCATCCTCATGCCGCCAATGTTTTCTCGATTTAGATGAGGGAGAAAAATGTGTCAACTGTGCCTTGTCCCTAAGACTTGAGGGTCTGGTATGGTAGCTAGCCTCACTGGACATAATGTGGACATCTCCCTCACCTGTGCATTCTTGGGCTTTTCCATGCCTCTGGGAAGCTCTGTGCTATACCTCATTGCCAAATTAACCTTCCTTCAACAGATCTGATTGTGTGGTCATCTTCCCCTGCCCTAACCCTTCCATGGCTTCTGTTTACCTACAGACTCAATGACATGCTTTAGAGAGAGACATGGAGCCTTGGCTTCTACCTCCTACTGACTCTCCCCATTCTTGACTACTTAGAGTCCCCTAAGTAGTCAAGGGTGGAAAAGAACTATTAGCTGACATCCTAACTCGCATGCTCACACATGTGTGGACCACGTGAAGGGTTTGTAGTTGGGACTGGGGGCCTGCAAGAGGCAGATGAGCTTTTATGAGTGGGTGGGAATATGCTTGAGGATCCAGCTGAGTATTTCCACCAGGGTATTTCCACCCTACCCTCTCTTGTTTGTGTGTGTGTGTGTGTGTGTGTGTGTGTGTGTGTGTGTGTGTGTGTTTTCTCTCCTTTTCTGCCCTTGTCCTTTAAAGTCCACCGGAATCCTTCCTTTACTAAGACAGACTTTCCAGGCTCTCCAACCCCGGAGTGATTCCTCTCTGCTCACAGCCTTCCATTTGAATGTCATATGGGTCTATTAGTTGTTGCCCTGCGTAGACCTTCCGTGCTTGCATGGCCCTCTTCCATTCCCACTCAGCTGTTGGCTGAGTTCAAGCCTGGTCCTTAAATGTCCCTTACCATGCCAGGAAGATTTTAGATATAAACTGGGTGCTGGTTTCCCTCCTCCACTGCTCCTCAGTCGTCAATCTTTCTTGAGTGTGAGGCCAGGGGGAATGCAGTGTGTCTACAACCAGTCCATCCATCTCCCTCCCCCAGCACACCCAGAGGGCCAACTGCGTGACCTTTTCCATCTGTGGTTCTCTCTCTCTCTCATTTTTCTCTTCAAATGCAGGGTCCTGGAGCTTGTTCAGAAGCCTGGCCTGGCTGAGAAGGCTGCTGGGTTATATTTAGGCTAGCAGAGACTTCAATTTAGGGCTCTTTAAAAATGAAGTCCCGTTTCAGCTGGATCCTCAAGCATGTTCCCACTCACTCATTGCAAGAAGCTCATCTGCCTCCTGCAGGCCCCCAGTCTCAACTACAAACCCTTCACGTGGCCCACACATGTGTGAGCATGCGAGTTAGGATGTCAGCTAACAGTTGGCCTCCCTGCCCAGTTCTCAGAAGGATTTTTCTCCTCTCCCCAGGTCTTCCTTCACCAGTCTATTCTCTCCTTTTGGTCCCAGAGGAGTTTGTGACTTCTCTGAGGCTTTTCTCTCTCCAGCAGACAGAGTCTGACTTGTTACCAGAGAAGGTACTGCCTCCTCCAGTTTCTGCTTCCTTCCTCTACTTCTCATTCCTACACTCTAGGGTCAGAAGCAAACAAGACAAAGGGCCAAAAGCTTGAAGCAGATCATGGGGCTTGCAAGTGGGCTAGAAGGTGACATGGGGCTTCGAATGCATGTTCCCAGTGGGTGGCCTGTGTGTGCAGGTGTGTGTAAGTGAGTCCTAGCGAGGATGCATGAGAAGAGGCCCTTGTGAGTGCCAGGCCAACCCTTCCTTCTCTCTCTCTCTCTCTCTCTCTCTCTCTCTCTCTCTCTCTCTGCCGTCCCACAGCCCTGTTCTTTTCCATCCCCACTGATGAAACACTTCTTTATGTCTTATTCACATCCTGTCTTGACTACCACAATTGTCTCCTTGCTGGGCCCACATGTCTCTCGTCACCAATGGGATCCAAATGTTGCTGACAAAATAACCTCACTGCCTTTGTTGCTGCAATCACATTCCTCCTCTTTTCAAATTCTTCTGCCTCCCTTTACTAGGGGAATCACACACAGGCCACCATCTCTCACGGCCTCCCTGCCAACCCCGCCCCCTCCCCCCCCCCCCCTACCTTTTCTCTCATCCTCTTGCTGCTCTGACAGCACAGTGCCTTTCAGTATGCGGGCAACATCCCCAGTGTTGTTTCTTCAGCCAGAAAATGCACATCAGTAGTGGCAGGGTTGATCCTGGACACTGGGGTGGCAGCAAGAACCAAAGCTGAGGGCAGAAGTCAACACAAACAAAACAGTAGCATCAAGAATCAGAAACACTTGAAGAAAAAGGAAGCAGAGAGGGGCTAGCGAGCCCCTCGTACATGGGTAGTCTGGGAAGGTCTCTCTACAGCCTGGGACCTTGTCTCCACTTTCCTTTGCTTTGGGGCTCAGGGCTGGCACCTGGGACGGAGCTCAGTCCTCTTTCTCTCTTTGTTTCTTTTGTGTGTATCTGGATTGTAAGGTCAGAGAGGCAGTGGCCTAGCTCTGCTTCATCCAGAGACCCATTACATTCTCAATTTACCCAAGACTCCCTAGGACAGGCCGGAAGAAACCAAGTGCACACACCTTCCCCCATTCCCACTTCCTGTGCAGAACACCAGTCAGTGGTCATTTAGATGTGATTACATATGGCTGGCTAGTGGGTACTCTGCCTGAGTTTCCTGTCTACATCTGGTGTCTCCCCTCTAAATCAGAGAGCACCTACACGCAGCAGTGACCCATGGCTGGTGCCGCCTACTCACATAGGCCCCGCTCTTCCTACAGAAGAATCCATGGCACGCTGCTTGGTGACATGGACACCATCCCTTACTTTCAAACAAGACAGAAACAAAAGCACCCAGTGGTGGAGGCTTCAGTGAATATCACATTAGCACATGAAATAACTAACCCGTAATTGGTAATAATAAAGGCTGTCACCACTCTGAAAAACCACTGTTGTGTGTATGTGCTTTCCTTCTAAGAGGAGAAGGGGCAGGAGTGCAGCCAGATGTGGACAGCGGCAAGTTTAGGCTGAGAAGAAAGTGTGAGTGTGGCTCATGGCCCCACAAGAGCTCTCTCTGGCAGCCAGCTGCCCACACAGGGTCCTTTCTCTAGGTTTCTCAGTGTAGTCTAGTTCAGGTCTGCCTTGACCACAGTGCGATCATTGTTACCCACAGGGAGCTGATGGACACAATAAATAGGCATGCCATACAAAAATGTACAAAAAGTGCACATAAACTATTTTGCAATTTTTAAAATTTCAGTTGCAGGTTGAAATAGTATTTTGAGGTCAAATAAAATGTATTGATTATTAATTATAGCAAGCACATATGATAGAAATAAAATATTACAAATGTATTATTTGGAAGAGATTTTTATGTATTTTGTGTATGTGCCTGCCCAAGAATGTGTGCACACACATAGAAATCAGAAGTTGACTTTTGATGTCTTCCTCAGTTGCTCACCATGTTATATTTAAGTTAAAAAATAGTATAAGAGCTGGAGAGATGGCTCAGTGGTTAAGAACATTAACTGTTCTTCCAGAGGACCTGAGTTCAATTCCCAGCACCCACATGGTGACTCACAACCATTTGTAACTACAGCTTCAGGGGATGAGACACCCTCTTCTGGCCTCTGCAGACACCAAGCATGCACATGGTGTGTACATGCAGGCAAACCATCCACACACATAAAAACAAAACAAACAAATGAGTGTGTGTGGTGTGTGTGCATGTGCATGTGTGTATGTGTGTGTGTGTGCATATAGGTGCCCACAAAGGCCAGAAGAGATCATTGCATCTTCTGAAACTGGAGTTACAGGCCATTTGAGCTGAACTCAGGTCCTCTAGAAATAGTACATGCTCTCAACTGCCGAGCTACCTCTCTAGAGTGCCTTCACTTTTAATTTTGAGACAGGGTCTCTCCTTGAACCTGGAGCTCACTGATTGGACTGGATGGGCTGTCTCTACCTCCACAGCACAGGGTAACAGACCATCCATGCCATGTGTGGCTTCTGTGTACTTATGTTTGCATGGCAAACACTTAGGAAACATCTTCCCAATCCTGAAGATAAATTCTTAAAAGTTTATTTTACCTGTTTATTTTTTCATTCTCATGTGGCAAGCTTGTCATTGGGGTTTGCTTGATTTACATTTTTATCAATAGCTTCCCATCTGAGTATCAGAACTCTAGCTTAGAAACAATGGTGAGAAGCTGTTGCACTATGTTTGGGGGTCATGTTGTCCAGAACTCCCTCTCCTGTGTAAAGCATGCAAAAGACAGAGCTTCCTAGGAGAAATAAGGGCCATTCTGGGGAAAGGAGGTGGGGGATACAGAGGCCAGGGATGTAGGAGGAGTCCCACCCCTTAACTAGCCTTGTCTGGCTCATCTGTGATAGGATCAGATCGCCCATTCATCTGAAATTGCAAGGAGGCCCCCATTCAATCGCCCTAAGTGGAATCTGATCTTTATCTTGGGATAAACATTCCAAATGGAAGGTGAGTGCTATGAGATAAGGGAGATAAGGAAACCATATGGCCCTGTCACTGGAGGCTCCCCGGGGCTTATTCCTATAAGAATTAATGAGTCTGAAGGGGGATCGTCATAAAGTCCTGTCTCTTGACAAGGCAGAAGGCTCCCAAACCCCCATGTGGTCCACACTGTCCACAGACATAGAAAACTAGACCTCAGACTTTGTTACTCCAGCTCTGCGATCTCAGTGGGGACCTCCTGCCTATTCTGCCTTCCTTTCATTTCAGAAGGTTCAGTATTACCAATACTTATACTGGCTGAATATCCCAAGCCTGGGACCCACCTTGATGACCCCCCCCCCCCATTCATGGCTCTGACAAGTAGTGTCTGCCAGGATTGTATGGGAGGGGTGTTTTCCTGGTTGAGATTGAGGTTTTCCTCTGGGTCTGTTGGGACCTGGAGACACATGAAAGCCTGAAATCTTCCAGGCATAGGGGAGGGCAGGTAATATGAACCCCCAAGGGAAAAGGATGTGGGGCAGAGGAGAGGGGTGGGGGAGAAGGTTGGCTTGTGAGCATGTTCTCTGTCCCTGGTATTGACAGGCACTCACTCCTTCATTCCTTTGGTGTTATTGCTCCTGCACATTTGTTCTGACCCACATCTAGGTCCCCAAGTAAATGCTCCCAGCATTGGGGCAGCTTATGAATGGCGATACAGTAACCAATAATAATAGGAAGAATAGCTCATAGAGACTGAGGGCTACTTAATCTCAGTGCTCTACTTTTGGTTATCTCAAGTCCTCATAGCTCTACAGAGTAAGTAAAATTTTATCAAGAAGGGAAACTGAGGCTCAGATAGGCTGGATAAATCCCCTGAGTCTGCATACTCAGTAAGAACTGCAGCCAGGAATCAAACCTTAGACCCACGATCTTGATGCAGAGAGGGGCCCGGCACTCAAGTATTATTTCCTGTCTTCAACAGCCTTGGTCAGTGGTGTGTAATCACAAAGCAGTCACCCAGACTCTCCTAGCCCTCATGTTGGACAGTCCCAAGTTAATGTGGGCAGTTGTGCCTGGCTGCCAAGCAAGCTAGTCTGAGCTGAACTTCACTTGCTGAATAACCCGAGCCAACCGCTGTCCAAACAGTCCTGGCCAGGAAGAGGCAAACCTCTGGACCCCAGTCCCAGCACATGGCAGGGGAAATGGGAAGGGACCGAGGAGGGGGCTCGGGGTGCAGGAGTTCCAGCCTTGGGTTTCCCTGCTTCAGGCTTGCCCTGGCTGATGGTCTTGGTTTCAGGCTTCTCTGTGCTCAGAGCACTTCTAAACATTTGGAGAAAAACAAGAAAGTGAACAATAGGCGCTTGTGGACTAGAGAGCAGGACTGACTTCCCCCTGGGACTCCAGCGCTGTTCATAAGCTGCCCCAGCTGCACTCTCACGGTTGGGATGTCACCAGGGCCTGACTGAATTACAGCCTTGTCCTCCATGGGGCCTGCTACTGACTCTTTCATACCCAGGGAATGCAAATGTTGGTAGGGGGAGCTGGGGTTGGGCAGAAAGGAAAGCATGTTTTCTTGCCTGGAATTTGGGAAATCAGACTAAAAGGACACACACACACACACACACACACACACACACACGCACGCACGCACGCACGCACGCACGCACGCACCCCTGAGACTTGGCATGTCATCCCTGACAGATGTGTCCTGATCAGAGATGTTTGCCCCACGGGAAAAGAATCAGCTGTCTACCGAGTGGATTCTGGGCATAGCCCCAGGGAGCTTAGAGTCCATGGGACTTGGAGAGCAGAAATAGCTAAAGTGTGCCAGAACAGGTCCAGCAGGAGGTGGTAGCACAAATACCCCGTTGGTTATAGCACAAAGTGGAAGGTGGGCCAAAGGTGGCTCCTCTGAGCTTGCCCCTCCCCGCCACAGTCCAGGGCAACAGAGACGGAGTTGTAGACAAAACATCAGGATTAGAAAAGAGAAATACAAAATCGAGCTCAGACCCTCTCCTTAGCTGGGGCCGACGAGTGACACGGTCAATATCCAGTAGGGCTAAGTCTCCTTGTCAAGAGTTACTCACCTATGTTCCCAGGACTGGAGGCAGCTTTCAGCAGTGTTCTGTCTAGGTGACTGAAATGGCTGTTCAGACATCACATCATGGTCTCAGGAGGGTAAACAGTCCTTATAACTAATTTGACCACCCTCCCTGAGCAATGTTTGGGATCTGAGAGCACTTCTGGGTTGTTT
Organism: Lophiomys imhausi; assembly: GCA_907164525.1. Lineage (NCBI taxonomy): Eukaryota > Metazoa > Chordata > Mammalia > Rodentia > Muridae > Lophiomys > Lophiomys imhausi. Next base: position 5,853,388 of record CAJQZJ010032322.1, read on the forward strand.
GTGCCAGAGGAGAGTGGGGAGGAATTTAGCAGGAAGCCCGTGGTTGGAGGACAGTGGATTTACTTACTGACAGGATTTCTGAAGGACCATCCAGGGGATGTGAAGAGGGCTGTTGTAAAGGCTGGGCCTGCAGAAGTGAGAGTGGGTAAGAAGAGTCCCAAGAAGGACATTGGTAGCAAAGTGGGGGGACTCAGAACAAATGGGTTGACTTCTGAAGAGTAAAGGCAAGTTCTTAGTGTCTAAGAACTTCAAAAGGCCTGTTAGGGCCTACTAGATCAATGGTTCTCAACCTGTGGGCAGAGACCCCCTTTGGGAGTTGAACAACCCTTTCCCAAGGGTCACCTAAGATCATCAAAAAACACATATATTTATATTATGATTTGTAACAGTAGCAAAATTAAAATTGTGAAGCAGCAAGGAAAATAATCTTATGGTGGGGGGGTCATCACAACATGAGGAACTATATTAAAGGGTCGCCACATTAGGGAGGTTGAGAACAACTGCACTAGGTAAATGGGGTGTGCTGGGAGCCCTCTCTTCCTTCCTGCTCTCCTCCACTTACGGCATACCTACGGAACTGATTGAAGGCCAATAGGAAATCTTTCCTGCTGCATTCTCATAGGCAAGGTAGTGATGGCAACATGGTGTGGAGAGGATAGGGTGACAAGGTACCCTGAGGACATGCAGAGTTCAGGTGGACACTGGGTAAGGGAGTCAAAAGCCTGGGCTGAGCCCCCAAGAGGAGGCCATGATCAGTCAGTTAACTGAGGCAGAGGAAGCAGAGCAGGGAAAACCTGCTGAGTGGTGTCCCTGCCCTGAGAAGGGACAATGACCACACATGGAGCTAGTGCCCAAAGAGAAGAAGGTATATCAGATATTCTTTTTCCTGTATCCCTCCCCTCTGCTGCCCCCAATACTTTTAGAGACAGCATTTTTTTCTTTTTGTATTTTATTTTTTACAAGCATGAGTGTTTTATCTGCATGTATGTATGGACACTGTGTGAGTGCCTGTGGGGGTGAGGAGGGTCCTCTGGAATTAGAGTAATCGACGGCTGTAAGTTGTCACAGGGCTGCTGGGAACCCAACCCGGATCCTTTGCAAGAACAGCAGTGTTTTTTGTTTGTTTGTTTTTTCGAGACAGGGTTTCTCTGTGTATTCCTGGTTGGCCTGGACTCACTTTGTAGACCAGGCTAGCCTTGAATTCACAGAGATCCGCTGCCTCCGCCTCCCTAGTGCTGGGATTAAAGGCGTGCGCCACCACGCTCGCTCGGCAACAGCAGTGCTCTTAACTACTGAGACTCTGCTTCCGCAGTGAGACAGTATATTTATGTAGCCGAGGCTGACCTCAAACTCATTCTCCTGCCTCTGCCTTAGGAGTGCTGAGATTAGCAGAACGCATTTCCACACCTTGCTCTTTCTTACTCTTTGCTTTTGACTCATGATTTTCTATTTGTTGGGCCTATGGGATCGTGAGGCTTTGTCTCTTGCTAGCTAGGGTGCTGGGCTGAGTCCCACAGAGGCTGCGTCTCTAGGCTCCCCGCTCTTCTCATAGTCAATGCTCTCCTGAAAGTACAGTCAGCTAACATGCAGGCGGCAAGCAAGCAGCCTACATGCGTGTTTGAAGGGCACACTCTGTTCCTAGGAAGCAAAACAACATTACCACTGCATTTCTTGAATGGAAGTCTCCCAATATCTTTTCCACCAAGTGTCCCAAAACTTCTATTAAATCAACGAAGCCTTAGAATTGAGTGAATAAAGCAAATGCCTAATTTTACTCGCCTTTGAGACAAAATGTTTGACCGTGTATGTACATAGTTTCATGTGGGCTTTCCAAGTGTATTCTTTCCCCTCAGGACTGAACACACAGATGTCTGGCTTCAATCAAGTGAGCATCTGAATTAGGCTAAATATTCCCCACGTTTGGCATGCCTAATGACTTCCATCTTTGTTTAAATTACATTAGGTTTGTGAGACCTGTCCTCCTTATCACCAACATCAGCACTTCAATTTTCCATTTCCATTCATTCTTATGAAAGATTTAAGGTCAAAATGCAAGAACATATTCAAAGACTTGCACAAACACCACTGAGCAGTTAGCAGGTTATACTGCAGAAACGGAACTTGTTGCCTGGAAGGATGCAGCACCTTGGGTGCCTCAAGAGCTGGTTCCTGGCCAACCTGGGACAGCCTGAACCCAGGATTTGGCTCAAGCACTTGGGATGGTGTTATGTAAGTCAAGGGAAAAATGTATACCATTTCCAGACTCAGAGGTCGGAGCCAAAGGCCACCTAGAATGACCTCATCCTCTGAAGTTCAACAGGTGTAAATCCTGGCACCTCCTGTTCTCCTGGGCAAACACTGCCATGCAAGCGAAGCTGTTGGTGAAGGTTGCTCTCCAAAGCAGTGTGCCCTGTGGACATACCCGTAAACCTTCCAGCATTCCTGAATTTGGGGGTGCATGAAAAGAGAGGGCCCTAGGACCCAGCATTCTGCTATGTAGCTACAGAGATTGTGGATGTGTTTCAGAGAGGTCAGTCAAGTGGCCAGCTTCTACGGTGGCTCCAGGCTGCTCTGCTTACAGGGCAACAGGGGAGGGGAGCAAGTTGCTATCATCTCCAGAGATAGGGGGCTTAGGGCCAACAGAGTGGTGAAAGGACACTTAGTATTCCTTGAAGACATTCTTCAGGAGACCAACAAGTGCCTGGAAATAGATACCCAGGGACTCTGCCACTTAGCAATCTGAGCAGGAATTGTACAATATGGTCCTTGTAAACTCTGCAGTTCTAGAACACATACTGAGACTCTTCTTCCTCAAAGCTCCCTGATTACCACGACTCTTTCATCAAAGCTTTACTCTTCAGACAGAATCCCGAAAACATGTGAGGAAGTGGCAGGCTTGCATGCTAGCGGGACAGAACTCTAGTACTGAGCAGGAGCTGGACCACCAGACTGCCCCTGCCTTATCTTTCTGGATGGCTTAAGGACAAGTGATTTCATTGTCGAAAGAATGCTGATCTCTGACAGATTGCCCTGTATTCAGGTGTTGATCAGAATATTGGCAAAATATGACAATATGTCGCATGGGAAAAACAAACTATGGTGAAAATGAGAACTGTAAGATATTTCTGCTCTTCCCAGCTGGGAAACTTGTTTTACAATTTTTTTTAAACTATTACTTTCAGTGCACATTATGTGTGTGGTGGTGTACTATGCAGCTACACACATGAAGGCCCAAGTTTGAAGTTAGGTGTCTTACTCTGCTGCTCTCCACCACATTTGGGGAGACAGTGACTTTCACTAGACCCGGAGCTCACCTGTTCTGTTACACTGTTGAGCTGTAAAAGCCCACCTTCCATCTTGGCCTTCACAGCCCCTGGATTACAGACACCCACCTCACTTTTTACAAACTCAGGTCCTCATGCCGGGACAGCAAGCACTTTACCAACTGAGTCCTCTCTGAGCCTCTGGAGAAATACAAGTTTGACAACGGGGTTTATGGGAAATGCTGAGAGGGCGGATTGGGCCTCCCATTCAGGTCTAGAATGAGGAGAGCAAAACTAGCCAGCTGTTTTCTAAACCAAACCGTCCCAAGCCACACCTTCCTCCTTCCTCCACTTGCAAATGAAGCGATGCAGGCATTAGTCACAAGGTGGGATATAAAAACTGCCTTTTAATTACATTTAAGACCAAACATACTTTTTTCAGAGTCGTGAAGGCCCACATTTTAAGTTTTAGGTCACATGACCTAGTTTGAAAGGTAGTTTTTCCTTGACCTTAAAATAAGTAGCCAGGGTAGACAGGTGGGTCCTGTTTCGCAAGCCTCTCTAGAGACAAGCAAGAACTCCTTAACCCTCAGCCGCAGGAAACCAAACACCCGAGCTGAGAAGGAACTACCTGCGGTCCACAGTGCAGGCCAGCAAGAACGGGGAATGGGAGAGACCGGGCGGCTCCGTGCCAGCTGAAAGCCCACTTTTGTTTGACCTACATCCAATCACCCTTTATCTCTCCTCAGGAGGGAGAGGCTGCACCACGGAAGGTGTGGTTTTCCTCAAGGGGCCAAAGTGGACCCAAGGCTGCAGGAAGCCAGCTCCGGCCTCTTGGGTCCAGAGATTGGGGGAGAAGGACCGTCTCCTCCACCCTATTAGGGTTGGTTTGCGCTGGAATGCTATGCTTTTCAAAGTGATAGGCACTTTCTAAATATGTACAGCGATGGTCCGATAAGAGACCAAGCATGGGGCTTTGCGGGTCAACGCTTCCAGCTCTGCCAGTGCTGCCCGCCGCTGCCGTGGCTGGGGCTGGAGTGGCGTCCCCCTAGCAAACTTCCGCATCTCCTTATAGAATCTGCTCCCTGCCAGGACCCGTTTTCCAGTTTATACTTCTGGAATTAGAAAAAAGAAAATAAGATCCCATCCACCATCTCCCCTCTCCTACATCCTCAGCTCCCACCTCCTAAACCCAGGTGACCCTTAATGGCCGAGGTGACAGGGGGCACGCGGAGTGTCCCCATCCCCACCGCCTCCAGCCCCCTCGCGCCTCGCTCGGCCCCACAATGCACCCTTGTACCGGGCCTCAGCCAGGCCGGGGGATTTGGCACTGAGATGGGGGCAATATTCATCAGATATTTAAAACAGAGCCGAGAGAACAAAGCAGGCCCTTGTGCGGCGCGGCGGCGGGTGCAGGGAGCCGGGAGCAGCGGGGCCGGGCACAGAGCTTGGCTGGGCCAGGGGCGCATGCGTGGCGCGCGGTCTCGCGCGGTTCCAGACCCGGTTCTCCCGCGTTCCCTACGCGCTACGCGAAGCGGGCTGCGAGAGAGGCTGGCTTTTATATGCCCGTCACAACATGTTTAATTGAAAAAGAAAGAAAGAAACAGCCATTTTCCATGTTTCTGTAGGAAGCATAGGTCATTAAAATAAAGTGATTGACCAATTGGGAACTCAGGTTTTAAATGACCCGGACTAACAGGACACTTGGGTCAGGTAAAACCCAAAGCATTTGGAAAAGACGTCTTCTTCGGATGCAAGAAGTGAAATCTTTTTGAGGGAACAGGCCCCTTTCGTCTTGTTTATGCTGGATGACCACTCTTTCGGTTTCCTGTTTATTGTCTCTTGGAATTTGGGAGCTATCATGGTTATTGTCAAGGGGCTGACTTTTCTTTGGGGCTGTGGGCTGGCCAGCGTTTGTTTGTTTGTTTTTAAAAAGGCAAATAGAAGTGGAGTTTGAGTGGTACAAAGATGAGATTGTGCCATGAACTAAGGAATTCTTTCAGGGGGGGTTAATAAATAAATTTTGTTTTTTATTGAGGAAGGTTGAAGAGCTCTCTTGAGTAGGGTGGACTAAAAGTGACTTTGTAGGGGAAATATGATGTGCAAAGTACCCTGTTCTGCTTTGCAATAACAAAGATTGTCTCAATATACAATGGAGAGACATGCAGAGGCTGGAGGAAGCCAGCTTCAGTTTTAGGAATGACATTCTGTGCTTGACTTACCCAGATGAATGGGAAAGGTAGTCTCAAACAACCAGGTGGTTCTACAGCCCTTCCAAAGGAGGCTCCAGGACCAAAGTTCACTGTGTTAAATGGAGAGCCCTTACAGGGCAAGTCTGGGGGCGTGGAAGGAATCAAAGGGCTACAAAGCGCTGTGCTGTACCCACCCTTCTCTGCCTGTGTACACATACGAGGAATTTATGGCTCTTTACATTCATAGCTCAATTGCCAGGTGGTCGGTCACAAGAAAGTGAAAAAAATATGCACACACCCCTCACCCCACCCCCCTTTCGGAGCACAGAAGGGAAAGCCTTGTGCATGTTAGGCATACACTCTGCTGCAGGGCTGTATCCCTGGCTCAGCAAAGGGATTTTTATGTGAGATCATCTTGGCAAGAAGCTCTTTTACCATCCTTGACCTCCAGATCTCCAGGGCAACTACTGCTGGGACGTCATAGGCAGCAGATCATGACCCTTAAAGGCCACACTTCTGCAAGGGCAGATAAACAATTTCACAGCGATGGTCACGTAGCAGGCTCATTTTAAAATGTGGGCTGGTTAGTTAGGATGATGTAAGTGGGTTTTTCCGCTCTCTTCCACATTCTGGCTCCAGAATCCTGGGTCTAAGCATAGTCTAGGACTGTACCTTGGGATGTGAGGTAAGGGAGCAGTGGGGTGGGACTTGAGAGAAGTCCCTTCTTTTAGACCCAAGGGCAAGGTCTTGCCTTCCCCAGCCCATGGCCCAGTTTCTTTCTGTTTCTCTCTCATTCTCACTCTTAGTCTGTCCCTCTCTCTCCCTTAGGTCATTTTGTCTTTATATAAAGGCGGTTATTATAGAGAGGCTCCAAGATGGGCAGCCTTACACACTTCCTCTCCTCAGTGAGCCTGGGTGAGCCACAGGGATATGTTTGACCAAAAGACTATGGCTATTATGAAAATTCTAGGCCTTCCAACCGGATCCAGCTTGGATCCAGTCACGCAGAATGAGTGACAGCTCTTCTGGGAATCCAGCACAGCTCAAAGACCTTTCCAATGGCTCTACCCTTAGCAGCCATTGGACTACAACGGCAAGTGCTCCCTAAAAATGGCTAGCCAAGATGAGTCCACCTAATAGTTGTGTTAAGTTACTGAATCTGGGGCAGTCAGTGTGCTGTGTAGTGATGGATAACTGAACAGGAATTAAATGGAGACTGGAAATAGAGGATCTTCCAGTGTCTCAGGTGATTTGAAGAACTTTAATCTCTTACCCTCCTTGTCTCTGTGTCCCACAATATCACCCATCTCTTTGGAACTGTCCCTGGCACCCAGCCTCACAAAAACCTTGCATGCTGCTTGTTGCTCCATGCACACTGGTCTCAACACAAATCCTAGAGTGCAGGATCTTGACTTGCGGGATTCCTTCCCTCCTCGGTGTCTCCCTCAGTGTGGGCCAGTGTATCAGTGGGTGTGGCGTTTCCAGGTATCTGAATTGTTTGGCTTCTGATCTGAGAGGTTTGATCAAATTTCTGTTGCCTCTTCTTGGGTTCACCCAGGGGTCAGCCATACCATGGACCTCACTCTGTGAGGTTCACATACTGGAATTACTCATGGAAAGAGACCGGGGCCAAGGAGGCAGGGCTAATCTGCTCAGATTTGTCACCAAGAAGGCCACCTCAGGGAACTTAAGAGAGCTAGGTGGGTAAGAGAAAACCCCTTATGGGTGTGAGCTCCTGCAGGCATTCATGGAGTTTCCAGAGCCAGCCAAAAAGACACCCTGTAAAGGATCCTCCCATATGTCCAGAGTTGCCTTTGAATGCCCATCTATGGGAGTGTGTAGTAGACCATGCTGGGGTGAGCAGTGAGGATACAGGTCAACTTCGGTAGAACCCAGTGCCCACACAGGGGCCCCATCATCCCAGGGCATGCTCAGAGTTTTGGAGAGGGGATGTAAAGGAACAGAAGATCTTGGACAGCTCAGGAAGGGTTCCTTTGTTCCTTCAGCAATCCATCTTCTAGGAGCCAGACCTGGCTGTACCACTGGAAGACATAGTAAGAAATGAGACAGACAAGGATCCTGCTCTTGGGCAAAACACTTGGTGTCTGGCACATCTCTCATTACACAGGCAGAGCTTGGCTGACAGCAGTATGGGAGGAATTGTGGCATCCCTTCATTACATCATCTTTTGACTGCAGTAAAGACCTAGAATAGAACTCCCTATGCTGTGACGTGAGAATGAATGTGGACACTAGATGGATCCAACTCCATCACTATTGGCTGTGTTATCTTGGGCATATTGCTTGATCTCTGTAGTTCCCTAGTTTCTCGTCTCTAGCCAACCAACTCTTCACTCAGGGTTGGAAGGGGATTCCACAGGATCTTGCTGCCCATCTATCACTTGGGCCCCCAAACTGGGAACTGGAAGTGCTCAGGAACCACTCTGGCTTCCCACAAGGCATAGAAGACTCATGTCTGCCATGTTCTGACATCACAATAGCTTATGCTTAGAAAAACACAAGGTCTAATGGAGGAGGAGGGCAGAGAATTTAGGTTAAGGGGCTCTAGATCCTCAGGAAGTATTCCAGTTCCGCACTAATCCCACCTCAACTTCTGCCTGTGACAGTTCCAGAGGTTTCAGAAGAGCTGTGATTGGGAGCCCAGCTTCCAACTTAGCTTCCCATAGCCATGGTTCTTTAACTTGAGGAAGACTGGGCAGATGGGAAGATAGTGTCACCCTGGGGAGGAGGTGGAGGTCCACCCATGGATTTCCATGTCTTTGCCAAACAGTCTCCAATGTGAAGCCATGTGCAAGGTGTAAACATCTCTCTCTGCACAGAGAAGCGTGCACTGGAATCCCAGCTCCTTTCCAAACAACACACACATCCACATCACACCAGCATCCAGATGGCACCAAGAGCCACTCACTCTGGGATGGAATTTTTTCTCTGTGGAGGTGCTTGGATCTCTGTGGGGAGGGAGGGTCATTTTCTTGAGAAAGTGTTCACTTCACCTCATCTTCCAGGGGCCCATTTCCTGCTCAACAGGCTCCAGGTAAGTGAAGCTCCAGCCCCACGTCTGGGCTGGATTCCAAACCCTTGGTGTTTCCAACTCAGAGGGGGCCATGGCTGTTGTAAATCTTGCTTCCACTTAAAGTGGTTCAACAGAAGGAAGACATTGGAATCTTCCTTAGTATACCTCAGACATTTGCTTTTCAGTGTCAGCTGACCTCAGGAGCCCAAAGTAAAACATGAAGCCCCACAAGTTCAACTGATTTCTCCATCATAATCTTTTACCTTCTGAGATGTGTGTTATTAGCATATCTGATCAACTGAGGAACACCTACCTGGTTACAATGCATAGGGAATGGTGGCTTATTTTCCTCTCCAGATGGAATCTTTGGACTCTCCACCCAGGGTCACTACATGCTCATAGGGCATCGGCATTTAAATTTACTGAAGGCACCCCCTTCTGTGTGGACACAGACATGCCAGGGCACATTTTACCTAGATGAATTTCTGCCCTGTCTGCTGTCTGTGCAAACATAGCCTGTAGGGAACATGGTGTACCTCCACACTGTCACTCGCTCTTGCTTCTGTTCTTGGGAAGGTACTTACTGGAGAGGCAGGAGGCCAGGGAACCTTTGTGTACATATGACACAGGTTTCCTGAGGTCTAAGAAAGACACCTTAGTGTTTTCAGGTCTGGGAAACTTTTTTTTTTTTTTGGTAAAGGCTCAGTTTTCCTGGAACAGAAGACCAGCTTTTTGAAGTTTAGGTAATTGTTGGGGGGATGAAACAGCTGGTCAGTCCAGCATAATCCTGCCTAGAAACCTGACAGCAAATCCTGCCTAGAAACCTGACAGCAAATACCTTTGGATTTGCTCATTTGGGTGCTTTAAGGGAATTCCCAAGAACCATCCACCTCTTTTGAGAAAAGAGAGGGTAGGTTCATGATGATTCTCTCCCTCCCTCCTCAGGAGTCTGGCCTGTGGTTAGGACATCTGGGCCCCAGGAGTTTGAACACATCTCTGCTTTCACGTCTAAATCCAGTCACCTGCCAAGAGGCTTGATTCCCCTGCTTTGATGAATCCATTTACAGAGTTCTTCATGGTGTGTTCTTGGGGCCACGGGGGCAAGCCTGGAAGGCTCCGTGCAGGATCTCAGGGGTATCATCTTCCCCAGCTGCGACCCAGCATAAGCACCTCTAAAACCAATGGAACCACACACAGCACACCGACTTGCACAGTCCTCGGGAGGAATGATGACTTCCCATTTAGTTCGATGTTTTCTAAATGGACACTTAGCAGACCCAGCATCAGGTTTTATCAGGAAGTGCAGAGGTCCATATTCATTCTTCACCCATTCCATAGATAGCTACCATGTGACAGCCCTGGGTTAGGCTCTGGGTGACTAGCAAGTGAGAAAAGACCTTCTGCCTACAGTTAAATGCCACCTCCTGACCACCTCCTCATCAGCCTGTGTGCATTCCCTTTTGAGAAACAGCATAATCCACTTTAGCTTCTTGGGGCATTTCTCTTTTCCTCACTAAACCCAGCTTAGGAGGAGAGGGACCTGTTCTGCAGCACTGGCACTCATACTGGGACAATGTGGCCCTCACTGATGCAGGCTGGCTAAACCAGCTTGCTTCTCAAGAAGCAGTTGTACTAGAAATCAGAAAGACTTCCCTCTAGTGATGGAAATCCAGCCCCTGTGGAGGGTCTGTTCCCAAGTGAGAGTCAGGACCGGATGGCCAGTGATGCTAGGACCAGCGAGCCCTGGAGGTTGGAATGACAAAGAAATAACCAGAGTACAGCAGGTGAGGAGGACGTACTTAGACAGACACTTGAGATCTGGGCTTTTGTGTGAGTGTGATGTGGTATGGTGTGTGTGTGTGTGTGTGTGTATGTGTGTGTGTGTGTGTGTGTGTGTGTAAGTGCAAGTACATGTGAGCATGAAGGCAAGAGGTCAACCTTGGATATGTTTTTTGAGACAGGGACACTTATTGGTCTGCAGCTCACCAAATGGGCTAGGCTGACTGGACAGCAAGCCCGGGGTACATCTGTCTCTGCCTCCCCCGTGCTGGGATTTTACAGGTGTGCACTGCCTCACCTAGGCAGGTTCTGGGAGTTGAATCCGGCTCCTTAACCTTGCACAGCCAAACACTTTGCCAACTGAGTCAGCCCCCAGTGCCCCCTGAGCCTTCTTCAGGAAGGCGATGAAGTGTGGTGATGAGCCCTCTGTAAGCCTGATGTTCTCCGCTCCTCTACAATAACCCATGTGACCATTTGTGTGTCTCCCAGAGGCAGGAAATGATATAGGGAAGAGGAGTGATGGCATGGCTACTTGGCTTGCTTCCTGAGCCCCAGAGCTCTGGGACAGGTTGCACCCATTGTCCCTGTGCATAGAGCCTACACCATGGCTGGGAAGGAGAGTGACTTGGGTCCTGGCTGTTGGTAGCACTATTTTATTCTTGCTGGGTCACTAACCCCTGACTCTGTGGTTCTGTCTCTCTTTTTGGCTTTGGGAGCTTATTTTTCTCCTGTGGGTTGAACCACAATCATCTCAGGACCACAGAGGTTTAATGAACTAGGTGGTGGGATTCTAGTGAGGCCTTGTCTGAGACTCCAGTGGTCAGTGGGGAAAAGGTCCTTTAGCTCTAACCACACGGACTGAGAGGGAGTTGATAGAAGATGTAATGAGAAGGGAGATCTGAGCCCTCAGAGATTCATTTGGCCTCTTACGTTCCGAATGGATACACAACATTATTTGGGTAGACCTGAAGACTGAGAACAGGGGAGGGAAAAGTGGGTGTGGGGGAGTGGCAACTGGATAGTTGCAGTGAAAGGGAGACCATGGTAAGGAAAGAAACCTGACCATAGGGGAAGACGGTGACACCTTCAACAGCCTTAGGCATCACTGGGATGTGAAACAAGGTGAGAGGACACAGCAGACTGGGATGGATGGGTAGATGGATGGGTGGGTGGGTGGCTGAACAAAGGAATGGGGCAAAGAAGAGCGGGATGGGATTTACCAAGGATTGGGTGAGTGGAAAGAGGAAGGGAAAAACAAGTGAAATGAGATGATGTGTGTGTTTAACCATTGTAGGCAGGGTTTGCCAACTACAAAGCTGTGCCAAGGAGTGGTCTTGGAAGGTTTTCTTCTCTCTATTTCAACCTCCTAAAAACATCCCAAGTAAACATGCAGCAAAAAATGAGGCATTTACACACTGACCAGTTTGAAGAATAACCCCAGGCACCTGTGTCTCCGGCTCTACACCTCAGGGTCTTCCTTTAAGAAATTCCAGAACTGCTGTTGTTCAACTGGAAGGCATTATGTCTGCTTTCTCCAAATCCTATCCCACACTAGACATGCTCAGGGCCTGGACAGGAAGGGCCCAAAACACATTGAGGGGAAGCAGGAGAATAAGGAGCATTAACAAGCCTTGCTACTTAGGGATTTGGAGCATCGATTACTCCAAGAGCAGAAAACTATTTTCTCTTCTGTTAAGGAAGGGTTTTCCCCATGGATATCTCAGAGGAACTCCTTTGTCAGAGTCAGGGCTAGGGCTTAGGTGTCAAAGGCCTACAGATTCTGCAAGCCTTAAACCAACAATATGAGCAGCTAGCTTGTAGGAGAGTGAGACTCTCCATTCCTGAAAGGTCCCCACCTTTCTGTATGCAGAAACCAGAACTGCATACAGGGACATGAAACATCATACTACAACAGCTACCCATGAGAGATGGGTAAGAAGGGGTCAAGTAGAGATTAGAGAGAACAGGTGCCATTCTTAAGTCCCCACTACCTCAGGAGCCCATTCACCTGTGAAATCACTGTATTTCTGAGTAGGTTCAGTCCAACAGCCTATATGAAATTTGTCTCTACCTCCCCCCTTTAAAAAGATTTCTTTTAAATTGTGTGTGTGTGTGTGTGTGTGTGTGTGTGTGTGTGTGTGTGT